>CM063497.1:104522258-104542258 GCA_032207245.1 Pardosa pseudoannulata | reverse complement strand
CTCGGTTACCATTCCTTTAATGATTTACCCCTACGGCGTACAAGAAATCTGATTTTTGTCTCTCAAGACTACTAAATCTTGATATATTAATCCCTTGCCTGTTTAGCCCCTTACACAGTACGGGCTCGGTTACCGTCCCTTTAATGATCTGCCCCTACGGCGTGCAAACAATCTGATTTTTGTCTCTCAAGACTACTAAATCTGGATATATTAATCCCTTGCCTGTTTAGCCCCTTACACAGTACGGGCTTGGTTACCGTCCCTTTAATGATTTGCCCCTACGTCGTACGAGCAATCTGATTTTTGTCTCTCAAGACTACAAAATCTTCATATGTTAACCCCTTTGGCTGTTTATCCTTTTACACAGTACGGGCTCGGTTACCGTTCCTTTAATGATTTACCCCTACGGCGTACAAGAAGTCTGATTTTTGTCTCTCAAGACTACTAAATCTTGATATGTTAATCCCTTGCCTGTTTAGCCCCTTACACAGTACGGGCTTGGTTACCTACAGACAAAAATTTAAGACCTGCAAGATAGTGCTATGTTTGTTTACTGGAGATAAATTAAAGTGGCAAAAGAATTAGAAACGAGACTAAGCTTTTTTTCCCCGACAGTGAAGTTGGACTATGCCTTTTGCTCTTGTAACGTATCCTGTCCCTGTTTTAGGTGACACAATGAAGAAACAGGTGTTTCTTGAATAATTGATTTATTTACACCTCTGCTATATTCATCATTTCTATATACACAAAGCAAATAACAATTTCAGATCACAGGTATATGATTCGATTCACGGAGGTCTGAGAAGAGACGTATAATTAATGCCTCTGCCGAAATATTGGCGATCCGACGAAGAAGCAATCCGGTAGCTCGACTAAAAATTCTCTGAAGTAATTAAGTAGACAGTACACTCAATTAGACGAGATAAGTTGAAATAACAAATGGTTTTTTCGAAGCGTATCAAAGAACACTAAAAGTTTTTAAGAGTAATATGCAATCAATTCTGAAGAGGACTATATTAAAAGAAAACCCAAGACACAGGGTATCGTTATCAATCTCAGCAAGAGATATATCCCAAGGTGGGATTTTCACTAGGATAAACTCTCCGATGGAGAGAGTGGTCAAGACGACCTCCGAGTTAGCTCACTCTAGTTAACTCTCAAAAGAAAAGATCTCAAAGGGGGATTATAACTAAGGAAACTCTCCAATAGAAAGACTGGTCAAGTCGACCTCCGAATTAGCTGGTTACTAGCTAACTAACTACTTCTTTAAAAAAATCATTTCTCGTCTCTTTTTTAGGGGAAGGGCCTGTAATAGAGAGGGCCTCACCCACAATATCATTATTGGATCATCTGGCGATGACCTCATCTTCATTCAACTGGATTGGTGTGGGCTAAACAATCACTGGCCACAAACTCGGGAGTCTCTGCAATTTCGTGTCGGAGAAGATCCAACGTCGCAGAATCACTTTGTGATTCCGATGGTCATCTTTCTTGCTGTCAGTCTGGGCGCCCGGTTGTCTGGTCTGATGTTACGCTAGTGTAGGACACAAAAGTCTAGACATGGTAGTGCGGGGGAGACAAGACCTTTGTCTCCACATAAGTGAAGTTCATTTCTCAAAGCAAAGTCTTTGATGTAGACACACCGTTAAATCACGCCGTTACACCCTCTTTAAAAACTTTTCTCTCTAAATAAGACCTTGGAAAAAAAGGAACAATTTAAGTAAATGTACTTGTTGTATTTCATTAAAAAATAATTGTGTAGTAATTGTAATCGAAAATATTTGTATTTTTATATACACAACTGTAAACATAACTTACTGTCTGATGTACAAGAGTGAGAAAAAACAACTTCCAGGGAGAACATTATTTCCTGTAAAATTTGTTAGAATGCTTAAAATAATTAGAAATATTACTTTTTATAACATTTTCCAGCTTATAAATGTAAAATAAATAAAAATAGACAATAAAGTATGTGGCATTTTTTTGGGGATCGAATTTGTGAAAAAAAATAAAACTGATAAGGGGTTAATTGTTCTATGCATTAAACTTCAGACGTATCAGCATAATCTGTTACTTTTAGTTTTATTATATTTTAAGAGATAATTATGACTCAATTTTTTCACCCTCTCTTGCTTATACATAATTTTAAATCACTTTTACTGAGATTTAATGTCAAATGGGTTTGTGTATTTATTATGTGTATTTAATTGCAGATTTTTTAAGTGGTAAAAACCTATTTTATATTTATGGATATTAAGAGAGAAAATATTTAGATGGCTTGAAAAATATTGATTAATATTAAAGCGCTTATTTTATTTTTTATATTAAACTAATTTAACTTTTTATGTGATTGTTTTTAAAACATTAGTTATAACAATGTAGTTTAATTACGTAGTATAATTATTGAACAAACATTATATCTTTGCGGAGAGTGGATTTACACCACTTTCAAAACAATTATATATATATATATATATATATATATATATATATATATATATATATATATATATATATATATATATATATATATATATATATATATAAATATATATATGTGTGTGTGTGTGTGTGTGTGTAATCCATTTTTTATAAAACTCCTTGATAAGGAGAAAGCTCAACAGCTAACAGTAATAGAAATGCAGTCGGGTCGAAATTGAAGAGAAAGGCATAAGTCTAATTAATACTTTATTCTAGAGCTGTTACAAAGGACATCTATTCTACTAGACGACAGACAAAGAAAAAGCCCACAGAGATCACTCTGCTCGAACAGAGGTACACCCAAGAGCGAAGACAGGAAGAATTTTCCGACGGTGAAAAAAAACTTAATAAGCGAATTAAATGCAATTATATATATATATATATATATATATATATATATATATATATATATATATATATATATATATTTATATATAACTTTTTTAGTACAAGCACACATAATAAAGCTTAAATCCACTTGCATACATATAAAACAAATATATAGCTTAACCAGATTTGAAAATTATAGCTTGTTTAAATTTTAACGCTCTGTAACTCTACAAAAAAAGAAAAACTTCATGTTTTTCCATGTCATATTTAGATACAATTTACACAAGAGTAAATACTACTCTTAAAATAAATTGTCTTTCTTAATATAATTCGGTTGCAATCAAAGAATTAAACACAAACTCAGAAAAGATTATTACTTACAATGCTCCAACAACACTTTATTTAATGGCGGAAAACAATATCCCAGAAACTACATGGTATTTTACTTCCCCTATCAGTTAAAAGCAATTTAATATGTTATCCCGAGGTTTGTACTGAGTTGAAATATTTGGAGAGTACTGCTGTAGTTAATAAACGTTGGTTATTTTTCTGTAAATTCGATTTATACTAGAACTTTATATAAAGGTACATTTACCAGCTATTATATGAAGCGAATAATTTAAAGAATAGGATATGTTTTACTACAACGTCACTTGATATACATTCAAATAATAGTAATTTAAAGAATTATTTTGGGAAAGTATTTTAGAAGATGCCTTTCGGGTTTTAATACTGGATGTGCATTTAATGCTTTGAAAGTAATATATTTCTGTCAAATTAGTAAACTTAACCCGTATGCAAACACACAAATGAAATAATTCCAAAGTTAGTTTTTTTAAGAAGGGGGTGTTATAAACTATTTTTTAGTTATAGTTGCTCTATAATATTTTCCTTAATTACCTTTAAATATAAGTGAAATCTAAAATACTAGATTTTCAACTTGTAATGTGCCTGATATAATAATTTTAAAGAATGTATAGCAACTTACTTTATTTCTTCACTTTTAATCACAAGAAAAAAATCATTTTTTCGAATTTTCACACACTAAACGGAATTTCAGAAGGTATATTTTGTCTTCATTAGTCTTATCTATCTAAGTTTGTAAAAGGATTTTGGATTCACCTTTTATGCATGCATATATATATATATATATATATATATATATATATATATATATATATATATATATATATATATATATATATATAAAAAATGTATATACATATACACATATATATGTATATTCAAGCATACATAAAAAAGCTTAATTCTACTTTCATACATATAAAATAAATGTATGGAGTAACTAGTTTTGAAAATTGTAACATGTTTAAATTCTAACGTCCTGTAACTTTACAATAAATGTAAAACTTCATTTTTCCATGTGATATTTAAATATAATTTACACACGAGTAAATATTATTCTTTAAATCATCTTTCTCGATAAAATTCAGTTGCAATAAAAGAATTAAACACAAACCCAGAACAAATTATTATTTACAATGCTCCAACAACACTTAATTTAATAGCTGAAAGCAATATCCGAGCAATAACATATTATTTCCCTTCCCCTATTATTTAAAAGCTATTTAATATGTTATCCCGAGGTTTATACTGAGCAAAAATATTTGTAGAGTACTGCTGTAGTTAATAAACGTTGGTTATTTATCTGTAAAGTCAATTTATACTAGAACTTTATATAAAGGTACATTTACTAGCTATTATATGAAGCGAATATTTTAAAGAATAGGATATATTTTACTACAACTTCACTTGACATGCATTCAGATAACAGTAATTTAACGAATTCTTTCGAGGAAAGTATTTTAGAAGATGTATTTCATTTTTTGATACTGGATGTGCATTTTATATTTTGATAGTAATATATTTCTGTTAAATTAGTAAACTTAACCTGACTCCAAATACATAACTTAAATTTGTTTAAACTTTATTCCCGGGGAGGGTGAGGGGGTATCTATCTTTTAGACCTAGTTCCTTTATACTTTTTTTCCTTTTTACCATTAAATACAAGTGAAATCTTTTACACTATATTTTCAACTTGCATTGTCCTTTACACAATAATTTTAAAGAATGCTAAGCAACTTATTGGGTTTCTCCTCTTTTAAAACAAAAAAATAATAAATTTTCGTGATTTTCACATTCAAACGATATGTTTCTTCTTCTTTAGTATTTCCATCCCTTTAAAGTTGTAGAAGAATTTTGGATACACCATATATGAATGTACATATATATATATATATATATAATATATATATATATATATATATATATATATATATATATATACATATACACATACACATAAATATGTGTGTTGTAACAAGTAGAACTTTTTTCGTACAAGCATACACAAAAAAACTTAAATCAACTTGCATACTCATAAAATAAATGTATAGCGTAACCAGTTTTGAAAATTGTAACTTATTTAAGTTCTAATGTCCTGTAACTCTTCAAAAACTGTAAAACTTCTTAATGTTTTTCCCTGGGATATTTAGATACAATTTACACAAGAGTAAATACTACTCTTAAAATAAGTTGTCTTTAATGATATAATTCAGATGTAATAAATGTATATTTAAAAATCGGTATATTTAAATTCAATTTATGCAAATTTAATATTTTGCTCAATAATAATGTTAATAATAATAACGGCAATTTAAAATTTTTAATAGTATTTAAAAATAAGTTTTTATCTATATTTTAGTCCTAGTTGCTTTATGCTATTTTCAATATGTACAAGTTTGGAGAGCTATAGTCTACTTTTTGCAATACGATGGTTTTTAAGACTGAAATCTAATACTTAAAGACAATTACAAAGAGATACATTTTCTGGCCACAGTGGGATTCCAACCCACGGTGGTTGTATTTTAATATATTTAACCCCTTTTCTGTTTTGCACGTACACTGTACGGGCGCTTTTATCGTACATTTAATGATTTGCCCGTACGGCGTACGGGCAATCTGATTTGATTTCTGAGAAGTAACTTTCCTATTTTTAATGTCAAATTAGTCGTATAGATGTCAACAAGATGTTAGTTTTCGAAGTGTATTTTATTTGGTTTAAAAGCATTGGCTTTCTGATAGGTTCCTCATTACTCCACGACCTTTTAGAATTTTTTGTTCGACTTGAGGTTTTGGGAGATCGACCAAAAGAGATTTTTTAACAGTAATTCCGCCTACAGATAAAAAACTAGGACCCGCAAACTAGTGCTATGTGTGCTGACTGAAGAAAAATGATGGTTACAAAAGAATTAGAAAAGACTAGGTATTTTTGTCCAAACTGTGATGTTGGACTATGCCTCTTGCCGTCTTTCAAGATTTATCACACTAAATCTGATCTTTGAAAAAACAGGTTAAATAAATGTACTTATAGTATTTGCATTCGAAATTAATTGTGTAGTAATTGCAAACGAAAATATTTGTAATTTTGCATGCAAAACTATAAATGTACCTTCCCTTTCTGGCGTACATGAGAGAGAAAAATCAGCTTCCAGGGAAAACATTTTTTTAAATTTCCTGTAAAAAATGTTTTATATATTTTTAGATTAATTAGAAATATTACTTTTAATAACATTTTTCAGCTTACAAATGTAATAGGAACAAAAATATGCAATAAAAATGTGACATTTTTGGGATCGAATTCATGAAGAAAATGAAACTGTTAAGGGGCTAAAGCCAATTTCATTACATAAAGTAAGTAAGACATTCAAATGCGGTCTTAAATCTCCGATTTGCGACTAATTCTGATTTATAATTGTGTAACACTTTTGAAACAATTACGGAAAATCATTTCTCTGTGAAACCGTATTTGGGAAAAGGTTAGAGATTTATTATCGTCCACTGCTTTTCTTGAGGTTTCTACTCCTATTACACATTAATTTTGTCAACAGTTGCTCAAAGTTCCTATTTATTATGTGTTGTTGCTGCTTCTGATACCACTTGGTCAAACCAAGCACGATGAGCCATACGCTACTAGTAGTAAGGCAAAGGGGTGAGCCTTTCGATTTAATGATCACTGCAAAAATGAAAGTACAACTTTTGCTCAAGTGGGTCCTCGTAATTTAGAACCAGGGACCAAGCAGAAAACCCGTAGGATTGGCATACCACCCCCAGAGGTATTGATTGAGAACTAGGAGGCCATTGTGACCACGAACATATTTAACGTATCCTAGTCACTTTTAACGAACACGGCGGATATTAGGCCGGCTTGGGATACGAACCTACAATCTTCATTTACGAGAGGGTTACCTTTGCCGACTAACTATCGAGGCTCAGTTGGCATTTATTACTTTATGCAAATAATGAGTTATAGATTTGGAGTTCTCTTTACTCTATTATAATTCACTGTTAAGGGTTTTACTTTTCCTCTATAACGTAGATGAAAATAAAACCCTTAACCCTTTCGATACGGATGCAGAGTTACTGCATCCGTATCGAAAGACTGTGCTTCATCAATTTTCTTTCATCATTTTTTCCCTGATGCATTATCTTCACTACCACTATATATCGAAATTCCAGAAAGTTCTTCTTGTGTATGAAGATAACATTTACGTGCTCCTGAAGATATTTTCTAAAAAAAGATGTAATAATATACACTGATTGTTCAGTAGGCGAGAATAATTGTGGAACGTGCCTTATGAGAATAAAGCCAAGGGATAGTTCCACGAATGAGCCCTAAATTCAGACTTGTTGTCTGAGAAGATACAAAGACACACAAAAAAATTTAACCCTGTCTAAATATGCTCTATCTAATTGATATCGTTCTCCGTTTTAAAGATATCCTCTAAGTTTTCCACATATTTCCTGTCTCGTGGATAAGAAAGTTTTAAGCAATTTGTTCTGAAAAGATTATAATTCCGTTTAAACCCTTCTCGGTTTTTAGTGAGCTGAACTCGGGCAGGCGAAATGTACCATCCTGACTCATCCCGAGTGTAGCTTGGGTACTGTGAAATTTTACACTGTGCAATCAGTCTTTCCCGAACTATATCACATGTGCTTTTTATGGTTTCGAATGATTTTGTTTACTTTTCTGGCTTCTAGATTATTTGCTACTCAGAGAGAGACAGCAGAGGGAAGAAGGTAAGGAGAGAAACAAGGTACTACTGTCCAGATTGCGATGTTGGACTCTGTGCAGTATCGTGTTTCCGATTGAATCATACATCCTCAAATTTAGGTTAATAATTTCATAATCATTTATGTAAATGCAAAGGATATAAATAAAATTTCCTTCCAAATAAAAGCTAGGTATTCCAAGCTTTACATTTATAGTTAGTGTGAATTGACCTTAAAGTCTAACGATTTCTGGCGCATAGAAAGCAAACTATACAGGTAAATTACTCATTTATTTAAATTGATTTTTTTTACATTAAATTTTAGGAAACTGTGTATGTGACTGATGCTATTATGCTTAAAAATCTATGTATGTAAGAAAATAAGCATAAAAAATTGACATTTTTTTACTCATAATCCTGAAATATAATGAACCTTGAAGGGGTTAATTCATCATTTCTCCGTGAAATTTGAAACACCTTAATGAACAATGTTTTGAAATAGGCCGGCCAAAAATATTTTTTATGTAAAAAACACAGTTTTAAACGTTGCTTCTAAATTGTGTTTATCTTTGTAAACAGTGTATTATTTCGTTATTACAGAAAGTACACTTGAGTATATAGGATATTTATACAATTGGTGTGACTTCTAATTTTTGGAATATTGTTATTATTGTCGAAAGAGTCTATTGTTCAATTGGTAGGTTGTCTAACAATTGATGTGTCATCCCTTGATACGTAGGTATCAAATGTAAAACCCTTACGTTTCATATCTCAAGAATAAAAAAAATAATGTGACGCCTCGAGTGAAGAATGTCTTTTCAGCCAGAGTTAAGTAATAAAATAATTAACAATTATATATTATTTTACATTTTATTTTAGTAATATATATCAGAATCTAAATATGAATACGCTGTTGGAAAGCAGTTCACAAGGAACAGATAAGTAATAAATTATAAGTAGAAAAAAATGTATTAATAAGTAAGTGTTCGAGCTTACTATCCCATGTAAAGAATAAATATGAATAAAACGATTTTTTTTGCTTTCACATTGCTATTTTCAATTCTCGATTGCATTCGAGTGTGGAAAATTATAGCAACATAAAGTACAAGACCGCTCGAATTATCTCGAGTGTGCACAGTTTTGCCATTTTAGCTCGCTCGATTTAACTCGAGCGGGCACTTTAAGGGGTTAACATACATATATAAATATTAAAATAATTCTTTTTTTTACATTGTCTTTGATTTAGAACTTGAAATCTCAATTGTTATTACTCATTTTAAGTTTTAAATCATTCGAATTTTTCATAATATATCAGCGCACAAACAAAATCATTTAATGTACATTAACTATTAAACGAATTGCCTATAATACCTAAATGTATTCTAATATATGTATAAGTAATAACTAGGAAAGAAACATAAATCAAACTAGTTTTTCAGTGGATTTTAAAAATTATCCGATTGTAAAAAATACGTGTGTGGTGATTTATTTGTTACGTATCATTGTGAATACGACATACTTTCATTGCTTTGACATAATAGTTTAATAAACTACTTTGTATTGCCTACTTTCTTAAAGAACAAAGAAATGATTTATTGCTCTACAGTTATGTAAATAATAGTGTCTTTTCATATCGCTGAGAGAAATATGACTCGGGATGTAAGAATAAATAAATATTTAAATATAAATTAACCTCAACATAATTGAATAATAATAACTCAAATAGTTACCTCAATAGTATAAATATTTCAGTAGTTTTGTTTATGAAGCAAGTCTTTTGTAAATCTTGAATATTTAGTTTTTGATATCTTAGAATAAGAATGACAAGTCAAATAATGTAAGGTAAAGTGAGTTTTCATTGTGATATATAATACACATTTGTGCAATGTTGCAATATTCATGTGCATATATACATCTGTATATCTATGGCTATAAACGTGTATAGATAGATGGATAGATAGATAGATAGATAGATAGACATATAATTATTTTATAAATAAATGATTGATAAATGAATAGATAAATAGATAAATATCTAGATAAGTTGATAAAGACAAAAAGATAGATAAATATGTAATCAAGTTGGTAATAGGTAGTCAAATTGATACGTAGATAATAGATAAGTAAATCCATACATACATAGATAGATAAAAAAACAAAAAAGTAGATAAGAGATAAATGGGTTGTCAAGTTGATAATATGTAGTCAAATTGATATGTATATAATAGATAAGTAAATTGATACATAAATAGATAAAGAAATACAAAAGCTGATAACAGATAAATAGGTAATCACATTGATACGTAGATAAAAAATAAGTAAATTGATACATAGATAGATAAAATGATACAAAAATAGATAATAGATAAATAGTTATATACGTAGATAGACAAAGATATAAAAGTAGATAACAAATTAATAAATGTAGACATATATAGATAAATAAATATATAAATATATAGATAAATAGATGTTTAGGTAGATAGGTAAATAGGTAAATAAATAGACAGATAAAAATATAAAATTAATTCATAAAAAGCATAAAATGTTACACATTCATTAGAGCATCTAAGAATTTGAAAATGTCGATCTTACAATATCCAGAGAAATATCAATGACGTAATCTGGGTCATACCGAAAGTAAGATGGGAAAGAATTTTAGATCAGCGTCTTAGATAAAAAGCTACATATTATTTACAAAATTCCTATAATGTTTAACTACCAGTCAGTTTTTAAAAAATATACAAAAGATTGACAATATTTTTACTCCTTAATTTCTTAACTAGAAAAACAAAATAAATTGTAAAACAAATCTAACATACTCTTGCAAATTGTCTGTGTCGATGGCATGTTGATCAGTCTTCCAAATACTTTCTGTATGTTGCAACAAGTTTCAACTAGTTAGAGGTTACCAACCTGCTACTCCTGAGCCACATGTGGTTCTTTGAAGATTATTTGTGGCTCTCGGGAAATGTACCCGAGTTTCGTTTTAATTTTTGTGTTATTATAATTTAAAACATTATTACAACTGATGAAGCTCCAGCAATGCTGGATAAAAAAAGAAATCGGTCCTATTTTGCTTTTAAGAGATGATTCTCAAATTCCACAAATCATATCGATTCACTGCATAATTAACCGAGAAAATTCTCGTTACAAAATATTTAAAATAGCCTGATGTTATGAAAGCAAAGTAACACATTGTAAATTACATTCTCATCAATGCAAAAAATCATCGACAATTCAAAAATTTCTTTGAAAAATTAAAGAATGAATCGAAATGGCATTCAATACATATAATTTATGTAAAAAAATTTAATATCTTTTTTGCATACCTTTTAAATACATATTTAATTCCGGCTCACGAAAAATTTCAAATTTTGGAAAATGGCTGAAGCAATCAAGGATCTTGACCACCCATGATCTAGTATTTTGAGCAAAAACTATTTGTCATATTCTTTTACGAAAGATTTTTGGATTGAAGAAAACAAATTCTCTAAACCTTAAAAGGGTGGAGATATTTTGTTTATAGTTTGTTAATACTGTACTAGAAGAAAATTGAAAAGAATTGCATGTATTATATGGTTAGAAAAATGCATGTTTTATATTTTAAAGTAGTATTTTCAATAACACTTGGTTAGCGAACAATCTAACTTACAAATCATTCTCACATTTTGAGTTTGATATAATTTTTCGTTCACTTTTGCTCTTAGAAAATGAAAAATACTTTATTAAGATTTTTAATTTTTTTAATATTACTTTAATCTTCTTATATATTAAAATCTGACTGTTTCTATTTATCTATCTATCTATGTGCATGTATCTCCTCATAAACCGCTGGACGCAGAAGGCCGCCAAAGGTAACAAAAGACGCGGAACGATCCGGGGAAGTCATTTCACCCATTCGTGTTCCGATATTCGAATTAGTTCGAAAGATATTATCGAAAAACCGACCAAAATACCAGTTTAATTTTGCGGCACGCCCAATTCCATTGTTGAAATGGCGTAAAAAATGACAGTGTTATTGAATGTTAGCATCATTCACGCCGATATTTGGTAATCCGAGTAACACAATAATATATCTTTGCTATTACATTTCAAGTGTAAATGTATATGTTTATGATAGTATATATGAACATGAGATTATTTTCGCATCTTCTAAATGCTAAACCCTTATTTTTTAGAAAAGCATGATCTTTTTCTATTTTATTATCTTGGCGAGATTTTTGTATTCAATAATTATAAACTCTCCATGATCTATCAAAATTGTGTGTATTTCGCAGTTGCCATTTCTTAAACAAAAACTAAATTATTGCTATATCTTTTAATATTTTAAACTAGATTTTTATTACTCGGAAACATTTATTACCCAGACCGAAGGCTGGGTGCGAAGCACCTAGTATTATATTATTATTTTAAAAGTAATAAGATGAAATTATATAAGAAACCCAAAGTAATATTGTGAATATTCAATATTGACGACACATTGATCAGGTTTTCTGATACTCTCTGAAAATTAATAAAAGATTCCTACAACATTCTAAACAAAAATATATTTTTCAAATTCTAAAAAATGGTATCAAAATAAAGAGAACAAATTCTCTAAAATGCAAAAGTTCTGCGAGACTCTGTTTACAGCTTGTGATCTCTATACTGGAATATACGTGAAAGGAATACACATCAGAATTCTTTATAGAAAGTATTGTTTTACTGATATTTAGTTAGAGAACAATCTATCTTACATATCACTCTCATATTTTGGGTTTGACATCACTTTTCAATCATTTTTGTTCTCAGAGAGTAAAAAATACTTTTCAAAATGTCTTGATTAAGTTCTGAAGGCAATTACAGAAAGATAGAGAAGGAAAATGATATGACTAAATATACTTTTTCTTTTTTTTTAATTTTACATATGATCAAATCTTAAAATTATGAAAAGTTTCTACCCGAAAAGTAGTTTTTAATGTATATTTAAATTATTATGTCTTGCAAACAGATTAACAATTAAAAATATGATTGTATTTTAGTATTTAATACTAGCATACAGCCCGTCCCATGACGGGATCAGTAAAACTTTTAATTTTCCAGAATGGTAAAGTACGCTATGCTTCTTCTTTCTCTTTATTTTTTACTAAATATAGAGAATCAAAGAAGCACTTACTATATACTTTACTACAGTATTTGGTGAAGCATAGGTTAGCTTAAAATATTTTCTATGACTTATTCCAGAATGGTAAATTACGCTATGCTTTTTCTTTCTTTTTCCTTTTTTTACTAAATATAGAGAATCAAAGAAGCACCTACCATATACTTTGGTACAATACTTGGTTATTCATAGGTTGGCTTAAAAGGTTTTCTATGGCTTATTCCAGAATGGTAAATTACGCTATGCTTTTTCTTTCTTTTTCCTTTTTTTACTAAATATAGAGAATCAAAGAAGCACCTACCATATACTTTGGTACAATACTTGGTTATTCATAGGTTGGCTTAAAAGGTTTTCTATGGCTTTTTCCAGAATGGTAAATTACGCTATACTTTTTCTTTCTTTTTCCTTTTTTTACTAAATATAGAGAATCAAAGAAGCACTTTTCATATACTTTAGTACAATACTTGATGATGCATAGGTTGGCGTAAAATGTTTTTGTGGCTTTTTCCATTATGGTAAATTACGCTAAGCTTTTCTTTCTCTTTACTTTTTACTAAATATAGCGAATCAAAGAAGCACTTATACTTTAGTACAATACTTGGTGATACATAGGTTGGCATAAAATGTTTTCTATGGCTTTTTCCAGAATGGTAAATTACGCTATGCTTTTTCTTTCTCTTTATTTTTTACTAAATATAGAGAATCAAAGAAGCACTTACCATATACTTTAGTACAATACTTGGTGATGCATAGGTTGGCTTAAAAAGTTTTCTATGGCTTTTTCCAGAATGGTAAATTACGCTATGCTTCTTCTTTCTCTTTATTTTTTACTAAATATAGAGAATCAAAGAAGCACTTATACTTTAGTACAATACTTGGTGATGCATAGGTTGGCTTAAAAAGTTTTCTATGGCTTTTTCCAGAATGGTAAATTATGCTATGCTTCTTCTTTCTCTTTAATTTTTACTAAATATAGAGAACCAAAGAAGCACTTTCCATATATTTTAGTACAATACTTGGTGATGCATACGTTGGCTTAAAAAGTTTTCTATGGTATTTAATACCATAAAGTTTAATTTACTTCGAAAAGGTGTGGTTTGATTTTCGACACCACTGTCTACTTTTTGTGACACGAATTTTAATAAGACTTAGACCTATTACTAAAAATTGAACACAGTTATGAATTTAAAGATTAATTATGAATATCAATGGCAACAGCGGAAATCGCACCCATGAATTCCGTTACCAAAGATCAGAGATCTACCCAATTGGTTTACCATTAATAAAAATACTTTTTTATTAATGGTATGGCTATATAATTTTATTATTATGCTAGAATATAGCCAGTCATTTGACGGGATCAGTAAAATTTTTAATTTTCCAGAATTGTTAAGTACTCTATGAGGCAAGTAAAAAATGGTTTGTTTTTTGGCTGAGAATTATCTGGTACAAGCTCAATAATATGCTTAACTTCATACTCCTCTAAAGTCTCCCGATACTGTGAATGCAGTTTAGAATCACATTGAATTCATTTAGTTAAACTGTGTGGTTATGTATGAAAAACAAGCACACAAACGAAGAAACTTCTTGATTTTCAAAAATATGTAACTTAAACGCTAGATATTTATTAGTCCTTGAAATAAACTTCATGACTGTTTTTAATACCAGTGATAAAATTTCCATTGCAACAAAAAATAATCGATGATTAAATTTAAAATTATCCCATATGTACCTAAACTATTATATAAGCTAAATATAAAAAAAATCACATAATATCTAAGTTCATTGATAAAACGTATTAAAAGAATGCAGACGATATTTAAATAATCTAAAATAATAAAGCATTAAATGAGATAGTTAAAGGAATGACGCCTTGATGCTAGAAAAAAATGTTACTTTTACCTATTTGTTATGGGATAAACTTAACCACCTGAGGTTAAATGGGGAAAATAGGGCTTGATATAATGGCATTAAAAGCTCGAAAAAGGGAGAAGGTGTGGGTTTCGAACGTTTTAAAGACTTCCTTTGAATTTTGCTAACCCTAACTCATCAGGATTCCAATATTAACGAACGTATCTATTCCAGGTCCAACGGCATCATAAATTCGAGGACAGATGGACAGATAATTAAGCTATTATTATATAGGGGATACTTCATATACGTTTTGAGAAACATTGCAGGTGCATCTAGTGTATATTGTATAACATTTTTATTGTTAATACACTGACCATTAACATTTCTAAAATTACCTAAATATTGATAGTTTAACTATATAAATTTTATATACATATTTGTGCATTTGTTTAGCAAGTCGTTTAGATTCATATATTAACATATTTAAGGTATCCGTCTACGTTCGGAGAACTTTTTTCTTTAAACGTAGAAACTAGTTTATGTTTTTACATTTTTAGATTTATTTTTTATATTATCATAGAGAATTGCACTTAAAATATTTATTCCTGGAGAAGTTTTTATAAAATTTCTAATAAATGAAGAAAATTTAGTAAAAAAATCGGGTTTTTTCAAAAGGTCTAATTTTTTAATAAATTAAATTATTTCAATATTTTTTGATGCAACACATTTCTTATACACTGGACTAGTGAATCACCTAAAATCTTTGCTTAATTTACATTTAGTAAAAAATTTTGGTCCTTCAAAATCATACACATTGAATTTTTAACGAATTTTCATTACCTTTATATCTAACTATGAGTGTAACATCAATAAAAATTATCCAAATTTAAAGCTTTTAGGTCATTTACTAGTAAATACTATCAAAAGCATTCATAATAATTTTCAACAAAATATTTTAAGAACTTTTTGAGAAATCACATTTCAAGTTTCAACATTTTATTAAAAATACCGTTCTGAGAAAAACGCATTTGAAGTTTATGAAAGCAATTTTAACTATTAAAAAATTAAAATACATGTTTAAAATTCCCCACACTTTCTTGCTTCAAAACTTTCTAATTGCCAAGTTGCTAATTATTAAAAATACTAGAAAAAATGTTTAAACTAATCTTCATGAAAATTTAAAAAGTTTTGTCCAAAAAAAAATTCTTTAAGAGGCTTTAAATTCACAACTTCCGGTTCCAAAGTCGCAACTTCCGTTTTGTTTTGACAGCTGTCACTGATGTTTAAACAGATGTAACCTTTCTTTAAAATTCTGTAGGGACAAAAGAAAAATAGATTTAGAAGATTAGAAGTTGAAATTTTACAATAGAGAAATAAAAAAAATATGATTTTTACAAAAAATGACGTTTTTAACGTAGACGGATACCTTAATGGCCAGTAGTATATTTGAAGCGAGTAAAATCTTTTAATATTTAATATAACCACTAAAACAATATTTAAAGTTACAATGATGCTTTATTTTTAATTACATATAATCTTACAGGCAATAGCTTTGTTATCTGCAAAGCACAATTAATTTGTTACTAAACATTCAAAAGTTATAAACCCTATGAAACTTTAAGATTATTATCAGTACTAGTTAAATACATAACTCCTATTAGATAAGGTATTACAGGGAAGTATTTAAAAGCCTCCAGGATTATGAAATGAATTTTCAAAAGTAGCCTCTTTTCACATGATTAATTAAACTTTATGGCAATTCATTAAAATTTAATCATGTCCTAAAGTGGAAATTTTACTAAAGCGTTTTCTTATCAGATTATTTCCAAGATCCTAAACTCTAACTCAATGAAAGTTTAACAATTTTACGTTAAACTTAATGTAGTAAAGTATAACAGTTTTAAAAGAATTTTGTACTATGTAAATGTCGTATGCTGGAGTGTAAATGGACTGCAGTTTTATTTTATTAAACATCTTTACTTTTAAAGGTATTGGTAAGTAATTTATTCTTAAGGGGATGTAGTGACTTCTAGACTTTAAATCTAATTACGACACTCTTTTTTGATTCATCATTTAAGTAAAATTTATCCACTTTTAAATTTTTTGGTGGTTTTTTAACGACGTCCTAGCTTCTAGCTATGAAAATTTTAGTTAGTTCTGTCACTCTAAGCAGAATATTTCTTAAAATGACACAGAAGCATGTGCAAAATACACAAATATATATTCATTTGCTAGCAAAATAACTTTTGAAATATATATATATATATATATATATATATATATATATATATATATATATATATATATATATATATATATATATATATATGTATATATATATATATATATATATATGTGTGTGTGTGTGTGTAAACCATTTTTTATAAACTGCAGGACAAGGAGAAAGCTGAACACCTAGCAGTAATAAAAATGCAGTCGGGCCAACATTGAAGAGAACGACGGCAGTCTATTTGAAACTTTATTCCGAAACTGCTACAACGGACGTCTTTTCTACTGGACGACAGACAAAGAAAAAGCCACAGAGGTGCACCCAAGAGCGAAGACAGAAAGAATTTTCCCACGGTAAAAAAAAAAAAATTAATAAGTGTATTAAATGCAATATCAGAAAAAACGCGAAACCATTAGACGCCGACAGCTGGGAAACGGGCTGAATAGACGAAAATTTACATTTTTTTGACAGAAAGCTTTGGGAAGAATGATATGTGGAAAACACTCCTTTGATTAAAATATTTAAAGGCTGGGAAAAAGATTTTAAATTTTAAGGTTTCTAAGGAAAGATTAAAGTTAAATAATTTAAATATATATATATATATATATATATATATATATATATATATATATATATATATATATATATATATATATATATATATATATATATATATATATATATGTATATATATATATATATATATTATATATATATATATATATATATATATATATTATATATATATATATGTATAATATATATATATATGTATATATATATATATATATATATATATATATATATATAAATATATATATATATATATATATATATATATATATATATATATATATATATATGTATATATATATATATATATATATATATATATATATATATGTATATATATATATATATATATATATATATATATATATATATATATATATATATATATATATATATATATATATATATATATATATATATATATATATATATATATATATATATATATATATATATATATATATATATGTATATATATATGTATATATATAATATATATGTATATATATAGATATATATATATATATATATATATATATAATATATATATATATATATATATATATATATATATATATATATATATATATATATATATATATATATATATATATATATATATATATATATATATATATATGTGTGTAATATATATATATATATGTGTATATATATATGTATATATGTATACATATATAATATATATATATATATATATATATATATATATATATATATATATATATTATAATATATATATTTATTATATATATATATATATATATATATGACCGGGACTAGTATCTAAGAAATGAAAGACACATTTGATGTTATACATAAAACTACTTTATTGTAATTCTTTTGTTCATGGCTATGCCATTTAGATATCATTTGTTCTTATCTTGGAGCAACAAGCGTGGAAGATGTTATCTCCCCGAGTTCCCACTCAGAACTGTCTGTTTTGGCGTTGCTACCTCAGCAAATTCCTATATCTACTTCTGCGTCAGCTTTCTTACTCTGTATAGTTCCGCTCGAGGGTGTGTCTGTCTCCTGTTACGATACCGATAATGATTTCTAACTATTTTTAATAAAAAACCCTCATTTTTAAACATGACATATATGTTTATCAGGAACTAAATTTTAATAGCAAGTTTAAGTAAAATATTTGTTTCAATCTCTAAAATTTTAAATGTATTTAAAATTTAAAGAAAATAAAAACTTTAAAACTTTAAAAATTTTAAGACATTTTTCGTTATTATAATATAAAACATATTGCTCATAATCTTATAATTAAAGTTAACAGAATAAATAAAATATAGTTATTTCTTATTTAATATCAACAACTACTTTCTAATTTACAAATTTCAAGAGATATTTTACAGGTAAATGGATGTCGACCTTTCTTCACTTGATGGAATAATTTTATAAAGTTGGAACCTTATAAAAAATCTAGGAAAGTTTTATTCTAAACAGAGACTTTTTATATTTCATATTCAATCAAAAATAGACTATTGTAATGACTATACTGTTCTTTTTTATGTGAAATGTTAAGTTACCTAATGGCTTAGCCATTGTCATTCTGTACATAGATCCTGAAATAAAGAATTTGTCAGTTATATTGGTGTGTAGACCTCTAGGATGAGACTTTACATATACATGCACACATTTATTTTTTGTATATATTTCACTGTCGTGTAGCTCTCATTCATATTTAGGTATTAACCTGTGATCAAATGTATAGTGGTTGTTTATTTCTTTTTGTGATAAAAACTAAATATTATTTGGGTTGCTTTGTGTAGATATTTTAAGTTTAAATCCAACCACAGGCTCTGAGAGACTACAGACATAAAATAAAAATTAACTAATACGCTAAATTAATAACTACTGAAAACAGCTTTAAAGTAAAAATAAGTCAACTATATATACATATCTTATTAATATACAAGATTCAGATTAAGTTTCATACAATTTACTTTTAATATAATCAGAATAGGTGCCACACCAGAAAAGATATGACAATAATATTTTCCTGCCACTTAGCTAACTGTATGTATATAGGTCAGAGGACCTAATCTCAATCTCAAATATGTGTAATAATGCGTACCTTTGTGGATCTTTAGGGTGTGCCAAGGCTGTACTCTTGGGAGCTCTTGTAGATACCTTTCGATTGACGTGATGATAATGTGGACTCCGTATCACCGCTAGTATGGGACCTTCTAATATAACTCGAGGTGATACTACAAAGCGAATGAGCTGGAAACTTCTGGTTTTTGAGAGATTTCGATGTGTTTCTTTTATCCAACTCCTTTGATCCCCG
>CM063497.1:104504758-104519758 GCA_032207245.1 Pardosa pseudoannulata | reverse complement strand
GCTCCCTTTTTCAAATAGGTTTCTGCAATATATCTTCCTTGGAACCTTCTATCATTGGCCTCGACTATACCTTCTATCATTGGAACCTTCTATCATTGAAACTATACCTTCTATCATTGGCCTCGACATAGAAACATGGATATTTTATAAATGACATAGACATTTACAAGAGCCATATCTATCATCCTGGTAATAAGGCAAAAGTACCATTTCTTTCCTCCTATGCCAATAAAATGTCTCTCAAGAAGACAATCATGAAGGTCGACACCTCCCATAAATGAGGTATAGGAACTTATGACACGAGGTTGAATTCTCTGAAATATCTGGGCCATCATTATTACCTGGTATTGTAATTTCTAATGTACCTGCAACGTCTGATACAACAGGAGTACCCAAATTATCATCATTAAACTGTTCTTCATCTGTTAGATCATTGATATCAGGAGGCATTGCTATAATGTCTGCCTCTATTTTTTCAGAAAAAAGATAAGCAGTTGAATCTGCTAAGGTTTTAAATATTTTATTTTTACTCATTTTTTAGTTCTTCTACATAGGTTATCTGCAAAAAAATGTAAAAAACACTTGAGAAAAAAATCTGAATACTGAATAAGAATTATAGCTAAACGCCCAGCGTCATCAAACGATGACGGGCAAATTTTTCTGACTACTACGGACATATTAACAACTTCTAACTAATACGAAACATTGTAATGAAAACAAATTGATTATCTAGATTACATTTATACATAAATTGAAAGAACTTACCTCATAAATTGTTTGTCAAACCACACTATATGAAACGTGTATTGTGATTATCAAACAAGCGAGAGATTCTACTGCATATTTCCTTCACTTTTTTTTACTTATATCCAAAAAACTATCATATCTGATGCTGTATAGTGCTTCCATCTATCAGAAATATTGGTAAATAAAAGAATATTTTATCACTTAATAAAGGGAAATGCGGTTTTTACAGCATCATCATATGAGGACACTGGTCGTTAATGGGTTAAAAAAACATTAGTCTGTATCTATTATATTCTGTTCTTTATTCTTAAAACATGAAATCTTCCCAATAAAGTTTATTTGATTTGGAGTGCTATGGTTTACTGTTTTACTCCGTAAGGCTTATGACACCGGTACCTACTGCTTAAAGCCGATTCCAAACGGCTTCCAATATCCATGCCAACATGTACCATAAACCAGAACCCTACTTTTAAGCCATCGTTCGGCCCTAGTAAAAATTTAGACCATCCTGTTAAGAGAATTAATATACTTACCGAAAGAATTTTAAGCAACGTTTGATCCGTTACTGATATCTTTGCGAACAGGTCTTTTAAAACATAGTCTTTTTAACATGAAAGCACTAGATGTTTCAAATGCACCTAAAGCCGAAGGCAAAGACGTACCCAAGAGCGAAGACAGATACAATTTTCCAAGGGACAAGAATCTTAATCAGCGAATTTAACCATTAGGTCAGGCAAAAAGCTGAACCATTTGCCAACAACAGCTGGCTAAATGGATAGAAAATTTACATCTAGCGGACAGAAAGCTTTAGGCAATGTATTGGAAGAATTTTAAGTCGAGGACACTCCTTGGATTAAGACATTTTGAGGCTGAGAAAATGGATTTTAAGGAATTAGAATGGGAGAGAGGAGGTTTTTAAGGTTGTTTCAAAAACTGAGATGTTGACAATATATATATATATATATATATATATATATATATATATATATATATATATATATATATATATATATATAAGCATTAACATATATAAACATATATATATATATATATTTTATATATATATATATATATATATATATATATGTATATAATATAATAAAAACAGATATATATATTATTATAATATATATATATATTCTTTTCTAAAGAAAGATTTTTTTATATTGATATATATGAGAAAATAAGGTTTATATAGATAAAACTATATTTCAGATGTATATGTACATATATACATTTATTTTTATAAATAAATATATAAGTTTTATATATAGATATATATATATATGTATATATATATATATAATATATATATGAATAGTTCTATATATATAATATTAAATTTTACCTATATTAAATGTCTATTATATATATATAATTATATATATAGTATAATAACAGGAGAGAAACTGAAATGTAATTCTTAATATGAAAGAATACAATATAGATAAAATTTTAAGATTAAAAATTAAAAATCTAAAACTTTAATGAATGGGATTTAAAATATTTACAGAAATAAAATAAGAGTTCTGAAATAAAAGTTTTAATTTTTAATTTTTAAAAATTATGATGCAAATAGTTGAATTCGATATAACTGTCTTTCCATTTAAGATATTGTGAGACTTAATGGTATTAAAATGTGGTATTAAAATTTTTGCAGCTAGGTAATTATAAAATTTAAAAATGAAGACACTTTTACTCTTACCATTCTTGAATCCCATTAATGAAAGATATATCCTTTGTTTTTACTACCAAGAAAAGATTTCTTTGTCAAAACTCGAATTAATTGGAATCGTTTAAGACTTTTATAATACATAGAAACTTTGCGTATTTAAAATTACTTCTTATAATTTCTGCTTTAATTTAAAGACATTACATCGTATTCTTACGATTTTAAACAAGTACAAAACATTTTTCCCTCAAAGTACTTTACAAAAAATGCATATCGCATTGTACTCTATTACTCATTACTCCATTAACAATAAAAACTGTTCATTATGTGGATTTTAAGCATTATGCATAATGGCATTTTACTTTCAAAAATTAATTAAGATTGCGAACTTGAATGGCGCTTCGGACGTATTTTGAATAAATAAACTTCAAGCTTTTAACGAGAAACGAAATGGGAATGCATTTTAAACGATATTTATAAATTAATTGATTATTTTACAGAGTTCTCGAAGCCAAGACGTAATTACCTGCATTAAAATATTTTAATTGGAAAGTGTTTCCTGCTCTGGATTATTTATGCATTTTATTAAGGTGTATATATTCATTTGTATTCCATTTGTAAATTGTTTATAACTTCTTGAATAGGTTTATCTTGAAATGAGTTATTCTTTATACTTCTTGTTCGAAAGACCGTTTATTTCTTTGATGCAGTTTTAGAAAAAGTATATTGATGTGGTAAGTTAAAAAAGCATTGAAGCAAATACGAAAGTGGTTTGAAATTTTTCGTTCCTTGTTATAAGGAAGTATTCTAATCTTGAAAACTTTCAGCGCTAGGATTACTACTTATAACTTCTTGAAAAGCTTTATCTTGAAATGAGTCATTCTTTATACTTCTTATTTGAAAGACCGTTTATTTCTTTGATGCAGTTTTAGAAAAAGTATATTGATGTGGTAAGGTAACAATCATTGAAGCAAATACGAAAATGGATTGGATTTTTATCCTCCTTATTATGAATAAGGGAAGTATTGTATTCTTGAAAATTTTCATCGCTACGATTACTAATTATAACTTCTTGGAGTACTACTTAAAGCTTCTTGAAAAGGTTTATATTCAAATAAGTCATTCTTTATACTTCTTATTTGAAAGACAATTTATTACTTTAATGCAGTCTTTAAAAAGGTATATTGATGTCGTAAGGTAACAATCAATGAAGCAAATACGAAATTGGATTGAATTTTTTCCGTTCCTTTTATAAGAAAGTATTCTAATCTTGAAAACTTTCAGCTCTAGGATTACTACTTATAACTTCTTGAAAAGGGTTATCTTAAAATGAGTCATTCTTTATACTTCTTATTTGAAAGACCGTTTATTTCTTTAATGCAGTTTTAGAAAAAGTATACTGATGTGGTAAGATAAAAATCATTGAAGCAAATACGAAAGTGGTTTGGATTTTTTAGTCAGTTGTTATAAGGAAGTATTCTAATCTAAGAAACTTTCAGCGGTAGTATTACAACTAATAACTTCTTGAAGTACTACTTATAACTTCTTGAAAAGGTTTATCTTGAAATGAGTCATTCTTTATACTTCTTATTTGAAAGAATATTTATTACTTTGATGCAGTTTTAGAAAAAGTATATTGATGTGGTAAGGTAACAATCATTGAAGCAAATACGAAAGTGGTTTGAATTTTTTTGTCCTTGTTATAAGGAAGTATTCTAATCTTGAAAACTTTCAGCGCTAGGATTACTACTTATAACTTCTTGAAGTACTACTTATAACTTCTTGAAAAGGTTTATCTTGAAACGAGTCATTCTTTATACTTCTTATTTGAAAGACCGTTCAATTCTTTGATGCAGTTTTAGAAGAAATATATTGATGTGGTAAGGTAACAACTATTGAATCAAATACGAAAGTGGATTGAATTTTTTGTTCCTTGTTATAAGGAAGTATTTTAATCTTGAAAGCTTTCAGTGCTAGGATTACTACTTATAACTTCTTGAAAAGGTTTATCTTGAAAAGAGTCATTCTTTATACTTCTTATTTGAAAGACCATTTATTAATTTGATTGAGTTTTAAAAGACGTATATTGATTTCGTAAGGTAACAATCATTGAAACAAATGTGAAAGTGGTTTGAATTTTTTTTGTCCCTTCTTATATAGAAGTATTCTAATCTTGAAAGCTATCAGCGTTAGGATTACAACTTATAATTTCTTGAAGTACTACTTATAACTTCTTGAAAAGGTTTAATATTTATGTGGAAAGGTAACAATCATTGACGCAAATACGAAAGTGGTTTGAATTTTTTTATCATTTGTTATAAGGAAGTATTCTAATCTTGAAAGCTTTCAGAGCTAGGATTACTACTTATAACTTCTTGAAAAGGTTTATCTTGAAATAAGTCATTCTTTATGCTTCTTATTTGAAAGACGATTTATTACTTTGATGCAGTTTTAGAAACTTATATTGATGTCGTAAGGTAACAATCATTGAAGCAAATACGAAAGGGGTTTGAATTTTTTTGTTCCTTGTTATAAGGAAGTATTCGAATCTTGAAAACTTTCAGCAATAGGAATATTACTTATAACTTCTTAAAAAGATTTATCTTAAAATGAGTCATTCTTTATACTTCTTATTCGAAAGACCGTTTATTTTTTTGATGCAGTTTTAGAAAAATATATTGATGTGGTAAGTTAACAATCATTGAAGTAAATATGAAAGTCGTTTGAATTTTTTGTTCTTTGTTATAATTAAGTATTCTAATCTTGAAAACTTTCAGCGCTAGGATTACTACTTATAACTTCTTGGAATACTATTAAAGCTTCTTGAAAAGGTTTATATTGAAATGCGTCATTCTCTATACCTCTTATTTGAAAAACCATTTATTACTTTGATGCAGTTTTAGAAAAATTATATTGACGGGGTAAGGTAACAATCATTGAAGCAAATATGAAAGTGGATTGAATTTTTCCGTTCCTTTTATAAGAAAGTATTCTTATCTTGAAAACTTTCAGCTCTAGGATTACTACTTATAACTTCTTGAAGTACTACTTATAAATTCTTGAAAAGGGTTATCTTAAAATGAGTCATTCTTTATACTTCTTATTTGAAATCTACATATGATTACTTAGACACCAGAAAAAAACACCTTATGCCTATAAAGGTTTAAATCCTTTAATCCTAGAGTGAAAGTATTTAAAACTTTATTAACCCCTTTAGGGTTAAAGTAAAAAATATTTTAAACCTAAATGGTTTAAGTAATGAAAACTTTAGAGACGTATGAAATTTTTCAATCTAACACAAGATTTGGTTTGTTTTCGAGCTCTACGATCTACCTTTTTGCTCTGCGAGGACATATGAATTATCATGATATAACGTTCATTTAAGGAAATCTTGCAAGTATTAATTTAATTGATTGAAAGAATTAAAAGAATATGCTAATTAATCACCTTAAGTAAAAGCAAATGACTAGCAGCTATTAAATTATATTATAATATTACACTTGTTTACTCATATGTCTACTATTTCCACCACGAAGCACATTCCGTTGTGTTAAATACTGTTTAATTTTATAAACCACTTTAGGGTTAAAGGGAAAAATACTTTTACCCTAAATGGTTAAAGTATTGAACACTTTAGAGACGTGTGGAATTTCTAATGTAACACAAGATGTGGTTTGTTTTTGAGCTCTACGATCTACCTTTTTGCTGTGAGAAAACATAAAAGACCTATTTATAAAGATGTAAAATTCGTTTAAAAAAATCATGAAAGTATTAATTTAATAGATTGAAAGAATTAAAGGAATTCATTATGCTAATCAATAACATAAAATCAAATCAAATGACTAGCAACTATTAATCTAAACTTTAATATTACACTTGCATAAGAATTTAATGTCTACTCTTTCTGACACATAACACATTCGGTTGCTTTTAAGTAATAATTAAAGTTTAATTTTATAAACCACTTTAGAGTTAAAGTGAAAAATAATTTTACCCTAAAAGTTTAAAGTATTGAACACTTTAGATACATATGAAATTTCCTAATTTAACACAATATTTAGTTTGTTTTTGAGCTCTATTAAGCACATTTTTGCTGTCCAGGACTTATAAGACCAATCCAATTATAAGACCGATGTAAAATTCGTTTAAAGAAATTAATTTAATAACTTGAAAGAATTAAAGGAATTCGTTATACTAATCAATAACATTAAATAAAATCAAATAACTAGCAGCTGTTACAATAAACTTTAATATTACATAGTATAATCTTTTAATGTATACTCTTTCTGACACATAACACATTCGGTTGTGTTAAAGTAATAAATAGTGTTTAATTTTATAATCCACTTTAGGGTTAAAGGGAAAAAAACCTTAAACCATAAATGGATAAAGTATCGAACACTTTAGTGACGTCTGGAATTTCCTAATCTAGCAAAAGATTTGGTTTGTTTTCGAGCTCTATGATCTACTTTTTTGCTGTGTGAGGACTTAAACGAATCTATCACGGTATAAAATCCGTGAAAAGAAATCATGTAAGTATTAATTTAATAGACTTAAAGAATTAAGGGAATAACTAATCAAACAACATAAATAAAATAAAATCAATGGCAGCTATTAAACTAAACTTTAATATTACACTTTTAACGTCCTCTATTTACACCACGTAACACATTCCATTGTGTTAAAGTATTAAATACTGTTTATTTTCATAAACTTCTTTAGGCTTAAAGTGAAAAATACTTTAAACCTGAATGGTTAAAGTATTGAACACTTTAGAGACGTGTGGAATTTACTAATCTAACACAAGATTTGGTTTGTTTTCGAGCTGTACAATCTACTTTTTTGCTGTGTGAGGACTTAAATCAATCTATCACGATGTAAAATCCTTCAAAAGAAATCATGCAAGTATTAACTTAATAGACTTAAAGAATTAAGGGAATACACTAATCAATCATAAATAAAATACAAATCAAAAACAGCTATTAATATAAACTTTAATATTACACTTGTATAAGCATTTAATGTTCTCTATTTCCGAAACGTAACACATTCCGTTTTGTTAAAGTAATAAATAGTATTTAATTTCATAAACTTCTTTACGGTTAAATTGAAAAATACTTTAACCCTAAATGGTTAAAGTATTGAACACTTTAGAGACGTGTGGAACTTCCTAATCTAACACAAGATTTGGTTTGTTTTCGAACTCTACAATCTACATTTTTGCTGTGCGAGGACTTAAAAGACCGATCTATCACGATGTAAAATCCATTAAAAGAAATTGTGAAATTATTTATTTAAAAAATTGAAAGAATTAACGGAATCCATTATACTAATTAATCACCTTAAATAAAATCAAATTACTAGCTGCTATAAATGTAAACTTCAATTTTATACACTTTTAAACATTTAATGTTTACTATTTCTGTCACGTAACACATTCCATTGTGTCTAAGTAATAAAAAGAAGTGTTTAACTTATAAACCCCTGTAGGGTTAAAGAGAAAAATACATTAACCCAAAATTGTTACACTCTTGAACACTTTAGAGACGGATGAAATTTCCT
This sequence comes from Pardosa pseudoannulata, assembly GCA_032207245.1. Classification (NCBI taxonomy): domain Eukaryota; kingdom Metazoa; phylum Arthropoda; class Arachnida; order Araneae; family Lycosidae; genus Pardosa; species Pardosa pseudoannulata. The sequence continues at coordinate 104,511,777 of CM063497.1, read as the reverse complement.
AATCTAACACAAGATTTAGTTTCTTTTCGAGCTCTACAATCTTTTTTTCTCTACGATCTATGCGAGGACTTAAAATACCAATGTATCATATTAATCTAAACTTCAATATTACATTTGTATAAGCATTTAATGTCTTCTCTTTTCAACACGTAACGCATTCCATTATGTTAAAATAATAAATAATGTTTAATTTTATAAACCCCTTTAGGGTTAAAGAGAAAAATACTTTAACGATAAATGATTAAAGTATTTAACACTTTAGAGATGTGTGGAATTTCCTAATCTAACACAAGATTTGGTTTGTTTTCGAACTCTACAATCTACTTTTTTTTTGCTGTACGAGGACTTAAAGGACCTATCTATCATATTAATCTAAACTTCAATATTACACTTGTATAAGCATTCAATGCCTTCTCTTTTCACCAAGTAACACATTCCATTATGTTAAAGTAATAAATAGTGTTTCATTTTATAAACCCTTTTAGCGTTAAAGTGTAAAAAACCTTAAACCATGAATAGTTAAATAATGAAAATTTTAGAGATGAGTAGAATTTCCTAATCTAACACAAGATTTCGTTTGTTTTCGAGCTCTAAGATCTACTATTTTTTGCTGTGCGACGACTTAAAAAACCGATCTATCACGATGTAAAGTCTGTTAAAAGAAATTATGAAAGTATTAATATAATAGATTGAAAGAATTAAGAGAATCCAATATGCTAATAAATCACCTTAAATAAAATCAAATGACTAACATCTATTAATCTAATCTTTAATATTACCCTTGTATAAGCATTTAATATCTACTATTTCAGCCACCTAACACATTCTGTTGTGTTAAAGTAATAAATAGTGATTAATTTTATAAACCCCTTTAGGGTTAAAATGAAAAAACCTTAAACCATAAATGGATTAAATATTGAACACGTATGGACATATGGAAATACGTCCATAGTGAACAGTATTAATTAAATAGATTGAAAGAATTAAGGGAATCCAATATGCTAATCATTCACCTTAAATAAAATGAAATGACTAACAGCTATTAATCTAAACTTTAATATTACCCTTGTATGAGCATTTAATGTGTACTATTTCAGCCACCTAACATATTGCGTTGGGTTAAAGTAATAAATAGTGTTTAATTTTTAAAACTCCTTTAATGTTAAAGTGAAAAAACCTTGAACCGTAAATGGATAAAATATTGAACACGAATGGACGTATGGAAATATGTCCATAGTGAAAAGTATTATTTTAATAGATTGAAAGAATTAAGGGAATCTAATATGCTAATCAATCACCTTAAATAGAATAAAATAACTAACAGCTATTAATCTAAACTTTAATATTACCCTTGTATAAGCATTTAATGTGTACTATTTCAGCCACCTAACACATTTTGTTGGGGTAAAGTAATAAATAGTGTTTAATTTTATTAACTCCTTTAGGGTTAAAGTGAAAAAACCTTAAACCATAAATGGATAAAATATTAAACACGTATGGACATATAGAAATACCTCCATAGTGGAAAGTATTAATTTAATAAATTGCTAGAATTAAGGGAATCCAATATGCTAATTAATCACCTTAAATAAAATCAAATGATTAACAGCTATTAATCTAAACTTTAATATTGCACTTGTATAAGAATTTAATGTGTACTCTTTCAGCAACCTAACACATTCCGTTGTGTTAAAGTAATAGATAGCGTTTAATTTTATAAATCATTTTACGGTTAAAATGAGAAAAACCTTAAACCATAAATAGCTAAAATATTGAACACGTATGGAAATACATCCATAGTGAAAAGTATTAATTTAATAGATTGAAAGAATTAACGGAATCCAATAAGCTAATTAATCACCTTAAATAAAATCAAATAACTAACAGCTGTTAATTCAAACTTAAAATACTACCCTTGTATAAACATTTCATGTGTACTATTTCAGATACATAACACATTACATTGTGTTAAAGTAATAAATAATGTTTAATTTTATAAACCCCTTTAGGGCTAAAGTGAAAAAACACTTTAAACCATAAATGGATAAAATATTGAACACGTATGGACGTATGGAAATACGTCCATAGTGAAAAATATTAATTTTATAGATTGAAATATTTAACGGAATCCAATATGCTAATCAATCACATTAAACAAAATCAAATGACTAGCAGCTATTAATTTAATCTTTAATATTACCCTAGTATAAACATTTAATGTGTACATTTTCAGCAACCTAACACATTCCGTTGTGTTAATGTATTAGATATAGTTTAATTTTTTAAACCATTTTACGGTTAAAATGAAAAAAACCTTAAACCATAAATGGATAAATTATTGAACATGTATGGAAATACGTCCATAGTGAAAAGTATTAATTTAGTAGATTGAAGAATTTAAAGGAATCCAATATGCTAACCAATCACCTTAAATAAAATCAAATGACTAACAGCTATTAATCTATACTTTAATATTACCCTTGTATAAGCATTTAATGTCTACTATTTCTGCCACATAACAGATTCCGTTGTGTTAAAGTAATAAATAGTGTTTAATTTTATAAACCATTTTAGGGTTAAAATGAAAAAAACCTTAAACCATAAATGGATAAAATATTGAACACGTATGGAAATACGTCCATAGTGAAAAGTATTAATTTAATAGATTGAGAGAATTAAGGGAATCCAATATGCTAATCTATCACCATAAATCAAATTAAATAACTAACAGCTAATAATCTAAACTTTAATATTACCCTTGTATAAGTATTTAATGTGTAATATTTCAGCCACCTAACACATTCTGTTATCTTAAGTAATAAATAGTGATTAATTTTATAAATCCCTTTAGGGTTAAAATGAAAAAACCTTAAACCACAAATGGTTAAAATATTGAACACGTATGGACGTATGGAAATACGTCCGTAGGAGAAAGTGTTAATTTAATAGATTGAAAGAGTTACGGGAATCCAATATGCTAATCAATCACTTTAAATAAAATCAAATGACTAACAGCTATTAATCTAAACTTTCATATTACCCTTCTATAAGAATTTAATGTCTATTATTTCAGCCACCTAACACATTCCGTCGTGTTAAAGTAATAAATAGTGTTTATTTTATAAACCCCTTTAGGGTTAGAGTGAAAAAAACCTTAAACTAAAAATGAATAAAATATTGAACACCTACGGACGTATGGAAATACGTTCATCGGGAAATTTATTAATTTAATAGATTGAAAGAATTAAGCGAATCCAATATGCAAATCAATCATATTAATCAAAATCAAATGACTAGCAGCTATTAATTTAACTTTAATATTACCCTTGTAAAAGCATTTAATGTGTACTATTTCAACCACCTAACACATTAGGTTGTGTTAAAGTAATAAACAGTGTTTATTTTATAAACCTCTTTAGGGTTAAAATGGAAAAAAAACTTAAACCATTAATGGATAAAATATTGAACATGTATGGACGTATAGAAATACGTAAATAGTGAAAATTATTAATTTAATAGTTTGAAAGATTTAAGGGAATATAATATGCTAATCAATCACCTTAAAAAAAATCAAATGACTAACAGCTATTAATCTAAACATTAATATTACCCTTGTATAAGCATTTAAAGTGTACTATTTCAGCCACCTAACACATTCCGTTGGGGTAAAGTAATAAATAGTGTTTAATTTTATTAACTCCTTTAGGGTTAATGTGAAAAAACCTTAAACCTTAAATGGATAAAATATTAAACACGTATGGACATATAGAAATACCTCCATAGTGGAAAGTATTAATTTAATAAATTGTAAGAATTAAGGGAATCCAATATGCTTATTAATCACCTTAAATAAAATCAAATGATTAACAGCTATTAATCTAAACTTTAATATTGCACTTGTATAAGAAATTAATGTGTACTATTTCAGCAACCTAACACATTCCGTTGTGTTAAAGTAATAGATAGCGTTTAATTTTATAAACCGTTTTCGAGTTAAAATGAAAAAAAACCTTAAACCATAAATGGATAAAATATTGAACACATATGGACGTATGGAAATACGTCCATAGTGAAAATTGTAAATTTAATAGATTGAAAGATTTAAGGGAATCCAATATACTAATCTATCACCTTAAATCAAATCAAATGACTAACAGCTATTAATCTGAACTTTAATATTACCCTTGTATAAGCATTTAATGTCTACTATTCCAGCCACCTAACACATTCCGATGTGTTAAAAAAATAATTTGTGTTTAAATTTATAAACCCCTTTAGGGTGAGAGTGAAAAAAACCTTAAACCATTAATGAACAAAATATTGAACACGTATGGACATATTGAAATGCGTCCATAGTGAAAAGTATTAATTTCATAGATTGAGAGAATTAAGAGATTCCAATATGCTAATCAATAGCCTTAAACCAAATCAAATGACTAAGAGCTAATAATCTAAACATTAATATTACCCTTCTATAATGGCTTATATTTACCTTTTGTTTGGCCACAGCATGTTTCCATGTTGGATTTTGCGCCATTAAAACTAACACTCACTGCCCTTGTATAAGCATTTAATGTTTACTATTTCTGCCACCTAACACATTCCGTCGTGTTAAAGTAATAAATAGTGTTTATTTTATAAACCCCTTTAGGGTTAAAGGGAAAAAATCTTAAACCATAAATGGATAAAATATTGAACACGTTTGGACGTATGGAAATACGTCCATAGTGAAAAGTATTAATTAAATAGATTGAAAGATTTAAGGGAATCCAATATGCTAATCAACCACCTTAAATAAAATGAAATGACTAACCGCTATCAATCTAAACTTTAATATTACCCTTGTATAAGCATTTAATGTCTACTCTTTCAGCAATCTATCACATTCCGTTGTGTTAAAGTAATAGATAGTGTTTAATTTTATAAATCCTTTTAGGGTTAAAATGAAAAAAACCTTAAACCATTAATGGATAAAATATTGAGCACGTATGGACGTATGGAAATACGTTCATAGTGAAAAGTATTAAATTAATAGATTGAAAGAATTAGGGGAATCCAATAAGCTAATAAATCACCTTAAATAAACTGAAATGACTAGCAGCTAATAATGTTATCTTTAATATTACTCTTGTATAATCATTTAATGTCTACTATTTCAGCCACCTAACACATTCCGTTGGGTTAAAGTAATAAATAGTGTTTAATTTTTAAACCATTTTAGGATTAAAATGAAAAAAACCTTAAACTATAAATGGATAAAATATTGAACACGTATGGAAATACGACCATAGTGAAAAGTATTAATTTAATAGATTGAAGGATTTAAAGAAACCCAATATGCTAATCAATCACCATAAATAAAATTAAATGACTAAAAGCTATTAATCTAAACTTTAATATTACCCTTGTATAAGCATTTATTGCCTACTATTTCTGCCACATAACACATTCCGTTGTATTATAACATGATTTATTTTAAAACCTAAATCCTTTAAAAGAAGCCTCAATTAAAAAAAAAAAAAGAGAAAATTCCAAAAGTGTGTAACAACGTTATACAATAAGAACTTTTTTCATATCTTTCAACCCCGATTGATTGATGAAATTCAACAATATTTCTTTTACAGCTGTTTCTGACAATATTTTTTTATACTTGAAAATTTTAAACACTTTTTAAAAGTTATTGATTTTATCTTAAAGTTTTGATATTTTTCTTCCCAGAAACTTATATAAAATGCGATAAATCTTAAGAAAATACAGGAAAAACCTTTTTCATGCTTTACTGCTTTTATATTAAAGTATTTCTTTTAAAATTTCTTGCATAACCAATTTATATGAAAATATTAGCATATTAATAATCAAACTAAAATAAAATATATTTTTAAAAAAATATAGTTTACTTTAACTTACAACATAAATTGTAATTTATAACTTTTTTTGCAGGGGGGAAGCATTCAGAGTTTGTAAAAGAGTCATGTTTGAAAATTGTAGATTTTCCACATTTAATTATTAATTTCCCCTAATAACTATCTAAATGTAAATGATATATTATACAAAAATATCTCTTTAAAATTTCTAGATTTCGTTTTATATATATATATATATATATATATATATATAAATAAAATATAATTATATTATAAATATAATATATATATATACTAATATAAATATATATATTTTATATTATATATATATAAATATTGTGAATATTTAGAAAACACGAATTTAAAAAATCACATATATTTTGAAAATATACAAAAAAAAATATCAAAAAAGACGACAATGAAACAAAAATTAATATGACTTTATATATATTTTAAAGAAGTTTTTAAGAATCTTTTATATATATATATTTTAAAATAATATATATATATTTTTAATATATAATATATATATATATTTATTAAATATATATATATATTTAAATATAAGTATTTTTTAAATATAAATATATAGTATTTATATATGTATGAAATGTGTATTAATATTATGAATTATAAAATGTTTTTAGTAAATATGTAAATATAAATATATATATATATTATATATATAATATATCAAAATATGTATTTATAATGTATATATAAAGTTTTATATATGAAATATATATTGTTTATAAAAATATTATATATATATATGTATTTATATATGTTTATGTTAAAATATATGTTATATATATAAATGTAAATTATATGTAACTTCTTTTGTTTTTAAATTGTTAAAAATAATATTTTATAATCTTATATAAATATATATAAAAATATATTTAAAATATAAAAAATACAAAAGTAATATCTTTATATATATATATTATCCACTAAAATGAGCTGTGCTCTTCCTCGCAAATAGAAAGTACAAATACAGTAGAGGTACCAATTAACACCAATGAGTCTTTGGTCAAGAGAAAGTTCAAAGTGTCATGGATAGAACAACGTCTATCGGGTCGTCTAGTGTAATAAAATACTAAATTTAAATATTAAGACGATTAGTAATTTATTAGTTTACAAATAGATTAGTTA
>CM063497.1:104487258-104497258 GCA_032207245.1 Pardosa pseudoannulata | reverse complement strand
TGAATTTGCTCTTTATTGTCGATTTTTAAAAATGTATTCCTAAATATGTTATTTAGACCAAAGTGAATATTCCCATACTAGCATATATTGCCCGTATATATGACGGGATCAGTAAAAATTTTAATTTTCCAGAATTGTAAGTACCCTATGAGGTAGGCAAAAAAAAATGGTTTGTTTTTTGGATGAGAATCATCTGGTACATGGTCAATAATTGGTTTATCTTTACTGACCGCATTTAGTTGCCAACTTTAATTTATCTTGTCATATTGCTTGATAGGATGGACAGCAGAGGTTTTAGTATTAACAGTGATTATTTGGCGATATATATGAATAATATATAGTGAGACGATTGCAAACCGAGTAGTTATATATAAAAAAACAAACACACAAACGAACAATCTTCTTAATATTCAAAGGTGTATAACTTAAACGCAAGATATTTATTAGTCCATGAAATAGACTCCTAGGCTTTTATGAAAATAATTTGTTGTTGAATTACCGGAGATAAAATTTATCGATAATAAATTTAAAAAAATAATCGGTTAAAAAAATAATCGATGATTTAATTTCAAATTATCTCATATGTACCTAATCTATTATTTAAGAGAAATGTAAAAGAAAATTATTAACGTAATATCTAAGTTCAGTGATAAAACATATGAATATAATGCAGACGATCTTTAAATAATTTAAAGTAAAAAATGATGACATGAGATGATTAACGGAATGACAATTAGAAAGAAAAATTGTATATTTACCTATGAATTCTGTGATAAATTGATAAATTTAATCGCCTGATCTTAACTAGAGAAAATAAGGCTTGAAATAAGGGCATTAAACTCTCGAAAAGGGGGAAGGGGTGTATTACGAACGTTTCAAAGACGACACTATTTTTTGCTGTGGTATAAAGATAATTTTTACTAATTCATTTTAAAATCGGATAGATAGTTCAAGAGAATATAAACTTTACTTGCTATGAATTTTGCTAACCCTAACTCATTAAGAATCCAATATTGATGCCTCTATCCATTCCAGGTCCTAACGCTCCATAAATTCGATTACAGACATGCTGCTATAATATAGGGGATATTTCAACTTGAGATCTTTCCCCAATTGCAATTGTGTATACAATTTTTGTATACTCTTTTAAATATTTTAATACCTATAATTTATGCTTTTTTTTGCATTTTCATTACTTTTATAAAAGTAAGTACCTATATTTTCTGTAAATTTTTAGTAGGAATCCTAAAAGATTAAAATTTCTTCTCCATACGTTTGCAAATTTAAAAGTTTGGTAGTATCTGTCTATGAAATTTGTATATACTGTATTTTTGTATTATTTTAACACTTATAGCTTTTGCTTCTTATTGTATTTTATTGCTCCTATAATTGTTTATAGCCCTCTTAAATGATTTTGGCAGAATTGAAGCCAAAATAACAAGTTTCACCTTGAATTTGCATTTTCACCATTTTGTGAGAACTTAAGTATCTTGCACATTCAAATTCTATTTGTTTATACAAAGTAATTAATATAAATTATTATTAAGATATATTGTATTAATATTTAAAAAATCATCATCCATTTGGAAAAAAAATAGAATTTACGTTTACACAAAGTATTCCAGTCTGATTCCAAATATAGAACATACATAACATAAACACTTAAAAGCATTTGTCCAAATTATATAACGTTTAAAAGTATTTGTCCAAATTATATAACGCTTAAAAGTATTTATCCAAATTATATAGGGATTTTAAATTTTAAAGGGCTTAAAAAATTATCTTCAACACAGTATCTTGCACATTCAAATTCTATTTGTTTATACAAAGTAATTAATATAAATTATTATTAAAATATATTTTATTAATATTTTAAAAGTCATCATTCATTTGGGAAAAAAATGGAGTTTACGTCTACACAAAGTATTCCTTTCTGATTCCAAATATAGAACATACATAACATAAACACTTAAAAGTATTTGTCCAAATTATATAACGCTTAAAAGTATTTATCCAAATTATATAGACTGTTTAAATTTTAAAGGGTTTAAAAAATTATCTTCAACACAGTATCTTGCACATTCAAATTCTATTTGTTTATACAAAGTAATTAATATAAATTATTATTAAGATATATTGTATTAATATTTAAAAAATCATCTTCCATTTGGAAAAAAATGGAGTTTATGTTAACACAAAGTATTCCAGTCCAAATATAGAAAATACATAACATAAACGCATAAACGCATTTGTCCAAATTTTATAACGTTTAAAAGTATTTATCCAATTTATATAGCGAGTTTAAATTTTAAAGGGTTTAAAAAATTATCTTCAACACAGTATCTTGCACATTCAAATTCTATTTGTTTATACAAAGTAATTAATATAAATTATTATTAAGATATATTGTATTAATATTTAAAAAATCATCATCCATTTGGAAAAAAATAGAATTTACGTTTACACAAAGTATTCCTTTCTGATTCCAAATATAGAAAATACATAACATAAACACATAAAAGCATTTGTCCAAATTATATAACGCTTAAAAGTATTTATCCAAATTATATAGCGAATTTTAAATTTTAAAGGGCTTAAAAAATTATCTTCAACACAGTATCTTCACATTCAAATTCTATTTGTTTATACAAAGTATTTAATATAAATTATTATTAAAATATATTGTATTAATATTTTAAAAGTCATCATCCATTTGGGAAAAAAAATGGAGTTTACGTTTACACAAAGTATTCCATTTTGATTCCAAATATAGAACATACATAACATAAACACTTAAAAGCATTTGTCCAAATTATATAACGCTTAAAAGTATTTATCCAAATTATATAGCGAGTTTAAATTTTAAAGGGCTTAAAAAATTATCTTCAACACAGTATCTTGCATATTCAAATTCTATTTGTTTATACAAAGTAATTAATATAAATTATTATTAAGATATATTGTATTAATATTTAAAAAATCATCATCCATTTGGAAAAAAATGGAATTTACGTTTACACAAAGTATTCCTTTCTCTTTCCAAATATAGAATATATATAACATAAACACTTAAAAGCATTTGTCCAAATTATATAACGCTTAAAAATATTTATCCAAATTATATAGCGAGTTTAAATTTTAAAGGGCTTAAAAAATTATCTTTTAACGTAGTCTGCTTTAATACCAAATAAAACAAGTCGTTTGACAATAAATTACTTAAAGGAAACCAATTAATTTAATTAGTAACACTTTGATTAGAAATTAAAATCCTTGTGTTTACTTTTATATCTTTTTTATTAATTAGCACAAAGGTGTTCTGTTAAACACTTCAACATCCTTCTGATTAAATTTCCAATTAAACAGGTAGTGAAGCAACGCTTAAGTTAGCATTTTACTTAAGAAGAAAATATACTTAATTAATCGAGTATTTGATGAGTATTTATAAAGGCGAGATAAAGTTTTTATGTTTTAGGAACGTCTGACTAAAATGCTTCTTTTGTGTTTTAACACACCTAAGTGAATGAAGACATGATTTAAAAGTCAATAGTTTAATAAAAAAATTAAGTATTATTTAATAGAATATAAATTCTGTTTTAAAAAGTGTTTCGAACTGGTTGAAGAAAAATTGTCACTTTAAAAAACGACTATTAAAAAAAGGCACAGTTTTAACAATTCAATGGTATCTTAAATGTTTCAGATAAGACTAAGCCAAAGATGTCACATAGGATTTTATCCAATGGCAAAATCGAAGTACATTGAAATGCATTTCTTTTTCTTGTTCTAGTGCGTTATGCATTTCTTTTGTGTTATTTATTTTACTGATGTTTCAAATTTATTTTTTAACGTATCAGGATTTTTTGGCGTGTTAAACTCAGCATGCATGCTGTGTATTTCCAATCCTTGAATAAAGGTATACGCCAATATTATTTAAACTCTTCTAGTTTTAAATAATATTGGAGAAGCATTTCCTTGAAACATCAATACAATTTCGAGTACGAATTTATCAAAGATTAAATAGTTTAATCCTTGCATTTCTTGTGTTCGATGAAAAATATGGTTTTATAATTTAATGAATCTTGTCTTTTGAATATAAAGAATAACTTCGTAAATATTTCTTTGGATTACAAAATATATCAAGATTAGGATTATAGAGTCAATGGTCTATATTTTTGATAGTTTTTTTACCCAGACTTGTCAATTAAGTTGTGTGATTATTATTATGGTTGGTTGGTTGGTTGGAGCTTAATGGCACTGAAACCTCCTGGGATATATTGTGCCAAACACAAGTACTCAGAAGTAAAAAAATATATTTTAAAAATAATTTTAAAGTTTAAAACTTAACAACGAAGCGATGTTTGGACAAGAAATACGAAAAGAAATATATGTAGAATTAAAAAGGTGAATAAAGTGAGATGATATGAAATGTGAGGATAAAAACCAATGACTTTTAAAAATTTAAAAAGTTCAGGATGACGCAACGCATTTAAAAGATATTTGATATCAGGGGTGGCAGAGTTAAAATAATGGAGACGATGTTGATTATAGATGGGACAGTCTATCAAGCCGTGTTTAACAGACATGTTGGTCTTACAAATTTTACATGAAGGTGCGTGATCACCGAGTAAGAGATGACGATGGTTGAACCGTGTGTGTCCAATATGGAGACGGGCAAGGATGACATCATGCTTTCTGGATGTTAGATTGTTCCACTTTTCAATTATTGGCTTAATATTAAGCAGCTTGTTATCAATAGTCAAATCCCAAGCAATCTACCAGATTTTATAAAAGCAACCTTTTATATATTTTTGCACCACTGCACGGGATAGGAACATCGAGGAACTCAGAAGCAGATTTTGCTGCACTATCAGCCATTTCATTCCCCTTAACCCTCTAAGTGGTTCGCACGTACAATTCCCCCAAATCTATGAAGACTTCAAAACGTACAGTTTTCGACCTCCTATAATTCTCCGAAAATGGATGTAATATACTTTTTTGCCAGTGCTTTCCCCCATGGAGTTATGAAGTAGGAGGGTCAGGTTTATTGTTTAGGAACTGCACCCCTATTTCACTGACATTTCTTGAGGGATGCAACCCTACCACCTGAGGCACAAAGACGCTGATAGATTTTCATGGTTTGTAAATCTCTATTTCGAAGTATTGCGTTTGCAGTAACAGATGTATCTCTAATTGCACCCTTTAAATATCTTGGATGACTTTCGTAAAAAATATAAACAAGTCTCTCAAAGAATACTTTTATTTGTACTTTTAGAATCCATTATTTCTTAAGGGATAATATTCCAGACTTAAAAAGCTTTATGTGTATTAAAATATAACAATCTATAATATCTCTTTATATATCTATATGTAACCAGAAGTAAAGGGACAATAACGAGGGTGGGTTTTCCATATTCCATTCTAGTCGACAAAGGGCGAAGGTAAAAATCACAAACTCTTTGGCCACTGACATTAGCGTATTTTGGAGAATTTTTTTCTAGATGTGCTCCACTCGGAGGGTTAATACCCACATGCGACGGAACCCAACAGAAGAGAATCGAGAAACCCAGCAAGGTAAGCCTTTCAATGATATGTAGAACTTTAAAAACTAAAGGGTGACTCTTGCTATTGTGGGAACTCAGCGCCTCCAAAACGCTCTTAGAATCAGTATAAAAAATAATTTTTTTCTGCTTACGATGGTACAAGTGCTCCAAACCTTTCAATATTGCCAAAATTTCCACCGAAAAGATGGAATAAGCAGGATGCAACTTGTAAGAGTAGGTGGTGTTACTAATTACATACGCACTGCACACAAAATTATCACTTTTCGAACCATCAGTAAATACTGGATAAAAGCTGGCATATCTTTGTCAATATCTTTCGTAAAACCATGTTAGTAAATCAGAGGTGCAGATGCATCTTTGTCAAAATTATTAAATGGGTTTAAAAAGGTAAAATTGGGTTCTTCCCAAGGCGGTTTAAAAGAATCATTAGCAAGAATTTGTGCATTGTCAAAGTAAACTTCTTTTAAAATTAAATATATGATAATTGATATGAGTATCTTAACGTTCACTTCATAAAAAAATCTGAAAGTCACTTTGTTGTATACCAGTTACCAGTAACTTATTATGAAATATTATCTTATCTCAGCATTTTCGGGGCTAAGAAATTCCAGAAGGTCTGAAAAAAGTTGGCAGTTTGGCAAAAAAGGTGACAGGGTTAAAGTTCAGATAATTCACAAAAATCTCGTGAGAGACACATGAAATTATGGAAAAAAAATTCAAGTTAATTTTATTTTCTTGAATAGTGTAAATAACTGTTCACTCTGAATTAAGGCTTTTTTTACATCACCATGTAGAATTAATTGTCCATCAATTGATAACTTATTGAGAGTCTCACCGCCATTACTCTCTGATTTGAGCCTTTTTTCATTATGATTTAAAACAACTGATTTGAAATTCTTTTTTAACATGATGTAGAATTAAATCTGTAATTCTATGACCCTTTGATCGTCTCATCGTCATTACTCTCTGAGATGAGACTGTTTATTCATAACATTGTAGAACATTAGGAGGAAAAATATCATCATATAGATTTAATTCTTCATGAGAACCGACTGATAGTTTCATTGCATTTACTCTCTGAATTGAGTTATTCTTCATTATGATGTAAAAAAACTGAATTGAGGCTCTTTTTGCAAAACAATGTAGATTTAAATCTACATTTTGATGACAAAATGGTAGTATCATCGTCCTTACTCTCTGAGATGAGACCTTTTATTCATAACAATGTAGAACATTAGAAGGAAAAATATCATCACATAGATTTAATTCTCCATGATAACCCACTGATACTGTTTTTACTCTCTGAATTGATTCTTTTTTCATTAGGATGTAAAAAAACTGAATTGAGGCTCTTTTTGTAAAACAATGTAGATTTAAATCTACATTTTGATGACGCTTTGATAGTCTCATCGTCCTTACTTTTTGTGATGACGCTCTTTATTCATTACCATGCAGAACATTATGATGAAAAAAAGTCTCAATTGAGAAGTCCCTTTAAATCCTCTGCATTATTCATCCTAAAAATAACTAAATTATTTCCTCCAATTTTAAAGCTGGGAAAAATAATTTAGTTATGATAGAAAGAGATTAAAGTACATAATATTTTTAGTATCATTTCTCTAAGAACATAAGTATTGAAATTTTAATTGTTATTCTAATACATAGTATTACAGCTTAAATTTGCAAAGTTAATCTCTATAAATATTTAACTAGGCTGTATTGATGTCAAAACTGAATAAAATTTAACTTAATTCAGTTACAGTTTGACATATTTTATGTTATCTCGTGATAGTGTTTGCAATTATTTTGAAAGGAGGTGAAATTATTCCAAAAAATCTTTCAAATAATATATATGCTTGGGAATTTCAGTGTATTAATCAAAATAATATATGCAAAAGGATAAAAGAGATTAAAGATAAATGAATTTTTGATTCAAATGAAGACAACATTTAGTGTGAAATATTGAAGGATTAAAAAAATTTTATGATTAAAATAATTAAAATTATGCGAGTCAAATCTCAGCTGATTTTATCAAAACTTTATAAATATTCTTTTTAATATATTGAAATCTTTTGTTGTATAGGATTTGAGTTTCATAAATTTCTCTTGGTTTAGAACTATATAATCCACAAAAAGATTTATAAGATCGGGACCTATTGCTCAAAATTGATTTTATCGTTAGAAACATACATGATCGCAACCAAATTCAAACCAGCGAATTTCATTATTGTAGAGCCTTGATCTACCATCGTCTGATTAAAACTTATCTATCTCAATAATGAAATCAAAGTTAAATAACCATTAGCAGAAGGCAAGTGTCATCAACAAAGTTGTTGGATATATAAAGTTTGTTGTAGGCATTTGTAAAAAATTTCATTTACTGTAGTCATGCAGAAATGGAAAGATTTATCCAACTTCCAAAAAGGGATGAATCATTGGCTGTCGGGTCAAGGGAGTAAGCATATCCAAAGTGGCTAATTCTGTAAAATGTTCACGGACCTCCGTAGCATAAGTGTACCGTGCATGACAAGATGGCACTATCCAAAGTCAGTGACTTGGCAAATATGGTGCTGCATGAGCCATAGATGGAAGCGGTGAACGATGACTGCGGAGAATCGTTGAACTGTTGAGCAACTGATCACTCATTATTGTAGAACCTTGCCCTACTATCTTCTGGTTAAAACTTATTTCTGTATCTCACTAATGAAGTCAACGTTAAATAACCATTAGTAGAAGGCACGTGTCATCAACAAACTTGTTCGATATATAAAGTGTGTTATAGGCATTCTGAAAACATTTTATTCTTGCAGTCATGCAGATACGGAAAGATTTATCCGACTCCCAAAAGGGCAAGATCATTTGCTTTCGGATCATGGATAGAAGCTTTTCCAAAACGGCTAACTTTGTAAACTGACCTCCGTAATATAAGGTTACTGTGCATGGCAAGATGGCACTATCCAAAATCAGCGACGTGGCAAATATGGTGCATCACGGGCCATAGATGGCAGAGATGAACAACCACAGCGGAGAATCGTTCAACTGTTGAGCAACTGACCACCCAGATTAAACAAAGAGCTGCCAATGGTGTCTCCCGAAAGACGGTTCATCAAGCTTTTCTGCGTATTCTAACGTAATGGAAATAAAGTAGGCGAGGCCTTCAATGAAACAGGCTAGAAATTTAGGTATTCTTGACTAAATATTTTATTCAATAGAATAAACTATGTACAGCTATGTACAAATTCAGTAGATGATAACATTCAGGGATCTCGTACAGAGATAATATGCACACACAAGGATGCGTGGGATTCCGGAACAGTATGGCTAGGGCTTTCAATCACAAGAGTTGGAAACTAATTAGTGCCGGGACTAATGCTGACACGATCACTCCGTCTGTCGATTAGCACGGTTGGCTTTCACAGCAAGTTCGGAGGTTCCGAGTGCGTATCACGCTGGGATTCGTGAAGAAAACACAGGATGCAAGTCGATCCAAAATTAGAGTGCAAAGTCACTCTCGGCTGTCTACTTCTATGCAAGAAGTTAACTAACAATCAGCAGATAACGGGAAAGGAATTCCCAAGTCGAATGTCGACTATCTAGCAACAGAGACGCTGGCAGTCTCTAAAAAAAACAAACTCCAGACACGGAGATAAGAGCGGTTCTCGAGCGACCAGGCTCTAGCAGGTAGAAGCCTCGAGAGAAGAACAAAAAGCCTCCGTTCTACTCCTGTCCCTTCTTTAATATCCCGCACTCGCTTCTTTTCTCGGTCCTTCGAGAAACTTCCTGAACCAGGGTGACGTAATCTTGTGGTCACTCCCAAGCCTTCGATCAGCTGTACTGTTCCCAGATGTGGTCGAAAAACAGTTTTCTCAGATCCATCAACTTAACCAACTTAATGGCCTTTTTGTAACCGCTAATGGGCGGTAAGGTGCACTCAATTATGTACACAGCAAAGTTCCATTCAACAGGTTACAATGCCCAGACGTTGAGGAGCCGGCAACGAACAGTTTTCAATTAAGGTGCTTAGACCACCTGGTTCTATTAGAGGCTAATCGTGAGTCCAGGACGAAAGGTCACCTTTGGTCTCCTCGTTCTTTTTTGGGGTCATGTAACGAATCGTTACAGTATGGACCTCCATAGTAGATGGCTGTTTAATGCTTCTATGCCGACTGCTGTTCATCAGCGACGAAGGTTAGAATAGTACTGCAACTGGACTTCCACTGGTAGGAGACCGGTGGGGTTTTTTTCAGATGAATCATGTTTTATGCCCCATCGGACAGATGCACAATGGAAACGTCTGAAGTTAAACACCTTACAACATTTTACGGAAGGGTTTAAGCTGGACAAGTGGGCATTATGATCTAGGTTTTGTTATCGCAGTATTTTCTAGGTTCATTCATCATTGTGGCAGGCATGTTGAATCAACACTAGTATACATTTATTCT
>CM063497.1:104422258-104474758 GCA_032207245.1 Pardosa pseudoannulata | reverse complement strand
GTAAAAATGTTTGATAATCTTCAAGAGAAACAACACTTAAATCTATAAAACGTGAATGCGCTACACAATTACCGTAAGGTTACACAAACTGCGTCGTTACCTAATAAAAACTATTCAAATAAGTCGTTTACCCCGTGCTTTAATTACCTAAGCATGGACTCTTACGTTTATAAAAGCAGTATTTATACTTAATTTTTCTTTTTTAAAGAATGAGAATTTTCATAGGTTTATTTTAGAATAATGAAACTTTATGTTAAATCTAATGATAAAAAAATGAAAAATTGAATTTTTAAAGTTTTACACAAGCTTAATATTCTTAAGAAAAATGTTTGATTATCTTCAAGAGAAACAACACTTAAATCTATAAAACGTGAACGCGCTACACAATTATGGTAAGGTTACAAAAACTGCATTGTTACCCAGTGAAAGCTGTTCAAATAAGTTGTTTACCCCTTTCATTAATTACCTAAGCATGGAATCTTACGTTTATAAAAACAGTATTTATAATGAATTTTTCTTTTTTAAACAGTGAGGATTTTCATAGGTTTATTTCAGAATAATGATACTTTATGTTAAACCTAATGATAATTGTAATTACATTTAGATCCTTAGACATAAAGAATAAACCTATTTATTTTCTCAATTACTTTTAAAAATGCGTTGAGAATAAATTTCTTTGAACATAAAATTCATTAGATAATTTCTAAGGTAGTTAATGAAAATAAAAATAGCAAAAATATTTTGGAGCCCTATACGACATTTGTGTATTTTATTTTTGTTATTAATTCGAAAAGCATTAAATTTAGATAATTAGAACATTAGACAGTATTAAATATACTTCTTAATAGGCTATTGGAAACTGCCGTTGTGTATTTTCTAAATTCTTCACGGGTGACTTACGATTTTTTAATTATTGTATTGCATTTAATATTTTGGAGCCCTATACGACATTTGTGTATTTTATTTTTGTTATTAATTTAAAAAGCATTAAATTTAGATAATTAGAACATTAGACAGTATTAAATGTATTTCTTAATAGGCTATTGGAAACTGCCGTTGTGTATTTTCTAAATTCTTCACGGGTGACTTACGATTTTTTAATTATTGTATTGCATTTAATATTTTGGAGCCCTATACGACATTTATGTATTTTATTTTGTTATTAATTTAAAAAGCATTCAATTTAGATAATTAGAACATTAGACATTATTAAATGTATTTCTTAATAGGCTATTGGAAACTGCCGTTGCGTATTTTCTAAATTCTTCACGGGTGACTTACGATTTTTTAATTATTGTATTGCACTTAATATTTTGGAGCCCTATACGACATTTGTGTATTTTATTTCTGTTATTAATTTAAAAAGCATTAAATTTAGAAAATTAGAACATTATACAGTATTAAATGTATTTCTTAATAGGCTATTGGAAACTGCCGTTGTGTATTTTCTAAATTCTTCACGGTCGACTTACGATTTTTTAATTATTGTATTGCATTTAATATTCTGGAGCCCTATACGACATTTGTGTATTTTATTTTTGTTATTAATTTAAAAAGCATTAAATTTAGATAATTAGAACATTATACAGTATTAAATGTATTTCTTAATAGGCTATTGGAAACTGTAGTTGTGTATTTTCTAAATTCTTCACGGGTGACATACGATTTTTTAATTATTGTATCGCATTTAATATTTTTCAATCTCTTTTATGCATAAAATATTTTGCAAAAATACAATATGTTAATACTAATTTGACAATGCAAATAGTTTTGGGGTAATGACAATTATAGTTACACTAGCATATAGCCCGTCATATCACCGGATCGGTAATTTTTTTTATTTTCCAGAATTGTAAAGTACCCTAAAAGGCAAAGAAAAACTGGTTTATTTTTTCTACGATAATTATCTGGTAGAAGCTCAATAATTTGTTTATCTTTATACTCCTTTAAAGTCTCCCGATTCTGTGAGCCGAACGATGGATGATTGGTTAGAGTGCTGGCCTTCGGTACCGGAGTTCGTGGGTTCGAATCCCACAGTGGCATGGATGTTAGTAACCTTTCGGAATCGGCTTTAAGCTGTAGATCACTGTCTCATTAGCCCTTGTGTTGCAAAAAGTAGACCGTAGCACTCCAAACCAAACCACAAACCCGATCCTGTGAATGAAGTTTAGAATCACGTTGAATTTAGAAAGATAATTCAAAGTCAAAATTATCCTTAAGTTCTTCCCTTTTTTGCCACAGTAATTAATGGAAGTAAAGGAATGAAACTATCATTCTCACTACACCCTGGAGGTAGATACAATTTGTTGTTAAAACGGGTGATAAAATTTTCATTGCAACAGAAATAATCGATGATTAAATTTAAATTTATCACATATGTAAGTAATCTATTATTCAAGTAAAATATAAAAGAAACTGATTTACGTAATATCTAAGTTCAGTAATAAAATGTATGAAAATAATGCAGACGATATTTAAATAATTTAAAATGAGAAATGATTAAATGAGGTGGTTAAAGGTTTGACGTCATAATGCTCGAACAATTGTTATATTTACCTATTTATTACGTGATAAATTTAATCGCCTACTGTTAACTGAGGAAAATAGGGCTTGAAATAAGGGCATTAAAGACTAGAAAAGAGAAGAAGAGGTGGATTTTGAACGTTGCTAACCCTAACTCAACAAAAATCCAATATGGATACCTGTATCCATTCCAGGTACAACTTGTTCATAAATTGTAGGACAGAGGGACAGATAACTTACGCTATTATTATATAACGGATTGTCAATGGTAGAATTCTTTATATATAAAATTCTTCGTCGGTGTGTTTGAAATAGAAATCCTAAACGATTGGACTGATTTTGATGAAATTTTGTGTATATTTAAGTTGATTTGAGAGTGGTTTAGATTCACAATTGGATCCGATAAAAAATGCATTTTTATTAACAACCCAGAATTGCGCGCTTTTTGAGATTAATGCCGCTTAAAATCTTTCACTGGCAACGTGGCGCAATGGACAGCGCAACGGTCTTCAGTACGAGAAGTCCCGGGACCGAATCTCCGTATAAGCGATGTGGATGTTTAATTTAATATAATTACGTTTGTGATGACTGTACGCGTGTTTGCTTCCAGTACTTTTAAAATATGTTTTCCTTACATTTCCATCAAAACGGTACTATTTATAATTTATTTAACCTTTTGACAATTTCATTTTTTTTTCCAGAATTCGGTCAAAAAAATGTCACATTTTTTATTGCATTTTTTGTTTATTTTACATTTTTAAGTAAAGATATGTTATTCAAATTAACATTTCCAATAGTTTTAAGCATTTATTACAACTTTTTTCTTTCTATGAAAGCATCATCGAACTGAAGTTTACCTTTCGTCTCATCGATGTCCAAGTTTTTGGAATTCCAGTGAAAGCAAATCTAGGAGGAGGATCCGTTAATTAATTTCAATAATTGTCTTGCTTGACTGATTCCATCTGTACTACTATCAGAGTCATTACTATCCAGGTCATCTAGTAAACTTTCGCTACTATCATTTACAGATAATTCAGTTTCTGATTCCGGGTCACAGTTCAAATCACAACACATTAGCTCCATACGCTCTGAATTATCCATTATTTAAAAGTAAAAATATATTATTCAACTCTTACATCAATAAAATTATCAGGTGATTACTGAAATATAACCAGAAAGCTATACACTGAAAGATAACAATTTGTCTTCTGATACAAAACATGCGAAAAAACCCGTGCTTTTGAACCAATCAGAGAAGAAAATACAATAAACTGCAAACTATCATTTACTGGAATAATTTGTTAATAAAATTGGAAAAAATACGACCGAAACAATGCAAGCGAAATAGAAATCAGATTGCCCGTACGCCATACGGGCAAAACAGGGAAGGAGTTAAAAGATTTTACAATTTTTGGATTTACTGCGTTAACACAGGACAACGTCCGTCGGGTTGTGTAGTTAAAATATAAAAAAATATCCTTCTTTTCTCCAATATTTATTGAAACATTATATAATTGGGATTACATTCTAAACATTAGACATAAAAAATAAAACTGTTTTCTTTCCTCAAGTATTTACGAAAATGCGTTGAGTATAATTTATTTTGAATCAAAAACTCATTAGAATGTTTCTACTGGAGTTCATCAAAAAGAAATAATACAAAATTATTTTCGAACCCTGTAGTAAATTTTGTTTCTTTTTACTTTTTATTTATTTATTTATTTATTTATTTATTTTTGTATTTAACAACACAATAAGTTTATATTTTATAATGTTTCTTGCGAATTATTAAATTATATTAAATATGATAATTATCATAATATAAAGAATTATTTTAATTATTATTATACTACAAAATGCAAAATTATTTTTGAGCCCTGTAGAAAATTTTGTTTCTTTTTATTTTTTATGTATTTATTTATTTATTTAGTTTTCTGTATTTTACAACACAATAAATTTAGATTTTATAATGCTCATTGCAAATTATTGAATTATTTTAATCAAATATAATTATCATAATATAAAGAATTACTTTAATTATTATTGTACTACAAAATGCAAAATAATTTCAGAAATCTTTAGAAAATTTTAATTTTTCATTTAATTGCATTGATTATATATTATTACAGGACATTTTTAAAGAAATATAGTTACAGAACACAGTCATGAAATATTAACTTTTAATTTTTCTATTTAACAGAGTAAGTAATGTTAGGGGCACATTTTAGAGTACTCGTACTTAATCTTAAGGTTCAAGATAATTGTGATTACATTCTAAACGTTAGACATAAAAAGATAAAACTGTTTTCTTTCTTCAAGAACTTACGAAAATGCGTAGAGTATAAATTATGTAGAATCAAAAACTCATTAGAATGTTTCTACTGGAGTTCATCGAAAACAAATCATGCAAAATTATTTTCGAACCCTGTAGAAAATTTAGTTTCTTTTTTAAATTTTTTTTCGTTAATAACACAATAAATTTAGTTTTTATAAAACTCTTGAGACTTATTGAATTTTATTAAATTAATATTATAATTATCTTAATATAAAGAATTATTTTAATTATTATTATATTAGTTGTCTTATAATTATATAAATATGGTAATTATAATATTTGTGTAATTATGATACTATAATTAAATTTATGAAATTGTAGTTATATAAATGAATAAATTATTTTCTATCTCAGTAGAAAATTTTGTATCTTTTCTTATTTTTTTGTGCATTATTTAACAATGCAAGAAATTTAATTTTTATAACGCTTTTTCAGAATTACAGAATTATATTAAACAAATAGTAATTATTTTAGTAAAAAGAATTATTTTAATTATTATATTAGTTGTATTATTATAATTATATACATATGATAATATAACTAAATTCCCATAATTGTAATTATGTAAATGAATAAATTATTTTTAAGCCTCATAGATAATTTTGCTAATTTTTTATTTATTTTTTTTTTTGTGTGTGTGTGCTTTATTTAATAACATAAAAACTTCAGTTTTAATAAAGCTTCTGGAGAATTATTGAATTATATTAAATAAATATTATAATTATCATAATATAATGAATTATTTTTATTATTATTATATTAATTGTCTTATTACAACTATATACATATGATAATATAATTAAATTTATATAACTGTAATTATATAAATGAATAAATTATTTTCGAGCCCTGTAGAATTTTTTATATCTTTTGTGCTTTGTTTAATAACACAATAAATTTAGATTTGATAAAGCTTCTTGGGAATTATTGAGTTATATTTAATGAATATCATAATTATCATAACATAAAAAGTTATGTTAATTATTATTATTATATTAGTTGTAGTGTTATAAATATATAAATGTGATAATATAATTAAATTTATATAATTGTGATTATATAATTGAATAAATATTTAATAGACAATTAAAAACAAGTTTTTTGTGTTTTTCTAAATATTTCAGGTGATCTGATTTTTATTATTTTATTATAATTAATATGTTTCTGCATATGTACCGAAGAGTCATTAGACAATCATCTGACACAAGAACAAAACCACTGACCGTACGCAGCTGATGTAGGAGTATATAAAAAGCTATACATCGTGTTTCCAAACTTTGTAAGATTAGTAACATAAAGAGGATCAGCTGCTTTGCTGATTTATTGGACTTTAAATCTCGGCTTGGAGACTGGAAATATCAATATCAGAAACGATGCTTTCAGTGGGCTATTTACGTGCAGTTGTGAGCACAAATCTAAAGTGATATATGGCTGGTAAAATGACAAGTCACTGATGAGCTGTTCACATACACACACACTGACTGACAGTCACTGATCACACACCACACACACACACACACACACACACATATATATATATATATATACATATATATATATATATATATATATATATATATATATATATATATATATATATATATATATATATATATATATATATACATATATATATATATATATATATATATATATATATATATATATATATATATATATACATATATATATATGTATGTATGTATATATATATATGTATATATATATATATATATATATATATATATATATATATATATATATATATATATATATATATATATATATATATATATATATATATATATGTATATATGTGTGTCTGGGTCCTGAATTTCTGTATAGGATGACAACGCCCGACCTCACCGTGCAAACATTGTAGACGAATGCCTTCAATCGGAGGATATCACCCGTATGGATTGGCCAGCATACTCACCGGACTTGAATCCAATAGAGCATGTGTGGGACATGCTTGGCCGACGAATTGCAGCCCGTCAACCCCCTCCCAACTGTCTATCGGAACTTCGGAGGGCATTGCTTGATGAGTGGTGTAATTTTCCCCAAGATCAGATTGATAATCTGATACTCAGCATGCGTAGGCGTTGTAACGCTTGTATTGCATCGTCCGGGAGACATACTCCGTATTAACCATCATACTAACCATGTTATACTGTTTTCTGTAAATAGGTTCTTTTTTGAAATTTGCTCCAGGGAGTAAAAATCGCAATTTTTATTAATTATGTCAAACATATAGCATCTTTTTGCTCTTTACCTTTTGTTTAATAAATAGACTTTACAAATAAGTCAAATTTGTTTTGCTTTTGTCTCTTTCATTGCCTGAACTTCATTATCCTTAATTTATGGACATGAGTATATATATATATATATATATATATATATATATATATATATATATAATATATATATATATATATATATATATATATATATGTATATGTATATATATATATATATATATATATATATATATATATATATATATATGTATGTATGTATATATATATATATATATATATATATATATGTATGTATGTATATATATTATATATATATATATATATTAGGCATAGTTCATATTTTTAACTTTCAACACGTAATTTATTTTATTGAATACTTCATATTTTCGTAATATTATACAGTTTATTTATATTTTATATATATTTTAATTCTAGTGAAGTTATTAGTTATCACTTTCCTAAAAGTTCTGAAAGTTGAGTAAGATTTAAAAAAAACTACGATAAATACTATTGTCTTTAAATTCATAAAATTTGTAAATGAATAGTAATTCAAAGTCACGTACACATATAAAAATTTTTGTGAAGTAGAACTTTAACAAAAGTTTCATAACCATTAAAAATATTGAGGTCGAAAGAAAATTTAAAATTCTTTAAGCTACTAGAAACTATTCCAGAACAGCCTTTGGAAACGACAAAATAAGTGCAATATGTGAGCACATGTCATGTCATGCCTTTGGGTTCTTAGAAAATCTCATGGTCATCAGAAATATTTTGGTAACTTCGTAAAAATATTCCCGTAACTATGGGAATGTGTCTACGCAAGAAAGGTATTACCTGGAGGTTACATTTATAAGTAAAAGTTTTTCAAAAAGTTTATTTTATATATTTCAGAGGTAGAAAAGTTTTAATTCTTCTTTGGTTGCTTAGTTCAAATGGTAATTTTTTATCTAAAGGGTCATATTACTTTATGAACTATAAAATCTCCACTAAAACAACTTAGTTTTTGATTCAACATGAAATAAAAAAGTCTACTCGGTTACTCTGTCCTGGATCATTAGTAAGTTCATAGGAAATGAAACAAGACTTAAAAAAATCACTAACATACATGAACCAAGAGAAAAAAAGCGATAGGAAAACACTTAATGTTCAATATTTTTTTAATTCCCTTTTAAACTAAAAAATTCTCTAATAAAACTTAGTTTTTCATTTAACATAAAATAGAAAGTTATACTCGTTTACTATTTCCTGGATAATTAATAAAGTCCATAGGAAATTAAACAAGACTATTAATGAAAAGCACTAACACGCATGAACTAAGAGAAAAAAAGATAGAAAAACATTTAATTTAAATAATTTTTTAAATTACCTTTCAAACTAAAAAATCCCCAATACAACTTAGTTTTTGATTCAACATAAAATAGAAAAATATACTCGGCTACTATGCCCACATTAGTAAATTTCATAGGAAATGAAACAAGACTTTTAATAAAAACACTAAAATACATAAACAAAAAGAAAAAAAGGAGATAGAAAATCCCTTAATTTTCAATAATTTTTTAAATTAACTTTTAAACTAAAAAAATCTCCAATACAACTTAGTTTTTGATTCAACATAAAATAGAAAGTTATACTCGTTTACTCTGTCCTGGATCATTAGTAATATTCATAGGAAATGAAACAACATTTTTTATAAAAATACTAACATGCATGATCCAACAGAAAAAAGATAGAAAAACACTTAATGTTCAACAATTTTTGAAATTACCTTTTAAACTAAAATATCTCCAATAAAACTTAGTTTTTGATACAACATAAAATAGAAAGTTATACTCCTTTACTATGCCCTGGATTATTAGTAGAATTCATATGAAATGAAAAAGAATTTAAAAAAAAAGCTCTAATATGCATGCACTAATAGGAAAACGATAGAAAAACATTTAATTTAAATAATTTTTTAAATTACCTTTCAAACTAAAAAATCTCCAATACAACTTAGTTTTTGATTCAACATAAAATAGAAATTTATATTCGTTTACTATGCCCTGGATCATTAGTAAAGTTCATAGGAAATGAAATAAGACTTTTAATAAAAACTCTAACAAACATGAACCAAGAGAAAAAAGAAATATAAAAACACTTAATGTTCAATAATTTTTTAAATTACCTTTTTAAACTAAAATCTCTCCAATAAAACTTAGCTTCTGATTCAACATAAAATAGAAAGTTATACTCGTTTACTATGTCCTGGATTATTAATAAAGTTCATAGGAAATGAAACAAGACTTTTAATAAAAAAGCACTTAACATGCATGAACTAAGAGAAAAAAAGATAGAAAAACATTTAATTTAAATAATTTTTTAAATTACCTTTCAAACTAAAAAATCTCCAATACAACTTAGTTTTTGATTCAACATAAAATAGAAAGTTATACTCGGTTACTCTGTCCTGGATCATTAATAAAGTTCATTGGAAATGAAATAAGACTTTTAATAAAAACTCTAACAAACATGAACCAAGAGAAAAAAGAAATATAAAAACACTTAATGTTCAATATTTTTTTAAATTACCTTTTAAACTAAAAATCTCCAATAAAACTTCAACATAAAATGATTGAAACATAAAATAGAAAGTTATACTCGGTTACTCTGTCCTGGATCATTAGTAAAGTTCATAGGAAATGAAACAAGACTTAAAAAAGCACTAACATACATGAACCAAGAGAAAAAACACGATAGAAAAACACTTAATGTTCAATATTTCTTTAATTTCCTTTTAAACTAAAATATTTTAAATAAAGCTTAGTTTTTGATACAACATAAAATAGAAAGTTATACTCGGCTACTATGCCCACATTAGTAAAGTTCATAGGAAATGAAACAAGACTTTTAAAAAAAGCACTCACATACATGAACCAAGAGAAACAAAAGATAGAAAAACACTTAATGTTCAATATTTCTTTAATTTCCTTTTAAACTAAAAAATCTCCAATAAAACTTAGCTTCTGATTCAACATAAAATAGAAAGTTATACTCGTTTACTATGTCCTGGATTATTAATAAAGTTCATAGGAAATGAAACAAGACTTTTAATGAAAAGCACTAAAAGAAAAAAGATAGAAAAACATTTAATTTAAATATTTTTTAAAATTACCTTTTAAACTAAAAAATCTCCAATAAAACTTAGCTTCTGATTCAACATAAAATAGAAAGTTATACTCGTTTACTATGTCCTGGATTATTAATAAAGTTCATAGGAAATGAAACAAGACTTTTAATGAAAAGCACTAACGCGCATGAACTAAGAGAAAAAAAGATAGAAAAACATTTAATTTAAATAATTTTTTAAATTACCTTTCAAACTAAAAAATCTCCAATACAACTTAGTTTTTGATTCAACATAAAATAGAAATTTATATTCGTTTACTATGCCCTGGATCATTAGTAAAGTTCATAGGAAATGAAATGAAATAAGACTTTTAATAAAAACACTAACAAACATGAACCAAGAGAAAAAAGAAAGAGATATAAAAACAGTTAATGTTCAATAATTTTTTAAATTACCTTTTAAACTAAAATCTCTCCAATAAAACTTAGTTTTTGATTCAACATAAAATAGAAAGTTATACTCGGTTACTCTGTCCTGGATCATTAGTAAAGTTCATAGGAAATAAAACAAGACTTTTAATAAAAAGCATTAGCATGCATGCACTAAGAGTAAAAAAGGTAGAAAAACATTTAATTTAAATAATTTTTTAAATTACCTTTCAAACTAAAAAATCTCCAATACAACTTAGTTTTTTATTCAACATAAAATAGAAAGTTATACTCGTTTACTCTGTCCTGTATCATTAGTAAAGTTCATAGGAAATGAAATAAGACTCTTAATAAAAACACTATCAAACATGAACCAAGAGAAAAAAGAGATATAAAAACATTTAATGTTCAAGAGTTTTTTAAATTACCTTTTAAACTAAAAAATCTCCAATAAAACTTCAACATAAAATGATTGAACATAAAATAGAAAGTTATACTCGTTTACTATGTCCTGGATCATTATTAAAGTTCATAGGAAATGAAACAAGACTTAAAAAAACACTAACATACATGAACCAAGAGAAAAAAAGCGATAGGAAAACACTTAATGTTCTATATTTTTTTAATTCCCTTTTAAACTAAAATATTTTAAATAAAGCTTAGTTTTTGATACAACATAAAATAGAAAGTTATACTCGGCTACTATGCCCACATTAGTAAAGTTCATAGGAAATGAAACAAGACTTTTAATAAAAACACTCACATATGTAAACCAAGAGAAACAAAAGATGGAAAATCACTTAATTTTCAATAATTTTTTTAATTACCTTTTAAACTAAAAAATCTCCAATAAAACTTAGTTTTGCATTCAACATAAAATAGAAAGTTATACTCGGTTACTCTGTCGTGGATTATTAGTAAAGTTCATAGGAAATGAAACAAGACTTTTAATAAAAAGCACTAAAAGAAAAAAGATAGAAAAACATTTAATTTAAATATTTTTTTAAAATTACCTTTTAAACTAAAAAATCTCCAATAAAACTTAGTTTTTGATTCAATATAAAATAGAAAGTTATACT
Source organism: Pardosa pseudoannulata (assembly GCA_032207245.1). NCBI lineage: Eukaryota > Metazoa > Arthropoda > Arachnida > Araneae > Lycosidae > Pardosa > Pardosa pseudoannulata. The sequence goes on along the minus strand of CM063497.1, from coordinate 104,463,029 downwards.
CGGTTACTCTGGCCTGGATTATTAGTAAAGTTCTTAGGAAATGAAACAAGACTTTTAATTAAAAGCACTAACATGCATGCACTAAGAGAAAAAAAAGATAGAAAAACATTTAATTTAAATAATTTTTTAAATTACCTTTTAAACTAAAAAATCTCCAATAAAACTTAGTTTTTAATTGAACATAAAATAGAAAGTTATACTTGTTTACTATGTCCTGTATCATTAGTAAAGTTCATAGGAAATGAAACAAGACTTTAAAAAAGACTAACATGCATGCACCAAGAGCAAAAAGATTGAAAAACACTTAATTTTCAATAATTGTTGAAATTTATCAATAAAAAATTCCTTTTCTGTCAAATAAAAGCTTGTTATATTTTTTATTATAAAAACTTCATTTATATTAATAAGAGTTATATATTTTATTTTATTCCATGATAAAGGGTACTTTATTTGTTCCAATTTCTAAAGAGATTTTATTTTTTAATTTAAAAATGTGAGATACACTTTTATACTATTTAAAAAATATAGTCTGAATTCAATACATTTAGGTTACATTCGATTATACTTACAAATTTATTGTTGTCATGGGACAAAAATTATGTCTTGATTTTCCCCTAACCATTTGATAAGTTCCACTGCTTTTCTGGTCCATACCTTGTCATTTACTTGCTCCGCCCTAAGTTGTTCGTAGCCCGATCTTGGGCGTACTCTATGGTTAGAGGGCAGCCGCACCAGTTCGTTAAAGGTGACTGGGACACTTAAAATATGTTCATGGTCCTGCAAGTACTTAATCAATACCTCTGGGGACATGCAGACCAAGCCTAAGGTTCTTCTGCTTGGTTCCTGCTTCTAAATTAGGAGGACCCATTTGAAAAAGAAGTAGTACTTTCACCCTCTAATTGCTTGTTAAAACGAAAGATTCACCCCTTTGCCTTAATAAGAGTAGCGTATGGCTCAATTGTGCTTGGTTTGTGCAAGTGGTATCACAACAACAAATGCTGATTCTGGTTTGTTTACAATGTTCAAGATGCTCACCCTTGTGTATTTGCCTTAGATCATATACGTTTTATACACGCATTAGTATTAAGACAATAATCTTAGAAGACTATACTAGGCAATATATGAGACATATATTCTAATACTATGAAAAATAACGGAAATGACGATGTTTGAATCAATTAAATATTTTATAAGAATCCAAATTTCCAAAATAAAATGTTCTTTTTCTCATCTTTTTCATAATTAAATATGATAATAAAATTAAATAGAAATTTTTGGTGTATGAAATTCCAGTTTATTTGTTTGTCAATAGCTTAATATCCGATTTTGTAATATTTCCATCATTTTAACTCAGTTCTGATCGTGCTATCCTTTATTGGTTTCGTAGCAGCTGTACGTTGACCACAACACCTTTGGGAAGAATAAATTTGATCAATTTTTGACCGCATATTATAGATTGACTTAGGGAGATGTAAGAATATCATGATCACAATCCGGCATCTGGAATATCGTTATTTTATCTTTACTTAATTTTTATAATAAGTAATGAATGGATATTCAGATTTATTGATAAATTGTTCTTAAGATGTTTTCAGTTGAATTTTGGAAAACTATTGAATGTTTTAACTAAGCTTTGTTGCTTAATAATAATAATATTTATTATCTTCCTTTTAATAATTTTAGAAATTTACGTATTTTTTATTTTTTTCATTTTAATTTTTATTATACTAAAGAAATTATATCATTAGAAATAGATACCTTAATTTAATTCTCAGCCAAAGAACTGTCAAGGAAAACTTTCAAATAGAATTTGCTATTATAAAACTCATATTTTAGTAATATAATATTTTATGCTTTTTAAAGAAGTTTGGATACTTGAGCTTGTTTTGGAGCCCTACAGGTTTGCTCACGAGGGCTAATGAGACCTATACCTACTGCTTCAATTCGATTCCAAACGAATATCTATGACAACAGCGGCATTCGAATATGCGAATTTCGTTACAGCAGAACCATAGTTCGGCTTTTGCTACTTTCAGAGGACTTTCAGAGGAGCAAATGTTATTAAAACCTTAAAAAGGCGATAACAGTTTGCACGTATAAAAAATGTACCAAAGCATACTCCTGGATTTTTAAGAAATTGTTAGATATTTTAAAACCGTTAGGAAATGTTAAACAAGAACAAGATTTCATAAAAGTTAAACGATAAAAGACTACGAAATGTCATAGAACTTTGAGTAATGAATCATACTGAAACGGAGAAAAATTATGATAGCCTTAGTAAAAGAAAAATAAGAATACTTTGTGAGCGCATATCAAATATTTCCTTAGGGTGCTATCAAAATCCTGTGTCATAATATGACAGATTAAATATTTTTATTTCGAAAATTATGGGAATATGTGTAGGATGTAATACCCGGATGATTCGGTTTTATTCCCAAATCGGTCTAATAATAATTGTAGTAAATATTTCCTAAGGTAAAAAAAATTAGATTCGGTTTTTTTTATTAAATATATTCTCTCTGTCTGGAATTGTTTCATATTTTAAATACGAGGATTGGAGCTTTAATAGTGGCAACACTGCTCTAAAAAAGGCTACGAAACCAAAGAATGTCACGTATATCTCAAGTGAACTACATACCTACCTTACTTCTCAGAAAAAAAAGACTCGCCCTTCCTACGTCAAGCGCGTGCGGAGTGACACGAAGAACTGATCCTTGTATTAGCTTGCGGTCTAAAGTAAGTGTTGTCATGAATACAAAACAAGAATAACTAAGTTGGACAAAAATTGAATGTCGGGCGATAATGTCATTTAGGGTTTCGAGATTCTTGAGGGGAATCTGCATTGCCTGACAGAACTGTAGCATGATGGGTGATTGGTGAGGGGCATGATGGGTGATGGCCTTTGATGAAGGACGTCAAATTATGGCACACATGCATCGGTTAGTATCCTAGTGTCAAAGAATCAGATGTACCTGCTATTGCCGTTCTAATGGACAGTGATCGTGGACATCTGACCTGTTTTACCATCCACCATATTCCTCAGTCTAAGCTCTTGTAACTTTGACTTAATTCCTAAGAAACCACTTCGGGAAATTCGCTTCAGAACTGTTCCAGAGATTCTTGCGGTAATAGACCGATCCGTTCGAACAATCATCCGAACAGACGCTGCTCTAAAAAATTAAATGACATTTAGCTTCCTTTAATATAAAAGACTTAAAATTTCAATTAACAGTGCATAAATCTTTATATATTGTGATAATATTTGTATTTATAAAGAAATTTATGCTATTACAATATAAATTGTTCCACTTTGCACTACTAAAAGTTAAATACATTACTACGCACTGTTGTAAAATGTATTTATTATTAGTACATAATTAGTTCATTTTACAAGTTTCAACTTGATATATTTTTAATATTGTGCTATGTTTCACAATAGATTTAATAAAGTTTATTTCTTTTAAATCATGACATATGAAACGTTATATTTATTTTTAACAGCATTATAAGCATGACGTATGAGAGCATTGTATACATTATGTTTTTAGAAACCTTATGAGTTTAACTCAACATATAAGTCATTAGATGCTGTACTAAACTCCATGATATTTAGCTCCCTTTTATATAAAAGATTAATAATTTTAATTCCCAGCATATAAATTTTACAATTGTGATATATTTGATATTAGACTTCACATAGAAAATGTATACCATTGCAATAAATATTGTTGCATTTTGCATTACAAAAAATTAAATATATTCCTATGCACAGTTAGAAAAGGCATAAAATATTTAATTCGTAAATTGTTCATTTTACAAATTTCCTCTGAACTATATTTTAAATATTATGCTGTATTTTAAAACATTTTCCAATAGGTTGTAAACGTTCTTTCTTTTAAATCATGGCATATATAATAATATATGAATGTTAAACAGCATTATAAATATGGTGTATGACAGCTATGTAAATATGTTTTTTAAAAAACCTACCTGAGTTTAAATAAACATATGAGTTAAGATATGCTGTATTAAAATTAATGATTCTTAGTTTCCTGTTTTATAAATTATTCATAATTTGAATTAAGAGCATATAAATTTTATATATTTTAATATAATTAATATTTTTATTTATACAGAAAATTTATACTATTGCAATATAGCTTGTTGCATTTTGCATTACTAAAAATTAAATAATTCCTACTCACTGTTGAAAAATAAATTTAATATCTAATTGGTTCATTTAACAGATTTCCACTGACTATATTTTAAGTTTTGTGCTGTATTTAATAAGTCAAAATAAGATTTTATAATAGTTTATTTCTTTTAAATCACGGCATATAAGATTTTACATTAATAATAAACGGTTTAACAGCATTATAAATACTGTGAATAACAGCATTCTAAATATGATGTCTTTGGATAAAACGTATTTGATTTATATTCAACATTTAAATCATTATATTCTTTATTAAATTCAATTATGTTTAGTTGAATTTTATATAAAGGATTTCTAATTTTAACTCATAGCATAGAATTTTTTTTATATTGTCATAAATTTAACATTTGCTTTTAAATACAAAATTTATACTTTAGATTATTTCATTTTGCACTGCTAAAAATTAAATACATTACTAAGCACTGCTTGAAAATGCATTTAGTATTTAATTCATACATAATTTATTTTACAAGTTTCGACTTAATATATTTTAAATATTGTGCTGTGTTTAATGTATCACAATAAATTTTATCATGTTTAATTTTTTAAATCATGGCATATAAAATGTTATCTTTATGTTTAACAGCATTATAAAGATGATGTATGAAAGAACTGTATACATGATGTTTAGTTCCCTTTTATATAAATAATTAATAATTTTAATTTCCAGCACATATATATTTTACATTTAATGATATATTTAATATTTGCCTTTATACAGAAAATTTATACCACTGTAACATAGATTGTTTCATTTTGTATTACTAAAAATAAAATATATTCCTATGCACAGTTAAAAAATGCATTTAGTATTTAATTCATTAATAGTTCATTTTACAAATTTCTTCTGAACTGTATTTTATACATTATGCTGTATTTTAAAATATGTCACGAGAGATTTTATACATTATTTCTTTTCAATAATTGTATATAAAACATTATATTTATGTTTCAGAGCGTTTTAAATAAGATGTATGACAGCTATGTAAATATGTCTTTCGAAAAACGTACCTGAGTTTAAATAAACATATTAACTCATATGTTGTATGCTGTATTATAAATATGCTGTATTAAACTTAATGATTCTTAGTTTCCTGTTATATAAATTATTCATAATTTGAATTAACAGCATATAACTTTATATATTTTAATAGAATTAATGTTTTCATTCATACAGACAATTTATACTATTGTAATATAGATTGTTTCATTTTGAATTACTAAAAATTAAATAATTTCTACTCACTGTTGGAAAATGAATTTAATATTTAATTTGTAAATGTTTCATTTTAAAAATTTCCACTGAATATATTTTAAATTTTGTGCTGTATTTAATTTATCAAAATAGATTTTATAATTTTTTATTTCTTTTAAATCATGTCATATAAAATTTTACCTTAATAATAAACGGTTTAACAGCATTATAAATATTGTGCATAACAGCATTGTAAATATATCTTTGGATAAAACGTATCTTATTTATTTAAATCATTATATTCTGAATTAAATTCATTTGTTTAGTTTCCTTTTAAATAAATGATTTATAATTTTAACTCGTAGCATAGAATTTTTTATATATTGTCATAAATTTAATATTTGCTTTAATACAGAAAAATTATACTTTAGATTATTTCCTTTTGCACTACTAAAAAATACATATATTACTACGCCCTATTAGAAAATACAATTAATATTAATTAATTAATGGTTTATTTTACAAGTTTCGACTTACTATATTTTAAGTATTCTGATGTTTTTAATCTATCAAATTAGATTTTACAGTAATTATTTCTTTCAAATCATGGTATATAAAACGATATATTTATCTTATAAATGCCTTATGTGATATATGACAGCATTGTAAATATGATGTTTTTAGGAACACGTATCTGAGTTTAACTCAACATATAAATTATTATATGCTATATTAAACTCAATGATGTTTAGTTTCCTGTTACATAAATGGTTCATAATTTTAATATATAAATATAAATTTTATATATTGCAGCATACACATTTTATATATTGCGATATATATTTAATATTTGCATGTTACAGAAAATTTATACGACTGCAATATATATTGTTGAATTTTGCATTTCTAAAACTTAAATATAATCTTACACACTGTTGGAAAATGCATTTAATAATTAATTGATAAATGGTTCATTTTACAAGTCTCTACCTAAAATATTTTAAATATTGTGATATGTTTAATGTATCACAATAGATTTTACAGTGATTTTTTCTTTTAAATCACGGCATATAAAAATATATATTTATGTTAACAGCCTTATAAATGTGATATATGACAGCATTTAAATATGATGTCTTTAGGAACACGCATTTCAGTTTAACTCACTATATAAATCATTACATGCTGTATTAAACTCAATGAGGTTTAGTTTCTTATTATATAAATGATTCATAATTTTAATATATAAATTTAAATTTTATATGTTGTAGTATATAAATTTTATATATTGCGATATGTATATTTAATATTTGACTGTATACAGAAAATTTATACTACTGCAATGTAGATTGTTGAATTTTGCATTTCTAAAAATTAAATACATTCTTACACACTGTTGGAAAATTCATTTAAGTTTTAATTTATAGTTCATTTTGCAAGTTTCGATTTTCTATATTTTACATGCTATCTTTCATAATAATGTTTATAAAATATTTATTTCTTCTAAATACTGGCATATAAAATGTTATATTTATATTTAACAACATTATGATAGTTTTATAAATTTATTTCCGTTTTCTAATATGTTTTCGGTGTCCCAGAAGTTTTGTAATTTACGTCAAAATTAGAAAAATAAACTGTCAGTAGTGTAAAAGTCATTATAAATTTAGGTCGACCATAAATTTAAATTTAACTTTCATTATTTTAACGGGTTGTGGTTCCTTTCAAATTAGAAAGTGTTCATTATCAGTAATCTATTTTTGATTCAACATAAAAAAACATATTTTACTTTGTTTACAATAAAAATTTTCCTAAATCCTTATTAAAGTTCTAAATTTTTTAAAGATAGTTTTTATTTATATGAGGTATTACATTGTTATAATTTATTTATTTCTTTTAAATCCTGGCATATAAAATGTTATATTTATAGTTAAAAGCATTATGATAGTATAATAAATTTAATTCAGTGTTCTAATATATTTTCAATGTCCCAGAAGTTTCTTAATTTACGTCAAAATTAGAAAAATAAACTGTCAGTAGTGTAAAAGTCATTATAGATTTAGGTCGACCATAAATTTAAATTTAACTTTCATTATTTTAACGGGTTGTAGTTCTATCCAAATTAGAAAGTGTTCATTTTCAGTAATCTATTTTTGATTCAACATAAAATAACATATTTTACTTTGTTTACAATAAAAATTTTCCTAAATCATTATTAAGGTTCTAAACTTTTAAAAGCTAGTTTTTCAAATATGAGGTATTACATTGTTATAAATTATTTATTTCTTTTAAATCCTGGCATAAAAATGTTATATTTATAGTTAACACCATTAGGATAGTATTATAAATTTCATTCTGTGGTCTAATATGTTTTCGATGTCCCACAAGTGTTGTAATTTACATAAAAATCTGTCAGTAGTATAAAAGTCATTATAGATTTAGGTCGACCATAAATTTAAATTTAACTTTCATTATTTTAACGGGTCATAATTCCTTTCAAATTAGAAAATGTTCATTATCAGTAATCTATTTTTGATTCACCATAAAATAAAATATTTCCCTTTGTTTACGATAAACTGTTTTCTAAATCATTATTAAAATTCTAAATTTTAAGGTTCTAAATTCTAAATTAAATCTAAGCTAGATGTTTGATTTAGTTTGGAGCGCTACGGTCTACTGTTTTGCACACGAGGTTTTCCATATGAGGTATTACATTTTTAAACCACGATATACATACTCTGAAGGGATAAAAATAGATATTTATTTACACGATATATACTTTTGAAATACTTGAGTTAGAAACTAATTCATAATATCAAATAAAACCTATTTACCATTTTTTGTCAGTGGACTAAAATTATTTTAATGCTAGCAATATGTTTTAGTTTTAGCATAATACATGCTGATTTTTAAGTATTCAATTTCTTAATAAATTTAAATTTTGGGCTATACTAAATATTAGACATGATACTAAATGTATGTGGGCTATACTAAATATACTACGCTATACACGAAATATACTTTTGAAATACTTGAGTTAGAAACTAATTCATAATATCAAATAAAACCTATTTATCGTTTTTAATCTGTGAACAAAAATTATTTTAATGCTAGCCATATGTTTTAGTTTTAGTATAATACTTGCTGATTTTTAAGTATTCAATTTCTTAATAAATTTAAATTTTGGGCTATACTAAATATATAATATAATACTAAATGTATTTGGGCTATACTAAATATACTACGCTATACACGAAATATACTAAATGTAATTTTATTTTTTAAATGGGTATTTCTCTGGTCTCAGAGTACAAAAATAAATACCCTAACATAGCTAAATATTGCAATTTTATATATCATAATCTATAAAAAATTAAAATAACCCATAAAAGTATTTTTAAAAAACCACGTGATACAACTATTTATGTATACACAGAAAGAAGAGTGAGTGAAAAAAAAAGTAATTCAGTAAATACATATATCGGACCTTCTGCTAAAATATTTCAAAACAAATTGTTCATTTAAGATATTGGAAAATAAAATTAATTAATTAGTCTGCATATATGGAAACGTATGAAAAACGAAGGATCGGTGTAAAGTGGATAATACTTCACTACATACAGATATAGGATACTTCCTTGCAACTTTGCATATGAAAATCCATTGTTGTTTTGAGATAGAGAGTAAAATTAATTAATTAGTCTGCATATATGGAAACGTAAGATAAACTAAGAATGAGTGTAAAGTGGATAGTACTTCAGTACATACAGGTATAGGATACTCCTCCTCAAGATTTCATATGAAAATACATTGTTGTTATGAGATATTAGAAAGTAACATTAATTAATTAGACTGCATATATGGAAACGTATTAAAAACGAAGGATCGGTGTAAAGTGGATAGTACTTCAGTATATGAAGACATAGGATACTTCGCAAGGATTCATATGAAAATCCATTGTTGTTTTGGGATATTAGAAAGTAACATTAATTAATTCGTATACATGTATGAAAACGTATGAAAAAGGAAGGATCGATATAAATTGGATAGTACTTCAATACATACAGATATCCGATACTCCGATACAATGTTTCATATAAAAACCATTATTGAGATATTAGAAAGTAGCATTAATTAATCAACGGGCATATAGCAAAATGTATACTAAACGAAGGATTGGTGTAAAGTGAATAGTACTTCATTACATCTAGATATAGGATACTCTGCTGCAAGGTTTCATATGAATATCCATTGTTGTTTTGAGATATTAGAAAGTAGCATTAATTAATCAGCTTCCATATATGAAAACGTATGAGAAACGTAGGGTTGGTGTTAAGTGGATAGTACTTCAGTACATACAGATATAGGTTATTTAGCTGCAAGGATTCATATTAAATTCCATTGTTGTTTTGAGATATTAGAAAGTAACATTAATTAATTAGACTGCATATATGGAAACGTATTAAAAACGAAGGATCGGTGAAATGGGATATTATTTCAGTATATGAAGACATAGGATACTTCGCAAGGTTTCATATGAAAATTCATTGTTGTTTTGAGATTTTAGAGAGTAAAATTAATTAATTAGTCTGCATATATGGAAACGTAAGATAAACTAAGAATGAGTGTAAAGTGGATAGTACTTCAGTACATACAGATATAGGTTATTCAACTGCAAGTATTCACGTGAAATTAAATTGCTGTTTCGAGGTATTAGAAAGTAACATTATTTAATTAGTATGCATGTATGAAAACGTATGAAAAATGAAGGATCGGTGTAAAGTGGATAGTACTTCAATACATACAGATATAGGATACTCTGCTGCAAGTTTGCATATGAATATCCATTGTTGTTTTGAGATATTAGAAAGTAGCATTAATTAATCAGTGTGCATATATGAAAACGTATGAAAAATGAAGGATCGGTGTAAAGTGGATAGTAATTCAATACATACAGATATAGGATACTCTGCTGCAAGTTTTCATATGAATATCCATTGTTGTTTTGAGATATTAGAAAGTAGCATTAATAATCACTGTGGATATATGAAAACGTATGAAAAAAGTAGGATTGGTGTAAACTGGATAGTACTTCAATACATACAGATATAGGATACTCCGATGGAAGGTTTCATATGAAAATCTATTGTTGTTTTGAGATATTAGAAAGTAACTTTAATTAATCAGTGTGCATATTTAAAAAGGTATGAAAAATGAAGGGTTGGTGTAAAGTGGATAGGGCTTCACTACATACAGATATAAGATACTCTGCTGCAATATTTCATATGAAAATCCATTATTGTTTTGAGATATTAGAAAGTAGCATTAATTAATTAGTATGCATATATGAAAACGTATAAGAAACGAAGGATTGGTGTTAAGTCTATAGAACTTCAATGAATACATATATTGAATTTTCCACGGAAAGCTTACAAATAAAATTGTTTTTTTAAGATATTAGGAAATAGAATTAATTAATCATCTTGCATATGTGTAAATGTTAAATGAAATTTATTCCTGCAGTAAGTACAAACCGTTAAAATTTTTGAAAGTTATAATATTTTGATCCAAAAGAATATTTCAAAAATAAATAAACTTTAAGCAGTATGAAAATTCTCAAAAATTTAAGAGCATCGTAAGGTTCTATACAATAAATTACCAAAAGCGTGAAAGTCATTACAGCCTCATGAAAAGAGGAAATAAGATAAATTTCTGAGTGCATGGAGAGGGTTGCCTTAGGATGGTATAATAGTCCCATGATCATAATCTAGCATCTGAAAGAGTATAATTTAGAAAATTATGGGAATATTTGGTAAAGGTAAGCGCTGGAGGCTGTGGTTTATTGATAAAATGTTTTAAAGATAATTGTAGTAAGTTTCTCCAAAGTGGAAAATATTAGAAACATATTTTTAAATTATTTTTTTCGATTGACAATTCAGATAATTATTTGCAAAAATACGATAAGTACCATATCTCGAGTTAAAAATATCTGAAATTAACTGTCAGTATGTAAGGTAAATAGATATATTAAAACGAAAGAGTTTTTGAATTGCTTTGTTTGTACGTAAGTTCCACCTAAAAATATTTGTTATATATATATATATATATATATATATATATATATATATAATATATAAATATATATAAATATTATATATATATATATATAAATATATATATATATATAAATATAATATATATAAATTATATATATATATATATAATATATATTTATATATATTTATATATAGATATATATATATATGTATATGTATATATATATGTATAAGTTATATATATATATATATGTTGTTGATATATATATGTATATATATATATATATATTTTAATATATATGTAATATATATGTATATATATGTATAAATATATATATATATATATATATATATATATATATATATATATATATATATATATATAATATATATATATATATGTATATATATATATATATATATATATAATATATATATATATATATATATATATATATATATATATATATATATATATAAATATATAAATATATATATATATATATAAATATATACATGTTACTATGAATGGAGATTAGAGAATTTCGACATTCACCAAATACCTCGATGGAAGAGTGAATATATTGATTATATCTTAATATTCGGACTATCACCGCTGTATTTACAATCCCTATGGATGGTGAAGTTGAAATAAAATTTTTTTTTTTTTCCTTTTTTTAAATATACTTTAGTATTAAAACATACAATCATAAAAGCTAAAATAACATATACCATATGAAATACTAAATGTGTCCATTCCAAAGGGAAATAGCGAAGAGGAGCTTCAACCTACTACGCCTTATATCAAACCCTGACTAAACAGCAGAAGTTTATTTCTATTAAAAGAGCGGCCCCAAAAAATAATCTTCTAATGCATGCAACGAAAATGTTACAAACCTCAAAACGAAAATTTCCTCCTGTTCAACTTGATGACACTGTGCGAATACAACTCCCTGATGTCGACCGTAGTCTTATAGATGACTGAAAAGTATTGGAGGTTGTTGTAAGCATAGAAGACTCCGACTGTAAATTCAAGGGACTACTGTGCAAGTGTATGTATTCAAATTGCTATAACAGTTTAAATTTTTGCAACAAATAAGATAGTATAACATCAATTATATATTATGTTAATTATTGGTATTATTTTATGTTATAAGCGTGTTCGGTTTGTTTGAAGTTTAACAGTTACGTGTGCTAGTATTATAGATTTGACTGAATTACGGAGAAGAAAATATAAATATCCGACTTGTTCAACATTCACCATTAGTGCATGATGAATGTCGACATTTACCGTTGTAAGTCAGAAAAAAAGGGTTTAGAAAATATTTCAGACATACCCCAAAGGACTACTAGAATGTTGACATTCACCGATGAAAATGAACATTCTCCAGATTTCGGTCTTTCACTGTAACACACACAGAATATATATATATATATATATATATATATATAAATATATATAATATATATATATATATTGTGTGTGTGTGTGTGTGTGTGTGTGTGTGTGTGTGTGTGTGTAACTTTGTATCAGGAAAAAATATTCGTCACTCATTAGATGGGAGGAAAAGCCCATTATTTTAATTGCTGTGCTTGCTTAGCAATGTAACTCAAGTGCAGTCATCTGGGCAAGAAAGGCTTTCAGTCATAAAACATATAAAAAGTTCTTTATTTTCATATTAATTATGGAGAACTTATGAACACGTTAACACCAACAAAAGATAAACGTGCATCTCTATGATCTGTAACAATGTTCCTTCCGGAGAGAAGAAAGTCATTGGGATGACTTCTCATGCGAAACCTTCAGTAAGTAAATGGGTCAACTGGAATCTATGAGCTCAGCTCGTCATTCCTGAGTTCCTTTCAGTGAGCATGAATGGCAGCGAGTGAGAAAATAAACAACTAAATAAGAAAAAGATAAAATAATGGTGGATTCCTGAGTTCATGACTGAAAACCTTGAGATAGTTTAGGGATAGAATAAATAAGATATTTTGCTGACAGGAACATCCGTTCACGTCGGAGACTTGTATGAGAATGAGTACTTTTGATAGATTTGGAAATCCTGCTGATCTCAGGACAGCCAATCAGAAATGAGAATGCCAACTATTGCGAAAATGTCCTGCCAAATATGAGAGTGTGAATATGAGGATAAGAGTGTGTGAATAATGAGAAAGTGTTTTATATCAGAATTTATTTTGGGGCTTATTAAAACGTTATTGGTGAACTGAAAACGACATTATACTGTAAAGATTTGTAGTTTTTTTCTAGGATAAATTCATGCCGGGTAGGAGGAAGCAAAGGAAGGATCACACCTAGTAACTTTTAATTCAATCTTTAGTAAGGGAAAGTGGGAACTGAATGGAAATCTCAATGATTTATATATTGACTTAAGTGTCTGGGAAAGATACGATTAATAAAATTAGAACATAGATTTTAAGAATGTTGAAGAAATTTCAGGAAAATATATTTATATATAAATATACTATACTCGTGCTTTTCCTCATATGTATTTTCTAACAAAGAAGTTCTTTTTGCATAACAAAGGCGGGTAACACCTTAAAAGGACACTGAATGTGAGAAAAAAGACATGCAGTTTTGACACAGTTGGTGATACATAGATATGTTGTAGACACTGAAAATTTTATAAAAATATTTATTCTGCAATCTAGTACAATAAAACTGTAGGCTGTAGTTTTTAGCATCGTAAAAATATAACTTATAATTTTCATATTTTGTCGTATTTTAAATGCAGATCGCCATTAAAATACAAGTGCAGATAGTTACATACTATACTAGTAGTGCAGATAGCTTAATTATCTATTAACTGTTATTTACTATGTAGATAATTATTTAAAATATATCATTCTTTAAAATCTGATATTTTCTGAAGAACTACTTACCCCTCCAAAATAAATTATGTCTGAATACCAGTCTCCTGTGGTTAATAATTTAAATTTATTTGGTAATAATAGCTGACAAACAGGTCTTATAGTATTTAAGGGGATAGTATCTTTCATCAGTCCTCATTATTAAGAGTCTATATTTGATTTTATAAAAAATAAAAAGTTCAGCTCTGTTTGAAATGAAATTTCTCTTGAATCATTAATAAGGATCTAACTGCATATAAATTATATAGTTTTTATATGAATGAATTATTTTAAAAAACAAAATCATGTGAAAATATATAAAAACTCACTTACCCGCAAAATGACTTAAGAAAATTCCAAAAAGTTATTTATTATTTATATCAAATAGACGGTAATTCTTTTTTATTCCGGGAACCTCAATAAAATTTCTCCTAATTTATTAATATGAGTCTAACTTATGTAAATTATTAAGATTTTTTTAAGAATAAATATGTTGTTAGAAAATAAAATATATAAATCCACTTATCCGCAATATAACTTTTAAAATTTTAAAATTAGAAAGTTTATTTTTTCTATCAAAAAGAAGATAATTATTTTATTTATTATGTGAACCTTAATAAAATTTCTTTTAAATCCTTAATAAGTGTTCTAACTGTATATAAAATATTTAGATTCTTATAGAAAGAGATATTTATTTAAAACTACAGCATCATGGACATCATGTGAAAAATAACATAAATCAACTTAACCACAGCGTTAAACTGTTAAATTTTGCAAATTAGAAACTTGTTTTTATCGAAAAAATCTAATTAACTTTTTTTATATTATGAACTTTAATGAAACTAAATCACTAATAAAGGTCTAACTATACATAAAGTATTTAGTTTCTTATATAAAGATTTATGGACATAATTTGACAAACAATATACAACCACTTACTCGCAGCATTAAGTTTAAAATTTGTAAATTAGAAACTTCTTTTTATCGTAAAAATCTAATTAACTTTTTTTTATTTTATGAACTTTAATAAAACTTCTTTTAAATCACTAATAACTGTACACAAAATATTTAGGTTCTTATATATAGCATTATGGACATTATTTAAAAAATAATATAAATCCTCTTACTCGCATAACTTTTGAAATTTATAAATTATAAATTTATTTTATCCATAG
The DNA here is from genome assembly GCA_032207245.1 of Pardosa pseudoannulata. NCBI lineage: Eukaryota > Metazoa > Arthropoda > Arachnida > Araneae > Lycosidae > Pardosa > Pardosa pseudoannulata. The sequence continues at coordinate 104,447,519 of CM063497.1, read as the reverse complement.
AAAAATTCTAACTTTTTTTTTATTTTATGAACTTTAAGTAAACTTCTTTTAAATCATTAATAAAGTTCTAACTGTACGTGAAGTACTTAGTTTCTTATAATAGAGCATTGTGGACAGGATTTGAAAAATAATATAAATCAACTTACTCGTATAACGTTTGAAATTTATAAATTATAAATTTATTTTTTCTTTCGGAAAAATCTAATTCACCTTTTTTATTTTATGAATTTAATGAAACTTCTTTTAAATCACTGATAAAGGTCTAACTGTACATAAAGTATTTAGTTTCTTATACAAAGCTTTATGGGCATGATTTGAAAAATAATATAAATCCGCTTACTCGCTGTATAGGTTTTGAAATTTGTAAATTAGAAATATATTTTATTCTATGAACCTTAATGAAATTTCTCTTAAATCATTCCTATGGGCCTAACAATATATAAAGTTTTTAGTTTTTAATTTGAAGCAATATTTAAAAATATACAAAACATTACGTCAGATAAACAATAAATGCACTTCCCCACAAAATAACTTTTTAACGAAATTTGTAAATTAGAAATTCATTATTTATATAAAGTAGAAACCAATTACCTTTTTTATTCTGCAAATCTCAATAACATTTCTCTTAAATCCTTTATATGAGTGTAAATGTATATAAATTATTTAGAAGCAATATTTAAAAATACACAAAATTTTTCGTCAGATGAATAATAAATGCATTTACCCACAAAATAAATCTAAACGAAATTTGTAAATTAGAAATTCATTATTTATATAAAGTAGAAGCCAATTACATTTCTTATTCTGCGAATATCAATAATATTTCTCTTAAATTCTTTATAGGAGTGTAACTGTATATAAATAATTTAGTTATTTATATGAAGAAATATTTTTTTAAACAACAAATATAAATTCACTAGCAATTTAAATTGAGAAATTCATAAATAAGAAATTTTTTTTATCAAATTCAAGTCAATTACCTACTTTATTCGATGAACCTCAATTATATTAATGTTTTATTTTATAGCACTATACACCACATTTTTTTATTAATTTTAAATTCCTTAAAAAAATTTTATTTTTTAATTTTAAAATATCAGATACCTTTAATCAACTTTTAAATTTACAAAACTGTATTTGCCTTTATTTTAATATAAAAGTTTGGTTTGTGTTATATGTCTTTGAAAAGTTATATTATTCATAGAAGCATTTTATTTTTCCATTTCATAAATATTTTTATAACCTTTGAAAAAAATATATACCATTTGAATTGACAAAGCTATAGGACTTTTAAAAATGATAACGTTATTAAAGAAACTTGAAAAAAATTATTCTAAGTAACTTACAATTTTTATTTTATTATGAATTGACAAAAAGACTGTTACAATAAAGATTAAAATTTGGATATGTACAATGACCACATACCATTTGAATTGACAAAGCTATAGGACTTTTAAAAATGATAACGTTATTAAAGAAACTTGAAAAAAATTACTCCTAAATAAAGTAAAATTTTTTATTTTATTATAAATCGACAAAAAGGTTAAGATTAAGTTTGTATAATAGAGATTAAGTTTAAAATTGTACTGCGATAATTTATATATTTTCTTATATTTAATATATATGTACGCCCTTGAATTGACAAAATTAAATAACTTTTTTAAGTTATAGCGATACTAAAGAATTTTAAAAATATCATTGTAAGTAAAAATTTATTTTATCATAAATCGACAAATAAAAAGCTGTTATAATAAAGATTAACTTTGGAGCTATACTGTATATATTTGTACATTATTATGCTATTTAAAAAATATATACACCACTTGAATTGAGAAAATTAAATGACTTTTTCAAGTTAGAGCTTTACTAAAGAATATTTAAAAAAATCATTCTAGGTAAAATTTATTTTATTATAAATCGACAAATAAAAGGCTGTTATAATAACGATTAAGTCTGAAAGTGTACTACTTCCCATTAATATTTAAAATATATATATACCACTTAATTAACAAAATTAAATAACATAGTAAACTTAGAGAGTTACTAAAGAATTTTAAAAAAAGGTCATTCTAAGAAAAAAAATTTATTTTATTATAAATCGACAAATAAAAGGCTGTTATAATAAAGATTAAGTCTGGAAGTGTACTTTCCATTAATATTTAATATATATATATATATATATATATATATATATATATATATATATATATTATATATATATTATATATATATATTATATATTACACCACTTGTATTGACAAAATTAAATAACTTATTAAAGTTAGAGTGTTACTAAAGATCTTTAAAAGAATGATTCTTAGTAAAAAAATTTAATTTTATTATAAATCCACAAATAAAAGGCTGTTATAATAAAGATTAAAGATCTTTGAAGATGTACTGTGTCCACATGTACATTTTTATGATATTTAAAAAAATTTTTAAAAATCATTCTAAGCAAACAATTTTATTTTACTATAAATCTTCAAATAAAAGGCTTTTATAATAGTCTGGAAGTTACCCATTAATATTTAAAAAATATATATACCACTTGAATTGACAAAATTATATAACTTATTAAAGTTAGAGAGTTACTAAAGAATTTTTTTTTAAATCAGTCTAAGTAAAAATTTTATTTTATTATAAATCGACAAATAAAAGGCTTTTATAATAAAGATTAAGTCTGGAAGTGTACTACTACTCATTAATATTTAAAACATATGTATGAATTGACAAATTTAAATGACTTTTTCAAGTTAGAGCGTTACTAAAGAATTTTAAACAGAAATCATTTTAAGTACATTTTTTAATTTTATTTTAAATCAAAGAATAAACGGCTGTTTTAATAAATATTAAGTCTGGGACGTGTACTACTTTCCATTAATATTTAAATATATATATATATATATATATATATATATATATATATATATATATATATATATATATATATATATATATATATATATATATATATATATATATATATATATATATATGCCACTTGAAATGACAAAATTATATAACTTATTAAAGTTAGAGAGTTACTAAAGAATTTTAAAAAAAGGTCATTCTAAGAAAAAAAATTTATTTTATTATAAATCGACAAATAAAAGACTGTTATAATAAAGATTACCTTTATTCTGCGTTCATATGATCATTTTTATGATATTTAAAAAAATTTTTAAAAATCATTCTAAGCAAACAATTTTATTTTACTATAAATCTTCAAATAAAAGGCTTTTATAATAGTCTGGAAGTTACCCATTAATATTTAAAAAATATATATACCACTTGAATTGTCAAAATTAAATAACTTATTATTGTTAGAGTGTTACTGAAGAATTTAAAAAAAAATCATTCTAAGTAAGAAATTTTATTTTATCATAAATCGATAAATAAAAGGCTGTTATAATAAAGATTAAGACTGAAATTGTACTACTACCCATTAATATTTAAAAAAAAGATATATATATATATATATATATATATATATATATATATATATATATATATATATATATATATATATATATATATATATATATATATATATATATATATATATATATACCACTTTAATAGAGAAAATTAAATAACTTATTAGAGTTATAGTGTTACTAAAGAACTCGAAAAGAATCATTCTCAGTAAAAAATTTTATTTTCTTATAAATCAACAGATAAAAGGCTGTTATAATAAAGATTATCTTTGAACATGTACTGTGTCCATATGTACATTTTTATGATATTTAAAAAAAATTTAAAAAATTCCTCCTAAGTAAAAAATTTTATTTTATTATAAATCGACAAATAAAAGACTGTTATAATAATCAGGAAGTTACCCATTAATATTTAAAAAATATATAAACCACTTGAATTGACAAAATTATATAACTTATTAAAGTTAGAGAGTTATACGAAAGATTTTTTTTATATCATATATCTAATTAAAAATAATTATTTTATATATATAAATTGACAAATAAAAGGATATTATAATGTCTGGAAGTGTACTATACCTATTAATATTTTAAATATATATATATATATATATATATATATATATATATATATATATATATATATATATATATATATATACCACTTGAATTGAGAAAATTAAATAACATATAAGTTAGAGAGTTACTAAAGAACTTTAAAAAGAATATCATTCTAATAAAAAAATTTATATTTTATTATAAATCGACAAATAAATATATAATTATAATAAAGATTAAGATATATATGTACTATACCCATATAATATTTTAAAATATATATGAATATACCACTTGAATTGACAAAATTAAAAAACTTATTAAAATTATAGTGTTACTAAAGAACTTTAAAAGAATCATTCTTAGTAAAAAAAATTTATGTTATTATAAATCGACAAATAAAAGACTGCTATAATAAAGATAAGTCTGGAAGTGTACTACTACTTAATATTTTTAAAATATATATGCCACTTGCAATGACAAAATTAAATGTACTGTTTAAAGTTATAGAGTATATAAGAATTTAAAAAAAATCATTCTAAGTAAAAAATTGTATTTTATTATTAATCGACAAATAAAAGGCTGTTATAATAAAGATTAAGTCAGGGAGTTACTACCCATTAATATTTAAATATATATATATATATATATATATATATATATATATACCACTTGAATTGACAAAATTAAATATCTTATTAAATTTAGAGAGTTACTAAAGAATTTTAAAAAAATCATTCTGAGTAAAAAATTTTATTTTATTATAAATCTACAAATAAAAGGCTTTTATAATAAAGATTAAGTCTGGAAGTGTACTACTACTCATTAATATTTATCATACACATAATTTTTATACTGAGTCTAATTCTAGCCTTTATATGCTAAATTATATGTAAAAGCAATTGGTCACATATACCAGTTCTTCATACTTCTGTATCCTGGCAGATATATGAGTAGAAATACATCTTTTTTTCTTTCGGCCTGAATTTCAGATTCTAACTTCTCGTTTTGCATGCATTTCGCACATGATATTGATTTATGATCAATCCTCGCCTGAACAGAAATACTGTTAAGCTGAACTATTCTCTGAACCTCAATGGTAACTTTTAACAAAAGAACTGAGCATAATTCTTTTTGAGAGTAACAAAAAAATAAGTGACATAATCTACACAAAAAAATATACAGGAGTTACTTTTTTTTCATAAAAGTGTCACATTTCAAGCATGTATTTTACTGTCAAAAATTGACAAGCAAGATAGATGTTATTCATTCATAAAAAACAACTTTTTTTATCATAAAATAAGGTATAGCGTGAATAGGAAATTGTAGATGACATTAAATTCAATAAATGGAATTCCGAATTTAAATTCAAAATAAAATATTAGTATGTATATATTCAAAAAACTTCTTTTTAAAATATTAAAATTTGATAATAATAAAAATTACTATAAATTTTACTTTAAAATTTAAAATTTCTATTTGTTTACGTATCAAAATAATGTTAGCTACAAAAGAGAAATATATTTTGTTTTGTTATTGTTTCCAGATTGAATTTAGCACAAAAAACAGTTTTAAATTTGTTCTACCTAAATTAAATATATAAAAGATTTTAAACTAGTTACAAATTTTAAAAGTTATGTTAGAGTAAGTGGATTTATATTTTTATTTTCTAAAAACATATTGCTTCATATCAGAAACTAAATAATTTATACGCAGTTTGACGCTTATTACACATATAAGAAAAATTTTACTGATGTTTCCAAAACATTAGTTTTTACTGGATGTAAATAATAAATTTCTAATTTACAAACTTCAAAACTTATGTTACGGGTAAGTGGATTTATATTTTTATTTTCTAAAAACATATAACTTCATATCAGAAACTAAATAATTATTATGCAGTTCGACCCTTATTACTAATATACAAGAAATTTTACTGATGCTTCCAAACAATTCGCTTTTATTTGATGCAAATAATAAATTACGTATTTAAAATTTCAAAACTTATGTTACAAGTAAGTGGATTTATATTTTTTTTTCTAAAAACATACTGCTTCATATCAGAAACTAAATAATTTATATGCAGTTTGACCCTTATTACACATAAAAGAAAAATTTTACTGATGCTTCCAAAAAATTAGCTTTTATTGGATGTAAATAATAAATTTCTAATTTACAAACTTCAAAACTTATGTTACAGGTAAGTGGATTTATATTTTTATTTTCTAAACGCATATTACTTTATATTAGAAACTAAAAAATTTATATGCAGTTTGACCCATATTACACATATAAGAAAAAATTTACTGATGCTTCCAAACAATTCGCTTTTATTTGATGCAAATAATAAATTTCGTATTTAAAATTTCAAAAGTGATACTAAATAAGTGGATTTATAATTTTATTTTCTAAACGCATATTACTTTATATTAGAAACTAAAAAATTTATATGCAGTTTGACCCATATTACACATATAAGAAAAAATTTACTGATGCTTCCAAACAATTCGCTTTTATTTGATGCAAATAATAAATTACGTATTTAAAATTTCAAAACTTATGTTACAGGTAAGTGGATTTATATTTTTATTTTCTAAAAACATATAACTTCATATCAGAAACTAAATAATTATTATGCAGTTCGACCCTTATTACTAATATACAAGAAATTTTACTGAAGCTTCCAAACAATTAGTTTTTATTGGATATGTAAATAATAAATTTCTAATTTACGAATTTCAAAATTTATGGTGCAGGAAAGTGGATTTGTGTTATTTTTATACTATATGCATATGTATTTTTAATAACAATCTGTATTATAAAATGTTCTTAAAATATGAAAATGATAAATTATACTTTTACGGTGGTAAAAACTACAGCTTAGAGCTGTAACATAAAGTTTTATTATACAAAACTGCAGAATAAACGTTTCTACAAAATTTTCAATGTCTACTGCATATCTATGTATCGACATCAGTGTCAAAACTTAAGTTTTTCTTCTGACATGCAGTGTCCTTATAAGTTGTTAGCAGCCTGCGTTATACAAAAGAAACTGTGTCCTTTGTTAGAAAATTCACACGAGGGTTTCGTGAATTAATGTATTAATCGTGATTTTCGTGAGTAATTCTGTGAATTCTAAAAAATAGAGTAAATCTATGAATAATTATGAATAATTCCTATTAAGAATCAAAACAAACCCTATTCCATCAATGTTTTTTACATCAATAGATTTAAAAACACTTCTTTAATTTTCATCTCGTGTTCATCACACTGTCTAATGCATATCGAAAAATCTTTATACTTTTATGGCGTTACATCATTAAGGATCATAAGGTGACAGTGGACCTTTAGAGCAAACTTTTTTTCTTTTAAATGAATTTCCTTGAAGATTGACTATGTTATTAGTACTATTGATATATAAATATTTAAAAAATTTGAAAGAAAAATATTAATTAGTTTTGGAGTTGTTAATTATTAATTGTTTCATAGTTATCTTAATTAAAAATGCTCCAGGTGAATCAGTTTTGCATAAAATATCATAAAAAAGTTTAAGTATACCTTATAGACGTTACAAAAAATGTAGTTGTTTCCATAAATAATCATAGAAAATATAAAGAGAAAAAAGATAATTAAGATGATGATGCTATATTTTGCAGAATAATCAGCTGTAGTGGTTATTTAAGCTGCATAACTAACATATTACATGCTTCAAAACATACCCGTTTCAATTAGTTTTTATTTTATAAACTCTAATGTAAATAATTATAGTATTTCAGAGACAATGATCTATTTTCAATGCGTCTGGAGTACTTTAAACATTTGTAATTAATTGCTTAATTGAAAATGCTCCAGGCGCATCATTTTTGCATAAAATATCATTAAAAAATTTAAGTGTACCTTATAGACTTTACAAAAAAATGTAGTTGTTTCCATAAACATTCATAGAAAATATAAAGAGAAAAAAATAATTATGATAATGATCCCATTGTTAGATTAATTTCGGCACCGAAAGATAGATGGCGTTATTGAGCGGTGGGAAAAACAAACTTTGTCTAACAGAAAAAACCGTTAGACATTCGGCGTCGGTTTTAAAATGTTATTCCTGTATTCTATTCTTATTCATATATGAAACGGATTTTAAAGCATAACATAATTCATAATTCTGTATTCAGTTCACAGTTTATTCTCTATTGATCGTGTTGTTTAATAAAAATTTGTGTTCAACATGTGTTTTGGATTTATTGTCATGAGAATCCCAGAATAAACAAAAGGTAAGCAGTTACCTTATTTACTTCTTCAGTAATATTGAACATTTACATATCATTTAACCTCAAGAAAATTCTTAAATCAAAGTCAAGATTTATGACTATTAAAATTCTAAATTCAATAACTATTCTATCCACCCATATTTTGCAGAATAAACTCCTATAGCGGTTAATTAAAATGCATAACTAACATATTATATGCTTCACAACATACCCGTTTCAACTAGACTTTATTTTATAAACTCTAATGTAAATAATACTGTAATTTCAAAGAGAATGACCTATTTTCAATGCGCCTGGAGTGCTTTAAATATTTGTAATACATGAAAATTTTACTTCTGAATAAACCACATTTGAAGTTATTATTGCTATACCCATAAGTAATGGTAAGATTACTATACAAATAAATAATGATAAAATGATGGGAATGAAAAATTTCTTTTTGCTCCGTATTCTTAATGATGTATTCTTTCACTATTCACTAAAATCAAAAATTCGAATTTTGGTCGATTTTAGCCAACTTGAAAGTCCACCATCGCCTTAACCCTTTGACAGTTTCATTTTTTTCCAGAATTCGGTCAAACAAATGTCACATTTTTTATTGCATTTTTTTGTTCATTTTGCATTGTTAAGTAAAGATATGTTATTAAAATTAACATTTCTCATATTTTTAAGCATTTATTACAACTTTTTTTCTTTCTATGAAAGCATCATAGAACTGAAGTTTACCTTTAGTGTCCAAGTTAATTTTTGGAATTCCAGTGAAAGCAAATCTAGGAGGCGAATCCGAAGGATTATCACAATTAATTTCTACAAATCGTCTTGCTTGATCGATTCCATCTGTACTACTATCAGAGACACTACTATCCAGGTCATCTAGTCATCTTTCGCTACTCTCGTTTACAGACAATTCAGTTTCTGATTCCGAGTCACAGTTCGAATCGCGAGAAATTAGCTCCATATGCTCTGAATTAAGCATTATTTAAAAATAAATTTGTATTATTCAACTCTTACATCAATAAAATTATCAGGCAGTTAGTAAAATATAACCAGACAGCTATAAGAGTGGAAGATAACAATTCGTCTTCTGATACAAAATATGCGAAAAAGCCCGCGCTTTTGAACCAATTAGAGTAGAAAATACAATAAACTGCAAACTATCATTTACTGGAATAATTTGTTACTAAAATTGGAAAAAATACTGCCGAAACAGTACAAGCGAAATAGAAATCCGATTGCCTGTACGCCGAACGGGCAAATCAGTAAAGGCCCGAAAGTTGTGCCCGTAAGGCGTACGGGCAAAACAAGCAAGGGGTTAAACAGACCACCAATTAGTGAATGCTGATTAATTCTATTTCAATATTATATTTTTTGCAATAATAGTTCCAATCCATAATCTAACAATTAAATAGCAGGAGAATTAAAGACTTAATTTAAATTCGGTGTTAAAAATACAGAAAGCTCGATACAGAATTCGGGATAACAGAACACTATTCATTCCAGGTCCCACCGATTCAGAAATTCGAGGACAGCCAGACAGATAACTTAGGCTATTATTAAATAGGGGATAATACCAAACTGTGATCGGGAAGTTAGCGATGCTGTTTGCTGAGGTAACGCATTGTAGTAGTCCTTGTAAATAATGCAAAATTAAATGAATATAATTTAAAGATTATTTTCTTGAAGTACGCTATCAGCACTGCATCATAAACTCCAAACCTTTACGTAACATATTTATTCTGAGTGCTATGCTTTTTAAATTGAAATTCTTCTCAATATTTTTTGAAATTCTTTGAAGACATTCGATAAATTTTCTCCTTTCCCTTTTTTCTGCTGAAATATTTTACTATCATGTAATTTTAGATTTCTTGTAGTTTTTTCCTAGAAAGGGAGAGAAAAATTTTACACCACTTGAATTGAGAAAAGCAAATGAATTTTAAAAGTTAGATCATTATTAAAGAAACTTGAAAACAAATTCATTCTAAGTAAAGTATAACTTTTCATGTATTATAAATCGACAAAAAGGCTGTTATAATAAAGATTAAATTTGGTACTGTACTGTGACCATTTATATATATTTAAGATATTTAAAATATATACATAAACCACTTAATTTGAAAAAATTAAATGACTTTTTAAAGTCAGAGCGTTACTAAATAATTTTTAAAAAATCATTCTAAGTAAAATTTATTTTATTATAAATCGACAAATAAAAGACTGTTATAATAAAAATCAACTTTGCATCTGTACTGTGTCCATATGTACATTTTTATGGTATTTAAAATATATATATACCACTTGAATTGACAAAATTAAATAACTTATTAAAGTTAGAAAGTTACTAAAAAATATAAAACAATCATTCTAAGTAAAAATTTTATTTTATTATTAATCGACAAAGAAAAACTGTTATAATAAAGATTAACTTTTGAGCTGTGCTGTGTACATTTGTACATTTATATGATGTTTAAAAAATATATACATCATTTGAATTGAGAAAATTAAATAACTTTTCAATGTTAGAGCGTTACTAAAGAATTTTTAAAAAAATCATTCTAAGTAAAATTTATTTATTATCAATCAACAAATAAAAAGCTGTTATAATAAAGATTAACTTTGAAGTTATACTGTATATATTTGTACATTTTTATGATATTTAAAAAATGCATGTACCACTTGAATTGACAAAATTAAATGACTTTTTTAAGCTAGAGCATTACTAAATAATTTTTAAAAATCTTTCTAAGTAAAATTTATTTTATTACAAATCGACAAATAAAAAGCTGATATAATAAAGATTAACTTTGGAGCTGTACTGGGCCCATTTGTACTATGCTTTTTAAATTGAAATTCTTCTCAATATTTTTTGAAATTCTTTCCAGGCATTCGATAACTTTTCTCCTTTCCCTTTTTTCTGCTAAAATATTTTACTTTCATGTAAGTTTAGATTTCTTGTAGTTTTTTTAGAAAGTGAGAGAAAAATTTTAGCGAGCCAGTTAGTTCTCGAATTTTTCTTTTTCAAAGAACAAAAAAAATAATAATAAAGGGAGCTACGGTAACCTACGCTAGTATAAAATCTATAGATTAGTTTAAACTTCTGTTTTTAACTTTTTGTCATGTTATTACTAAAGTTAAGAATGAGTTTAAGTTCACGTAAGTTTTTCAATGAACGAAATTGAACAAGTAAAACGAATATAAATTAATTAACACAGTTGACAGTAATATAGTAAAATATATCTAATAATCCAATACAAAAGTGTTCATTACTGAACATCCCATAAAAAGTACAGTTATTGCTACAATACACAATAAAAATAACAAGTACATTTCACGAATCAAAATTATCATTATATCACCTTTTTTTATACATCATTCTTGCAGTTTTTTACTAGAGTGTGAGAGTAAAATTTTAGCGAGCAGTTAGTTCTCGAATTTTCTTTTTTAAAAGAAAAAAAACTAATAATAAATGACTAACCTATGCTAGAATAAAACCTACAGAGTGGTTTAAACTTTTGTTTTTTGACTTTTTGTCTTGTTTTTACTAAAGTTAAAAATGAGTCTAAGTTCATTTAAACTTTTCAATGAACGAAATTGAAAAATTGTTATTTTTTATTTAATACAGTTGAGAGTAATATAGTAAAATATAACTAATAACCAAATACAAAAGCCTGTGTTTATTACTGAACATCCAACAATAAGTAGAGTTATTGCTACAATACATAATAAAAATAACAATTATTGATATTTTTATTATGTATTTTATACAATTATTGGTATTTTATTATGTATTGTTGGTGTTGCACTAAAAAATTTGATTCCTGAAAAGGAATCAAAATTTTTAGTATAACACCTTTTTTAAGCATCATAAAACAAAAATTCTTCTCCAATTTAGAAAATTTTTTTTAATTTCTTTAATAGACTTTTTTAAAATTTCAAACAAATGTAGTAAATTTTCTGTCAAAAATCAATAAAAAATTTTATATAAAAGGACGTTATAATAGCATTTAATTCTTTAATAGGACAATTGATTAAAAGGTGAAATTATATACAGTTGAAAATTTTGGAAACAATCAAAATTTGTATCAATTACGAATTTTACAATCTTCTTGATTGATTTTGATATTTGATCTCGTACTTGGTGTTTGAATATTTAAAATTACTCTTTTACATTTTTTTTCCTTAAATGAAAACTAGTATATATAGAGTCTGTTCCATAAGAGCGTGTCGTTCGTAACTTTGTCAATAGATAGCTTGCAGATACCGGCTTAATTGCAGATGTCCTTCAAACATCACCTATATAATAATAGAATAAGTTATCTGTCCACCTGTTCTCGAATTTATGAAGAGGTGGGATCTGGAATGGATAGAGGCATCCATACTGGATTCTTGATAAGTTCGGGTTAGAAACTGTCGAAATCCAGCCCTGCCCCTCTTTTCTAGCATTTAATGCCATTATTATTTCGATCTCTATTTTCTCCGGTTAAGAGCAGGCGATTAAATTTATCAATTTGTCACATAATAAATAGGTAAAAATTACATTTTTTTTCTAGCATTATGACGTCATTCCTTTAACTATCTCATTTAATCATTTATAGTTTTAAATTACTTAAATATCGTCTGCATTGTTTTCATACCTTTTATCACTGAATTTGTATATTACGCAAATATTTTTTTATATATATTTGGATTAAATAATAGATTAGCTACATATGTGATAATTTTATATTTAATCGTCGATTATTTTTAGCTGTAAGGAAAATTTTATCATATGTATTAACAACAAATTATATCTACCTCCAGAGTATAGTGGAAATGATAGTTTCATTCCTATACTTCCATTAATGATTGTGGCAAAAATTGGGAAGAACTTAACGATAATTTCGACGTAGCCAAGAAAACTTTAAATTAACTTTCTGAATGAATTCAACGTGATTCTAAACTGTATTCACAGTATCGGAAGAATTTAAAAGAGTATGAAGATAAACAAATTAATGAGCGTTTACTACAGAATTCTCAGCCAAAACCCACACCATTTATTACCAGCCTCATAAGGTAATTTACAATTATGAATATTAAAACTTTTACTGATCCCGTAATATGACGGGCTATATGCTAGTTAGAGAAGAATGCTTTATGGTTATAGTCTTTATTCGATTTGTTTTTCAACTCCTCTTCTTAGCCCACTCTCCTGTTTCTAATCATGGATCTTGTTGGTGCTTCAACCACATTTGGCGAAATTGGCGTGCTTGCAGCGTGGCGTTTGAAATCTGGCGAGGGGATCGTAACTCAACAAATTGATACATAAACAAAAACAACATTTTGAGGAAAAATTTTACAAAAATTGAATATTTAAAATCTAATTGAATTAACAAAGAAAAACACAAAGGAAACACATAACATTCATACTAAATGGATTGAAACATTCACTTAATCACAAATTAAATAAACTGAGTGTGATTTTCATCACAAATTTGTGATTTAGTGTAAATTGTAAAATTAATTTAAAATAAGAGGATGGTAGGCGGGATCTCATCCAGCAAAAAACTCTTTGACTTAAAAGAAACTGTATTTTGAGTGGAGGTTGAAGAGGAGTTGTAAAATTGAAAATTTTTTTTCAAATCTCTTATTCTGTGTTTAAATCAACAATTCCAAAATGAGTACCACGTATGGGGGCGTTTTGAGACAGTGTTTCTGTGTAGCCATCCAAAAGGACCAAAAATGTCTTATGCAGTTGCAACTGGCACATGTGAAAGCTGGAGTCGTTCGTCAAGAAGTGGGTAGCATGTTATAAAGCGGTACAAAATGTTCACGACCTACCGTAACGTGAAACGCCGTTTAAACTTAAAAAATGAATGATAAAAATTAATTTTTGCATAATCGATAATAATGACTAGACAACTTATTAGATGAAATGTATTTCAGTTTAATATGTGTACTACACGATACAAAATGTATTTTTGAACTAATTTCGTTTGTATTTTCAAAGAAATAGACAACACGCTCTTATAAAACAGTTATATAACATATGCAGAGACAAAAATTTACTTTATAGTTTTTTCTTAGCATTTTTCTGCTGCTTTTTACTAGAAAATTGATGAATATATGAATAATGCACACTTATAATCAACTGAAATTTTCTATTATACTTTTGTTCCCACGAAAATGCAAACAAAATGGCTGAAATTTCTGAAAATTAATAAAAAGAATTAAATAAAAGGAGCAATTAAGAAAATAGAATTTCATTCTTATAATAGGTCACTTAGAATTGAAAGTGAAAGAAGTAATGAGGATAGGGGAAATTTAGGAAACAACCAAAAGTTGTATCAATTACATATTTTAAAATCTTCTTGATTGATTTTGATATTTGTTCTCAATAATCTTTAAATAAAATTACTCTTTTACTTTTTTCTTCGTTAATTACTAACTTATAGTATAACACACCTGCAGAAACAAAAGTTTATTTTTTTTTCTTAGCATTTTTTCATCTTATAAAGAAAATTGATGAATAAATGAATAAGACACTTATAATCAACTGAAATTTTCTATTATACTTTTGTTCCCAGGAAAAGGCATTCAAAATGGCTGAAATTTCTGAAAATTAATAAAAAGAATTAAATAAAAGGAGCAATTAAGAAAATAGAATTTCATTCTTATAATAGGTCACTTAGAATTGAAAGTGAAAGAGGTAGTGAGGACAGGGGAAAATTTAGGAAACAACTAAAAATTGTATCAATAATTAATAAAATAATAATCAATAATTAATAAAAAGTTTTAAATAAAAGGAGCAATTAAGATAATATAATTTCAATCTTATAATAGGTCACTTAGAATTGAAAGTGAAAGAGGTAGTGAGGACAGGGGAAAATTTAGGAAACAACTAAAAATTGTATCAATAATTAATAAAATAATAATCAATAATTAATAAAAAGTTTTAAATAAAAGGAGCAATTAAGATAATATAATTTCATTCTTATAATAGGTCACTTAGAATTGAAAGTGAAAGAGGTAGTGAGGACAGGGGAAAATTTAGGAAACAACTAAAAATTGTATCAATAATTAATAAAATAATAATCAATAACTAATAAAAAGTTTTAAATAAAAGGAGCAAGTAAGATAATATAATTTCATTCTTATAATAGGTCACTTAGAATTGAAAGTGAAAGAAGTAGTGAGGACAGGGGAAAATTTAGGAAACAACTAAAAATTGTATCAATAATTAATAAAATAATAATCAATAATTAATAAAAAGTTTTAAATAAAAGGAGCAATTAAGATAATATAATTTCATTCTTATAATAGGTCACTTAGAATTGAAAGTGAAAGAGGTAGTGAGGACAGGGGAAAATTTAGGAAACAACTAAAAATTGTATCAATAATTAATAAAATAATAATCAATAATTAATAAAAAGTTTTAAATAAAAGGAGCAATTAAGATAATATAATTTCATTCTTATAATAGGTCACTTAGAATTGAAAGTGAAAGAATTAGTGAGGACAGGGGAAAATTTAGGAAACAACTAAAAATTGTATCAATAATTAATAAAATAATAATCAATAATTAATAAAAAGTTTTAAATAAAAGGAGCAATTAAGATAATATAATTTCATTCTTATAATAGGTCACTTAGAATTGAAAGTGAAAGAATTAGTGAGGACAGGGGAAAATTTAGGAAACAACTAAAAATTGTATCAATAATTAATAAAATAATAATCAATAATTAATAAAAAGTTTTAAATAAAAGGAGCAATTAAGATAATATAATTTCATTCTTATAATAGGTCACTTAGAATTGAAAGTGAAAGAATTAGTGAGGACAGGGGAAAATTTAGGAAACAACTAAAAATTGTATCAATAATTAATAAAATAATAATCAATAATGAATAATTTTTAAATAAAAGGAGCAATTAAGATAATATAATTTCATTCTTATAATAGGTCACTTAGAATTGAAAGTGAAAGAGGTAGTGAGGACAAGGGAAAATTTAGGAAACAACTAAAAATTGTATCAATAATTAATAAAATAATAATCAATAATTAATAAAAAGTTTTAAATAAAAGGAGCAATTAAGATAAATAATTTCATTCTTATAATAGGTCACTTAGAATTGAAAGTGAAAGAATTAGTGAGGACAGGGGAAAATTTAGGAAACAACTAAAAATTGTATCAATAATTAATAAAATAATAATCAATAATTAATAAAAAGTTTTAAATAAAAGGAGCAATTAAGATAATAGAATTTCATTCTTATAATAGGTCACTTAGAATTGAAAGTGAAAGAAGTAGTGAGGATAGGGGAAAATTTAGGAAACAACCAAAAATTGTATCAATAATTAATAAAATTAATCAAAATTAATAAAAATTTTTTAGGAGCAATTAAGATAGTTTTTCATTCTTATAATAGGTCACTTAGAATTGAAAGTGAAAGAAGTAGTGAGGATAGGGGAAATTTAGGAAACAACCAAAAGTTGTATCAATTACATATTTTAAAATCTTCTTGATTGATTTTGATATTTGTTCTCGGAATTAATCTTTGAAAATTTAAAATTACTCTTTTACTATTTTTCTTCCTTAAATACTAACTAGAACAAGTATAACACACCTGCAGAAACAAAAGTTTACTCTCTAGTTTTTCCTAAGCATTTTTCTGCTGCTTTTTATTAGAAAAATGATGAATATATGAATAATGCATACTTATAATCAACTGAAGTTTTCTATTACACTTTTATTCAATGGCAAATGAAAAACCTTCAGGTGTTTTGTTGTTGATAATTTTTTTATAATAACAAAAATTATGAATTTAAAAATGCACTTTATTCGGCGTAAATTATGCAAATGTTAAGTTATGTTGTCTCTGGTTTTCATTTACTTGACTTCAACATACTACCTAGTAAAGTTTTTACTAATTGACGTCAAATTTTGTAATCTAAAACATGTTTCAGATGAGTTTACTTTTATGTGTCGTAATGGCAAACTTAATTTTTTTTTTATATTTCATATTCGAGAGCTTTATAATAAGCTTCTAAATTTTATGCGTACTCAAACATATTTTTCTTAATGTCACTGTTGAATGAAATTTTGAAGAAATATTAATACCACAGTATATACAGGATGCCCAAAAGGTCGTTTACAAACTTAACATGCTGGTTTGTCATATCATGATGAATAAGACTGACATAGGAACTTGTGTCTGAAAATGCGAACTGCGATAGCTAGAGCGCTATGATCGCAAGTGTGGAGCAGGAGGGAAAAAATGATATCGACAGCTGTGTTAATATGATTTTTACTACAGATGAGGATTACAACACGTTTTGTGACGTTTCACAACATCGGCGCATCAATTCAAGAACCCGTTCAAATTGGCCAGGAGTGCGTCCCAGACACGTGCTGCCCCTTCCGTGGTCCTCGCGACAATATCCATGTCCATTGTTACGGGTGTCTCGTGCACCATGGACTTCATGTGTCCCCACAGGTAGAAATCCAAGAGAGTCAGGTCAGGGGATCGCGGTGGCCATGCGACTGGTCCCCCTCTACCGATCCAGCAATTAGGAGAAGTCCTATCACGGTATTCTAGAAAAGCGCAGCAAAAGTGGGCAGGCTTTCCAACATGCTGAAACTAGTTGTTTCGGCGTGTAGCGGCTGGAACGTCACCCATCATATCCGGTAAAACTCTTTCTTAAAAATGCTATAGGTATTTCTGTCGAGGAGTTCAGGCAGAAGGTAAGGGCCAATCAACATGTGCTGCGGCTCGTCCATTTCCATCAGCAGAGCCCTATACGTAATGGATGTCGACCATTTTTGCTTTACAAAACTCATTCATCCTTCTCCTTTAACGTCCATGTCTGAAATGATTACTTTTCCCACTCTCCCGTTTTCCTGCAATTATCACCCTCTAGCAGCGGTAGTTTGCATTTTCGGACACAAGTTCCTATGTAAATCTTGTTCATCATGATATGACAGACCAGCATGTTAAGTTTGTAAACGACCTTTTGGGACACCCTGTAGAATATTTTCTGTAAAATACCAAACCTTATGATACTTAAAAAAATTTGGCAAAATTTTAGGGTCATTCTCTTTTAGCGACATATTCTTGAAATTTTTCCTTTTTTACGTATATTTTCCGGTAGAAAAAATTCTCAGTAGATGTCTTCAATAAATCATAAAAATAATATCATTTTTTACTTAACTAAAATGATACGAAATCAAGTGCCACTTCAATATTTAAAAACACTATAAGGCCATGGCAATAGCTTGCCTACCTGCATCTAATCCGCAACCTCTACTTTTTCACACACACTAAGAGCGCAGTCAGCAGGCACATAAAAATATTAATCTTGGAAGAATGCCAGAAAAGAAGAAAAGCAAAAAGCACTGTTTGATCTCACACATTTGTAGAGTTCAAATCGTTTAATACCAAAAATATTCATTTTGAAAGACTAAATAGTTACAGAATATTAAGCTTGTTTTTTTTATTACAGGACACTAAAACTTTGTAAATATAAAAAAGAGGTAATCATGTTTGAATATCAATTTTTTTATATTTTTTTTTTCATTTTTACAAATATACGATTGCTCACAGCATTCTACAATAATTCTCATTATCAAAACTAAATTTTTGCTGTTATGTTAATGCCCTTAGGTTTTCCAACTATTATTTGACATGATTAATTTTTAAGTTAGACTTTTTATATTGTTGTTTGTAAATATTCCCTGTTGAGCAGAAAAATGCTAATAAAAAACTAGAGAGTAAATTTTTGTCTCTGTAGGTGTGTTATACCTATACTAGTTAGTATTTAAGGAAGAAAAAAAGTGAAAGAGTAATTATAAATTTTCAAACACCAGGTCAAAGTTTGTAATCTAAAACATATTTCAAATGAGTTTATTGTTATGTGTCCAAATGGCAAACTTAATTTTTCTTTACATTTGATATCCGAGCGCTTTACAATGAGCTTCTTAAAATTATGCCTACTCAAACATATTTTTTTGCATGTCATTGTTCAATAAAATTTTGAAGAAGCATTAATACCACAGTATATAGAGTAGTATACGTAAAATAGCAAACCTTATTAAACTTCAAAAAATTTGGCAAAATTTTAGGGCCATTCTCTTTTAGCCAAGTATTTTTAGAATTTTCTCCTTTTACTTTACATATAACAGTTGGGCTGAACATTTCGCAGGCTAACACAGAAAAAAAACTTTTTTGATAAAATTTGATTTTATTATACAATGTCATCAAGGGCGATACAGCGATTATAGCTGTTATACAAAATTTATCTGCCATTTTTATAGTAGGATTGTCTTTAGCCTCGAAATAGGCCTCAAAATAGTTGATTCCTTCGACATCGACGCTAAATTTCCCTCCAGCTAGCATTCTCTTGAGATCTGAGCACAGGAAAAAATGACAGGGAGCCAGATCTGGAGAATACGGTGAAGCAATTCGAAGCCCAATTCATATAAGTTTTTCATTGTTTCCACCGACTTGTGACACGGTGCATTGTCTTGTTGAAACAGCACTATTTCGTACTTCAAGAGCTCCAATAACGCTATGTAATAGTCAGTCGCTGTTGATGGTTTTTCCCCTTTCAAGAAAGTCTATGAATATTATAACATGTGAATTCCAAAATACTGATGCCATAACCTTGCCAGCCGACTATTGCGTCTTTCCACTTTTTTTTTCTTATTATGGAAATTACTTGGAAATTTTAGCATTTAATCTCTGAATCTAGTTAATTATTTTCCTGTATTTACTTTGTTTCTGGTAAGTAAGAACTTTTTTATAAAATAAAATAAAAGTTCTTGTTTTGAAAATTTAAAAATTTTGTCACACTGCACGCAGTCTTACAGCAACACAAACTATATTTCAGCAATAATTTTTGCATTTTTATAAGCAAAAGACATTCAGTATTATTCTCCACCTATTTAAAATTTAAAAGCTATCAGAAATTTTACACCAAGATAATAAATTTTCAAAAACACCTAAAATAACGTTGGAAAAATAAATTTCAAATACAATAAATAACCCATAAAATAAAAACTTTCAAAAAAGTAGGTGGAGTTTCATTGTAGTACTTTAATATACTTACCTAGAAAATGATAGATCCATACGTGCGATAGTTTTTATTCTACAGTGCGCACAAGTTTAAAAAACACCATTTTAAATAAAATGCATTTAAAGTTAAAACTTTAGATATTTTCATCCTATTTCTACTAAAATATTTGATAAAATGGTTTAAAATTATCTATATGTGTACATTGTCTCTTCTGTTTCTAATATTTTTACTTTTAAAGCCATTTTATATCTTTTTCTGGCTTTAAAAGCCACTCACGTAAGCATCTCGGCCATGATTTCAACCGATCGAATCAGCTGTCGATCACTGTTGTATGTAAATACTCTTGCATAATTACCAATTTGTTAAGACAGTTCTTGCATCGCACTGGTTCAAATAACATGACAATTCTTAAATATATAAAATGCATCATTTACCACTATTTGAACAATATTAATCTCAAAACATTTTCAACTCTAAAAGTGATGACTGGGTGATTTAAATGTCCCATGCTGCCAGTGTTTCTTCTTTTATGTTATAGATTTACTGGTTGTAATTCGAATATTTCAATGGGGTTTGTTTTAAATGATTCAGAAAATTCCAAAGGTTGTAAAAATGCAAAAAACAAAAAATCGATTTTTTGAAGGTTTAGGGGTGATATATGTCCCCTTAAAAATATTAATCTTGAAAGAATGCTAGAAATGCAGAAAAGCAAAAAGCACTATATGATTGTAAAAAATGATGTTACGTTGGCCTAGTGTTTGAGAAAAAAGAAATTAAAACTCATTGAAAAACACATGGACAAATATGTCATGATTAAATATTTTTATACAATTAAATGCCTAAGGAGTGCAAATGGAATAAAACTTATCATTTGTAGATTACGAAGACTGCTCTCGAGTCGGCGTCGGCCCTAAAAAACAATATGGCGTTGATTTTCCTCTTTCTCGTGTCGCTCCAAAAAATGTCTATCCCGCAAGCAGCGGATACCAGCAGCGTTCACCCTCTTCTTTCCTCTGTTAACAAACTTGTCCTCTAAAAAAATCCGACTGCCCCGCGGAGAAAAAACAGGGGTCCGAACGGAGGGATCAGAATCCCGAAATACCAACGGGCCCTTCTATTGGTTGGGAGAATTCTGAAGTTTCTTCTAGTTCAAACCGGCCTGTTCCATATGTCTTTTCACGATGGCTCACGGTAAAAGGTAAAAAAAGCAGAATCGAATGTAACTTATTGTTACAATTATCTCACACATTTGTATAGTTGCATTCCTTTAATACCAAAACAGATTCATTTTGAAAGATTAAATATTTACTAAATAATACGCTTGTTTTCATTTATTATTACGAGGCACGAAAACTTTGTTAAAATAAAAAAAGGTACTGAAATTTGATTATATATATATATATATATATATATATATATATATATATATATATATTATATATATATATATATATATATATATATATATATATATATATATATATATATACATATATATATACATATATATATACATATATATATATATATATATATATATATATATATATATATATATACATATATATATACATATATATATACATATATATATAAATATATATATACATATATATATACATATATATATATATATATATATATATATATATATATATATATATATATATATATATATATATATATATATATATATATATATATATATATATATTTGTAGCTGTAACATAAAAATATTAATCTTGGAAAAATGCCATAAATGAAGAAAAGTAAAAAGCACCATATGATCTCACACATTTGTATAGTTGAAATCGTTTAGTACCAAAAATATTCATTTTGAAAGATTAAATATTTACAGAATATTAAGCTTGTCTTCATTTTTTATTACGTTACACTAAAACTTTGTAAATATAAAAAAGAGGTAATGATGTTTGAATATCTGTTTTTTTATGTGTTTTTTTTCATTTTTACAAACATACGATTGGCCACAGCATTCTACAATAATTCTCATTATCAATACTATATTTTTGCTGTTATGTTAATTCCCTTAAGTTTTTCAGATATTAATTGACATAATTAATTTTTAAATTAGTCTTTTCATATTGGTGTTGGTAAATGCTCCTTTGTAAGCTACAATACACTTGCAGTAAAAAAAAATTACATTCTACTTTTTCCAGGAAGTTTTTTATTCCTTTAAAACAAAAATTTTGAAATATGAATTATGCATTTTTTGTTGACTACACTTTCTCACATCATTTTCGCAAGTAAACGAAAAATTTTTATGTGTGGTTGATGATTTTTTTTTCTTTAGAGCGACAAAAAAATGTGCTTAAAACAACTGTATTTTTGTAGTTAATTATACAATTTTTTTTTTTTTACTTCTAATGCAAATTTTATTTAGTTTGTGGGCTTCATATCCTATTTTTTTTCTCTGAATGAATTGCTGAAAATATTTGTCAGAGATGATGTCACATATTTTAATCTAATACATTTCAAAAAGGAGATTATTTCTTTTTGCTCATAAGAGAACTGTATAACATTTCTACATTTCACATTCAAATAATTTTTTCTTATAATAAGTTATTTACAATTCTACGTAATGGAGAATAAATCTGACTGTATTTCAAGGTTGAAAAAAAATTTTGGTTCGAAAAAGATACACTTTAAGCCAACATCCAGGTTTTGTTAGAAGATAGAAATTTCTAAAAGACAACTTCACACATTCTGTGCGGGTACATTTCACATTTTAGTTAAATTTAGTTATTCAGTTAAATCTAAATAGATCGACAATTATTTAATTTTTTAACCAACTTTTCGTAATTTTTAATAAAATATATAAAAAATATATAAATAGAAATATATAAATAATAACCATAAGAATTTTGTAAACAAAAAATATATTTTTAGTGGATAAATTTATAATAGTATCGCAAATATGAAAAATCAAATAGAAATAGTAGTATATAGTTTTAATTTTTTCGAATTATGTTATATATAAACTTTTAACATTATGAAAAAATGAAAAGAACTAATAATGTAAAAATAAAACTAATGCATAAAACTAATAATGTAAAAACTAGTTTTTATTTGTCTGAATTTTTCCAGTATACAAGAACATTAGGATTCATTTTCCTATAAATATCGTTATTTTTGTACCCACAAACACACCATGTTGTTACACTAACCCGTACTAGTATGTGACCCGCTCTCAAGTATCAATCGTCAGAAAACATATTAGTATGTGTCCCGTGTTCAAATAGCAATCCTCAGATTATGTACTAGTACGTGTCCCGCACTCAAGTATCAATCGTCAAAAAACGTACTAGTACGTGTCCCGCACTCAAATAGCAATCCTCAGATTATGTACTAGTACGTGTCCCGCACTCAAGTATCAATCGTCAAAAAACGTACTAGTATGTGTCCCGCAATCAAGTATCAATCGTCAGAAAATGTACTAGTACGTGTCCCGTGTTCAAATAGCAATCCTCAGATTATGTACTAGTACGTGTCCCGCACTCAAGTATCAATCGTCAAAAAACGTACTAGTATGTGTCCCGCAATCAAGTATCAATCGTCAGAAAATGTACTAGTACGTGTCCCGTGTTCAAATAGCAATCCTCAGATTATGTACTAGTACGTGTCCCGCACTCAAGTATCAATCGTCAAAAAACGTACTAGTATGTGTCCCGCAATCAAGTATCAATCGTCAGAAAATGTACTAGTACGTGTCCCGCACTCAAATAGCAATCCTCAGATTATGGACTAGTACGTGTCCCGCACTCAAGTATCAATCGTCAGAAAATGTACTAGTACGTGTTCCGCATACAATGCGTTAAGACATATGCTTGACACATCTTACTATTTATGATGATATAAATAATGGTATTGGTACATTTATTTTATTCTCTTTACACCTTTAAATTTTCTATAAAGGTATATACTATAATCTTTATATATATTTGATAGTAAAAATAATTTATTTCAAGACTCCAACTTGTTGCGTCAGTCTATCTGATTCCCCGCATTTCAAAAATATTCTATTGAACCCAAAACGAAGATAAAAGCATGGCTCAAAACACTGTCAATGTCTCTTTCCACATAATTTAATCTTACCCTGAATATACGATAAAAATTTGACAGCGATATTGACATTTAAAATACCTTTTTTTTCCTTTGGGTTATCGCTTTTCGGCTGATTGAATCTATCTAAAACTGAAGTGGCTATTTATTTCAGATAGCAATAACTCTGATAGGCGTTAACTGCTGAGAGAGTCATAACAAGATAATGCGGTGTGGAAATGTAACGCTTTTATCACCTTTTAACGGTAAATTGAAAATGTCGTTTAGATAGAAGGGGGGGGGAAGCATGAAATGCGGTTTCGGGCCGCCTAGCGTTATTACCGAAAGGAATGATTTGGTGAAATATGCATTTCTTATCGAATACTTTGTCATGCCTCAATATTCATAGTAAAAGATGGAAGGCTAGTGATAAAAGAGTGATTTATCGCCGAGACATTCGTAATAAGCATTCGAGTTACGCATTTCAATTGCATTATGGGAGAAGCGTCATGAGAATTCGGAGTATAATATTTGAAAACCAGCTAAGAAATGATTTATAATTTACATTCATTTCTCCCAAGGTAACGTGTAAATGGAAATCGTGTAATTTGAAGAGATATGTCGTATTGTTGGACTATAAATTATTCCCATTCTAAGGACTAGTGTGGAATTATTACATTCCGAAGGAAAGAGTTATTAATTCTTAACTGCTTGATTTTGATATCTTGTACTTACCTAATACATTTTATTATTACTAAAAATACAAAGAATTTATGTTTATTTGTTAGTAAACGTACATCAGTATTTATATATATATATATATATATATATATATATATATACATTTGTGTATATATATATACATGTATGTATATATATATATATATATATAT
>CM063497.1:104407258-104417258 GCA_032207245.1 Pardosa pseudoannulata | reverse complement strand
ATATTATACTAGGCGCATCCAGAAAGTAAGTTTCCCTATTTAAAAGAAAACAAGAACTCACACTTTCAGGAACATAGTTATTGGCAACAAGTACAGCAATGTTTCAGCTATCTTTCAACATATCCACCACCAGAATTGAGACGCTTGTCGCATTGTGGGATCCACGTTTATATCCCTCTGTCGTAGAATTCTGCCGCCTGTGAATGGTACCAGCGTGTGACAAACTTCTTTAGCTCTTCATCATTGCCAAAACGCTCACCTGTAATTTTTTTCATAAACTTTCGCTTTATATGAGAAGCATGCTGGGCCTTTAAGACTCCGTTGCTCAGAGCCCGGGCTATAGTATCGTATCGAATTAATGTGAGCTCAGGTATATTATATTATACTAGGCGCATCCAGAAAGTAAGTTTCCCTATTTAAAAGAAAACAAGAACTCACACTTTCAGGAACATAGTTATTGGCAACAAGTACAGCAATGTTTCAGCTATTTTTAATATAAGAAAACGGGCAAATTGCTGGGAGCAAGATCAGGGCTGTAGGGTAGATGATCAAACAACTCCCAGCCAAATTTCGTCAAAACAACTGCTGTTCTTCGAGTCGTATGTGGACGAGCATTGCCATTGAGGAACACAACACCTGCAGTAAGCATTCCACTACTTTTGTTTTGAATGGCACATCGCAATTTCCGCAGTGTTTCACAGTAACGGTCAGCGTTTACTGTTTCATCATGTGGAAAGAAGTCAATGAGCAGAATGCCCTTCCTTTGCAGAAGGCTGGAGAAGGAATTAGAGCTTCCATTTCGGACCACTGCTACCACGGTACTGGCACGAGGCGGGACCTGTCCAGCTGGCTTATGATGGATAAGTCATAAATCAGTTACGCATGCTCAATTGACAACGCTAAATGTTTACTTTAAAGGGGAAAACATCCGGAAACTTACTTTCTGGATGAGCCTCGTATTATAATGTATTGTATTATATTATATTATATTATATTGTTTTTTATTATATTACATTACATTATATTATAATATATTATATTATACTATATTATATTGTATTGTATTCTATTCTATTCTATTCTATTATATTATATTATATTGTATAGTATTGTATTGCATTGGATTTTAGTTTATTTTAGTTTAGTTTAGTTTAGTTTAGTATTTTTGTCTGAGCGTTTGTGTCTGTATGTGAAGGCAGTAACTCGAGTGTGTTTCAACTTGGAGTACATAATTTTTGAATTCTATATTATAGCAAAATTGTAGTTTTTTTTATCAATATTCGAGTTATTTCCGCTTTATCTGCTTTCAGTTTCCTTGTTTTTCCCGCTCTCTTGTACATTATGCATTTTTATTTGAGTATCTAGAAATAAAGTGTTGACGTAGCTAAAATCCAGATATTATTTTGTGAAGTTTAGTCCCGCACTTTTAAAATTGTGAGATATGAAACTAAAAATTGCCGTACTAATTTTAACAAGTTGTTTCAGAATCATTGTTCAGTCATTCTTTAGAAACAGAACTATTTCCCAATGTCGTGTACAGAATTTATGTCGATAAAAATCACAGAATTCCAGGAACAGTTATCATAGCACCTTTTGGATTGTTTGTATTCCCCTTACTTAATTTTGTTCTTTACAATGCCGTTCAATCTTTCTATCGTTCGCTACCAACATTTTAAGATATCTCTATTGTTGCTTCGCCTTCTTAAACAATATTTTAGTCTTTTCTGATAATGAAGATGAACACGAACCCCATTTACGCTCAATATTCCAAAGAACTGACTGATTATGGAATTCGGTTAAACACTTCGAAATGCATCTTAGACTTTCCTAAATTATCTTCTTTTAGGTTATATCGTTTCGAAAGAAGGCACTAGGCATCTACCTGAAAAACTTCAAACTATTTTAGATTATAAGGAACCAAAGACAGTCAAGGAATTGAGCTCATTTTTAGGATTTATTAATTTCTATCGTAGATTCTAACTCTGAGCTGTGAATTATCAGGCAGATTTTAATGACTATTTTAAAGATATAAAACAAAATGACAACAAATAAAATTAATTATCTGATTCCGTGAAACATGCCTTTGAGATTTGTAAGCAGCAATTTGCTAATGCTACCTTGTTATCTCATCCGTCTAATACGTCGAAATTAGTGTTGGATGTGGACACTTCAGACTTTGCTATTGCTTCTAAATCAAATTACTGACAATCAATTGGAACCCCTCGGATTTTTCAGTCGAAATCAACCCAAAAAAGATACATCGCCTGAGATAGACAATTATTAGTAGCATTGCAGGGATTAAATATTTTCTAAATATTCTGGAATGAAGGAACTTTTCTATGTTTACCCATCATAAATCCCTTACTTTCGCATGCAAACACAAAATCGAAAGTGTTCTCTGAGACAAAGTAGACAATTGAACTTAATTTCCGAATTTACAACAGATATCCGGTTTGTTCCAGGGGTGGACAATACTGAAGCTAATACTCTCTCTCGGATAGCAGCCATTGGCATCTCTCTTGCTGATTCCCTATGGAATAAGAGCATTCTAGCTGAGATCTTTTCACTGGTGGAAGGGCTGAAACTATCATCTTCTACCGATTTTTATGCCATTGCGAAGGAACAGGAACACGATGAAGAGCTACAAGGGGTATTTTCTGGTCAAACTTCGCATAAACTTAGTTTGCAACCATTGAAATTGACACCGGGAAGAATGTTGTACTGTGACGTGCAAGACTCCCGTGTTTGGTCATACGTTCCATCAAAGTTTCGGCTGGATGTATTCCTGAACTTGCATCGTATGTCTCATCCAGGCATCAAGGCATCTCGTCGACTTGTGCAAAGACGTTTTCTTTGGCCTTAAGTACTAAAAGACGTAGCGGAGACATGCGGTGTTGATTTCCAGAGGTCTAAAGTCCATAATCATACCTCAAGTCCTTTCACAACGTTCGATCTACCATCTCAAAGTTTCAGTCATATTCACATTGATTTATTAAGTCCATTACCAACTTCAAATGAGTTATTTGTTAACATGTATCGACCAATTCACTCGATGGACGGAAGCAGTACCAATACCAGACATATTTGCTGATACCGTGGCCAGAACATTTTACAATATATGGATTTCGCGTTTCAGTGTCCCAGAGTACATCAAGACCTATCAAGGCCGGTAGTTCGATTCTCAACTTTTTAGATCTCTCACCAAACATTTAGGTGTCAATAGGATTCTTACCATCCATTATCATCCCAGTTCTAATGTTTAAATCAAATTACTGACAATCAATTGGAACCCCTCGGATTTTTCAGTCGAAAGTTCTTAGCAACCAAAAAAAAAAGATACAATACATAAGATAGAGAATTATTAACAGCGTATTAGGGATTAAATATTTTCTATAGATGCTGGAATTGAGGAACTTTTGTATGTTTACTGATCATAAACCCCTTACCTTTCGCATTTGAACACAAAATTGTAAAGTCTTGTCCGAGACAAAAAAGACAATTGGTCTTAAATTCTCAATTTACAACAGATATCCGCTTTGTCCAGGGGTGGACAATACTGAAACGAATACTCTCTCTCAGATAGCAGCCATTTGCATGCCTCCTGGAATGAGCATTCTAGCTGAGATGTTTTTCACTGGTGGAAGGGGTGAAAGTATTCTCTTCTACCGATTTTTATGCCGCCATTGCGAAGAAAACAGTAATGCGATGAAGAGCTACAAGGGTTATTTTCTGGTCAAACCTCGCATTATCTCAGTTTGCAACCAATGAAATTGACACGGAGAACAATGTTGTCCTGGGGTGTGCAAGACTCTCGTGTTTGGTCATACGTTCTATCAAAGTTTCGGCTGGATGTATTCCTGAAATTACATCACATGTCTCATCCAGGCATCAAGGTCGACTTGTACAAAGACGTTTTCTTTGGCCTTAAGTGTTAAAGACGTAGCGTAAAGACCGTATGCTGTGTTGACTTCCAAAAGTCTAAAGTGCAAAAGCATACCTCAGACCTCTGACAACGTTCGATGTATCATCTCAACGTTTCGTCATATTCACACTGATTTAGTAAGTCCATAACCTCCTTCAAAGGACTTATTTGCTAACATGTATACACCCAATGACCCGAAGCAGTACCAATACCCTACATATTTGCTGATACCGTGGACTATAATATATGAATTTCGCGTTTCGGTGTCCCAAAGTACATCACGACCGATCAAGGTCGGCAGTTTTTAGACCTCTCACCAAATTTTTAGATGTCAATAGGATTCTTACCATCCATTATCATCCCAGTTCTAATGGGATGGTTCAGAGATTTCATCGATCCCTGAAGCTATCCATCAGATGTAACATATCCATTCACTGGTCTGATATACTTCCTGCAATGCTTCTAGGACTTCGAACATATATCAAACACGATGTCAAGACGACTAGTGCTGAAATCTCTTATGGGACTGTTCTCCACTTATCCGGAGAGCTTCTGCAACCCAGAGATAACATTGTGGTACCCAGTGTTTTCGTAAAAAAGCTCAATCTCAATCCAACTCCTTCCAGTGATCACAACAAAAAGAAGTTTCTAAGCACAAAAATTAAGTTCGTCACAGTAAGTTACTAATCTCTATAATATATCTTAATCTTAACTTATTTCTATGCTTTCCCTTCACTCACACGATTCTTTACTTTTTATTGTTTTACTTAATTCTTTATTTATTACTTGTACTAAAATTCAGCTTGTAATTTCCCAATCTTCATTTTCATGTTTAAGTATCAGTTATTTCTCATTATCGTGGATTACAGTAATTCTGATAAGTCCAGGTCCAGGCAGATCATACAAAGTGTTCTGTGATGCAAAAACATCAACAAATACTGCTTAATTGAAAGAAAATTCGCAGAAAACTAGCATATATATTCTTCATAAAACAAAATCAATAATTGCATACAAAAATGAAAAAAATATAAAATTTTCGTAAGTTATCAGATAATGACATACTGGAGACTTAAACAGAATTATGTATAAAGTGAAAATAAACAGCATAAAATAAAAAAAGGCATTAATAGGGTATGTGATCCCCCCTCATCTGTATACAAAGTTTACACCTTGAGACCAAGCTTTCAATTAGGTGGTCAACCACCGTAGAATAAGCAATCGCCATTCTTCTTGTAGACAGTTTCCAGCTTAATAAAAGTGGCTTGAAACGTAAAGATACAGCACGGCCGAGAGTATCCCAGAGATTTTCAAAGGGATTAAGGTCTGGCGAATATGCTGGCCACGCCATACACGAAATTCCTTCACTCTCCAGGTAGTCATCGACGATGTCAGTTCTATGGAAACGTGTGTTATCGTTCATTAATACAAAATCAGTACCAACTGCTGCAGCGTAAAATCTCCCAATGGGTTAAAGGACTTCATCTCGATACCGGACTGTCACAAAACCGTTAAAGATGTGCAGGTCGGTGCGGTATCCTAATGAATCCTTCCCACTCCATAATGCTTAGCCTCGAAATGCGTGTTGTTCGGTGATGTTTTGGTTGATTGTGACCTTGTTCAAGCCATATCCTTATACGCTTGTTATTTTCCCAGAGCAACTTGACTCATCAGTAAACATTACATTGCCACTCAGACACAGTCCAATTGACATGTTCCCGGCACCACTTTAATCGTGCCCTTCTTGATTGGCGGGATAGAAAACACAAACTCGAGGTATGGTAGTACAGTACACTCATATGTAATCTTCGGTTACAGTAGCTGCAGATATTCCTTACCAATGGACGCTATAAACCACAGATGTCACATGTGGATCGCTCTGAGATTCCGCTTTCTAAATAGCAATATATCGATTTCGGCTGATTGTAACCTTTATGACCTTATAATTCGAACAATGTCTGTGTGGATTGGAATTGTTCCCATAAACGTGAAATTACAGAATGATGAACGCCGAAGAAAAGAGAACATCTGTGATCGACTGTCCTGCTACAAACAGCATGCCAACTTTAGAATCTTAATTCGTCTCGTGAAGTCATAGAAACACATATGTCTTGAAAACAAATTGCAGAAATTTTAACATTCATTCATGAAGCTGAATCTTTTAAGAAATCTTTTTGCATATTTCTTGACATGAAAGCATGTTTTATTGGCTGTTAATTAACATATTTGCATACTACCATCTATCTCTGACGCGAATTCATCCTCTTCAATTCTGATTGGCTTCGGAAATTAGCATTTTCATCTTTCTTAACTTTTCATGTATATATATGTAGTGATGGGAATATGAATCATAGAAATCCGTGTATGATACATTGTGTGCTGCATGGGTAATTATAATTATCTGAAGAAATTTAAAACGTAGAAATCATAGAAGCAATTTTATTTGTGATACATAATAATGATCATATTCTATTTATACAGAGACGTTATCTTCAGTAACTTTCACTACAACTGATCTTTGCAAGTAATTTTCCGATGCTTTTGCCCCTATGTAAGTACTAAGGGAAAGAGAAACACAGTTTAATGAAAATAAAAAATAAACAGGCACATTAATATATTCACAAAGTTTCATATTGCTTATAAATATTCCTTACAAATGTGTAAAAGCTGAGGAAAATATTATAAAATACTTAAATATTTAAGAGTTTTTAAATACTTAGAATCTTTTAAATGCCTGATAATGAACAAAACGCCGTTTATGCACTGTATAATCATAATTCCCACAAATTACCATGTTGTAATTATGCTTAAATATATAAACATCTGACTAAATACTAAAGTGGATAAAAAATAAATAAAATTAATTAATTTTATAGATAATTCTACTTCTAAAAAAAAAAATTTTTATATTAATATGTGTTTTAAAGAATTTTACAGATTGTGAAAATTATATTTTATGTTCTGTATATTTATTGCAATCAGTTAAAAGATAATTTCTAAATATTATAAAAGTTTAAAAAAATTTATGTAAAATATTTCTATAAAAAACATGATTTAACTCAATGTTTATATAATTTTATTACTGCATTCACGTCCGTTGACGTGAATTCACGTCAACCATTCTATTTCAAGTTGACTCTGTCGTGAATTCCTATCACTTCAAATTATTCTTGCCATTGACGTGGAATCACGTCCAAAAATTTCTGCTTCTGAATGTGGCAAACAGTTATCTTATGTATATATTATCAGTAAAAAATTCTGGCAAACGAGTTTCCAGTGTAAGGACGTGCCTTAACGGTGTGCCTCAATCACAAAGATTTTGTTTCTCGAAAGAGTTTGAGAAATGGACTTCGTTTATGTGGAGACAAAGGAGTTGTTTTCCCCGGCACCACGATATCTAGACTTTTGTGTCCTACAGGTAGCGGAACAACAGGGCAGACATCCGGGGGCCTATACAGACAACCAGAAGGATGATCGTCGGAACCACAAGTCTTTAAATAATAGCCGCAGCGTTGGATCTTTCGCTGACACGAAATTCCGGAGACTTCCGGGTTTGCAGCCAGGGATTGTCTAGTGTGAAGTTGGTTGAAGGTGAGATCATCGTCAGATGATCCAATGAAGAATTTGTGGGTGAGAACCCCTCTCTTAGAGGACTCACCTCTAAAAAACAACGAGATGAGTTTTTTTAAGAAGGAAGTTTGTTAGCTAGTAGGCAGTTAATACGAAGGACGTCTTGACCAGTCTCTCAATCGGAGAGTTTTCTTAGCAGAAATCCCAACTTGGGACAAATCTATTTTCTAGATAATTAGCTATACCGTGTGCCTTGGGCTTTCTTTTAATTCGATTCCTCTTCAGGATCAGTCACCGTATATTCCTCCTAGGAATCCTAACTTTATTTTAGTGTGAAGTTGGTTGAAGGTGAGATCATCGCCATATGATCCACTGAAGAAATTGTGGGTGAGGGCCCCTCTCTTAGAGGACCCACCACTAAAAAACTACGAGATGAGATTTTTTAAGAAGGAAGTTAGCTAGTAGCTAGTTAATTCGGAGGTCGTCTTGACCGGTCTCTCCATCGGAGAGTTTTCTTAGCGGAAATCCCAACTTGGGACAAATCTATTTTTTAGATAATTAGCTATACC
This sequence comes from Pardosa pseudoannulata, assembly GCA_032207245.1. Classification (NCBI taxonomy): domain Eukaryota; kingdom Metazoa; phylum Arthropoda; class Arachnida; order Araneae; family Lycosidae; genus Pardosa; species Pardosa pseudoannulata. The sequence goes on along the minus strand of CM063497.1, from coordinate 104,409,200 downwards.
CTGTGCCTTGAGTTTTCTTTTAATTCGATTCCTCTTCAGGATCAGTCACCGTATATTCCTCCTAGGAATCCTAACTTTATTTTTATCTTCTTCGAAGATATCAATTGCATCTTCAATGCCCTCGTCTATTTCAGTGTTCTGTCTTCATAATTGAATATCGAGAACTATTAACGCAAAGCTACCACGAATTGTTTTCTTCCGTCGGTTCTCGAATCTTTCGGCAGCATTAAAGTGTAAGTCTATACTCAGGCCTACTTCTATTGTATCACATTGTGAACTGTAATCGTATTGTGTGTATATAGAAATGTATATATAGCTTCAAGGTGTAAATAAATCATTTATCAAGAAACACCTGCTTCCTCATTGTGTCACCTGAAACATTGACCGGATACGTTACACCAGCATGCACAAAATCTTCTTTAAATAACATGGCTCCGTAAGATAGCTTTAAAAATGCTTTCTGTATAGTATGATATATTATTTATTCCTTATACTCACCTCTATTCCATTTATAATACCTTCAAAATCGTTGAATTCTGGAGTACCAGCATTACAAAGAACTTGAATTTGACCTCGATCCAAATATTTCAGTAAATCGCTAAAATATGATGCATAGAACTCAGAGTAATTTTCCATATTATAACCGCATATGCTTTTGGAGCAGTAAAAAATCTGCAACAAATAAAAAGCATTTAATTTTATAAAAGTTTAGATAATTTTATTAAAAAAAATATGTTTTAGATCAATGTTTCTATATTTTTATGACTACATTCATGTCCGTTGACGTGAATTCACTTCATTTCTAATTCCATTTCGGTTTGCAGCTGATGTGAATTTTAGCCACTTCAAATTATTCTTCTTATTGCCTTTGACCTGGAATGTCATGAATTTCTGCATCTGAATGTGGCAACATTATCATATGTATGAATTATAATTAAGTGAGAATAGGACAGAGAAATGTAATTCCATAAGTTTATTTTAAGTCACTTTGGAAATTCTACACACATCACAGTCTTTTGAAGTTGTTATTTTGTTTTCAAGTACAAAGTAAACTAAGTACTATGAATTCTCACTAAGTACATCATTCAATATTGCTTTTGTCAAAGATTCCCTAACATGAAAATTATCATTCCACTACTAACGCTTAAACTTATTAAGAGTTAAAACATTATTACTAGCTGTGAATTAGGATAACTGCAATAATAGATTACATAAATTTATATATAAGAAAGGAATATTGATACTGAGGATCCAATATGAATCTGTGTCTTGTACTATTAATTTATTTATTTCACACTTGTTACTCAAACCATAAAATATTGGTGTGTGTTATAACGAGGTGCTTTAAACTTTTTCCAATATTGTAGATCTTATACTGAAGATTTGGTCTCTCAAAAGGTATGTGGCTTTAACGGGATTGATCGTAAACTGGGATGGCGCTAAACCTAGATTTGGTTGTACTGGAACCCGTAAGCATTGCGGAATCCTTATACGGGATGCAGAGCACATCATAAGGATGAACAAGTGCGAACAAGTGCAAGAAATTTATTGATCTTGATTTTGCCGGCCTAAGATCCTTAGCCGGTTGATTGACGATGCTCCAACACATATAAGGAACAACATGTGGTTTTTAACGTTAGGGTTCCCTATTTATTTTGGACTGGCTTTTGTTAGTCATTTGAATAGATCATTCCTAACTAGACAGATTGGGTGTGGTATCCAAGTTCCCTGGCTACCACGCTCACCGGTTTCGCCAAACCTTGATTTCTAACTGTGGGTAGTCGTCAAATGGGATCCTGTGTTATCAGAAATGGATCTGGTACCAAGACTCGTCTGTTCCAGCTGCTGCAATCAAAGAAACTCTCAATGTTTGACTATGTGCGGCAGTCAGTGCTATGTCGGTGTTTGTTATATTTAGCCGTTTGCACTCGAGGGCTACGGA
>CM063497.1:104394758-104397258 GCA_032207245.1 Pardosa pseudoannulata | reverse complement strand
AATGTTAGAAAAAATGTTATTTTTACCTATTTATTATGGGATAAATTGAAAAATTTAATCGCCTGCTTTTAACCGGGGAAAATAGAGATTGAAATGGAATTGAAAGTTCGAAAAAAAGGGGAGGGCGTAGATTTCGAACGTTTTAAAGAAGACAGTATTTTTTGCTGCAGTTTGAAGTATATTTATACCAATTTATTTTAGAATCGGATCAATAGTTCAGGAGAAGATAAACTTTACTCGCATTGAATTTTGCTAACTCTAACTCATTAAGTATCCAATGTAGATACCTGTATCCATTCCAGCAGTGGCTTGCGGTAGGTGTTCATGCAGGGTGTGCAGAGAGCAGCAACAACAATAATAATAAAATCATAAAAATGTACATTAAACACTTCTTTAACGTTTATTATTCATTTTTACACAAAAACCATACTTCTATCTGTATTACTAATAAAATAACGAAACACTTATAATTTCTGCAAACGTAGCACCACATGGCGACTGCCGCTGAGGTGCCTCATCAGGATGTCATTGGTGCCGACAAACCGAACGTCTATTCCAAGTGCAGATGATTTCCCTGCATGCTGTCGCAACAGAACGAACTGTTTCTTTTTCAGTCAGTGGATTAAATTATATTTATTAATTGTTTTTAACATTTGGAAATCATATATTCTGTGAAAAATATCTTCACAATTTTTAAAAACAAAACCAGGGATATGGTGTTACATATATAACTTATATACTGTCTGTCAAACTCAATGAATGGTAAAATTTGGACTGTTCTGTTAAAATTCTTTTCTCTTTTGTCTAACAAAACAAAATTGTTCTTCAGCGAATTATTTCTATAAATATAATACATCACCGAATTTACTTTACCACACTCAAACATTTCCCTTTATATTTATGAAATACTTCTTTTATATTTCCTTGAAAACATAATCTTACAATATATAAATTTAAACATTAACCGTCTGCAAAATCGTATGGCCAGTTAATCAGTTAAAAAACCAAAAGCGCATCAGCACAGAAGTCCCCGCTCTAATACAACGCTTAATAAACCGTACCTTCGGATGATTCTGAATGCCAAGTGCAGGAAAAATAGCTGCACTTGCCTCAGCGCCATAGTATGCTGTGCTTTTCCAGTAGCCTATACGTATAAAGCGTGATTTTCTTTTAGTGCGCAGTGCGTACACATAAAAATTTCTTTTGTTCGTTTGCTTTTGAACGCGCTACGTGGAGCAGCACCTAGTACCGCACGCACTGAGAGAACCAAGCAAATCAACATAATATTAGAATATATTATAAATCACATAAATATATGTAGACATAGGTGCAAAAAATTATTGTCTCTCATAATTTTGCCAGGGTGTGCAGTGCACACCCTGCACATATGGACCGCACGCAAACTGCATTCCAGGTTCAACCGCCTCATAAATTCGAGGACAGACGGACAGGTAACTTAGGCTATAATTATATAAAGGATTTTCTAACTAAAATATTTTTTATGTTTCAAAACTGAATGATAATAACTTATTCTAACTAAGCTAAAAAATTTATGTTTGTAGAACTGGTAGTTTTCAAGCTATGAGAAGTCAAAAATGATAATTACTTTACATTTTTTCTACTTTTAAGAGTCGTATGATCCCTTAAAAATTTGCAACATAATTGTACAGTGAATGATTTCTACAAATTCAAGGAAATAATATTAGATTATATACTCATTATAATACTGCTAATATTCAAAAAGGTGGCTCACAGCAATATGTCCAACTCCACCCGCTGCGGCAGTTATCAAGACAGTATCACCTTCCTTTATGTGGCCAACCTGTAAAAGAAATTTCTTTTCGCTTTATAATAATCTCCCGTGTAATAAGATCTTCAAAATTCTATCGAGTTTGTCAGCACTAAATATTGCTTACAAAATGACTTATTCACCCATGTCATATTGTCTGAGAACAATTGATTTTTCTTCAGACGGTACGCATGGAAATTAAACTTTAAAAAGTCATCTTTTTCCAACATTTTTTAAAGCTTAGGCCCCTAAACTAGGATCTTAAGGCACATCAGTAGTCAATGATAAAATATATCACATAAATAATTAAAGGTACAGTTGTGGAACACACAAAAGACATTAATTATAAAAATGCTTTGTAATAATTTGCATTTTTGTAATCGGAATTTTTTTTAAATTTAAACTCTGCACAATGATTTATCCAATACATTCAGAAAGTAGACAAACTGAGATAAATAGAGATGTAGGAAAAGTATTATGTCAGTCAGAATATAGTTATAAATATTTAAAAAATAAATGAAATGCTGTAAGAAGATAACACACACATATGTATATATATATATATATATATATATATATATATATATATATATATATATATATATATGCATATATATATATATATATATATATATATATATATATATATATATATATATATATATATATATATATATATATTTATATATATATATACATATATATATATAT
>CM063497.1:104372258-104387258 GCA_032207245.1 Pardosa pseudoannulata | reverse complement strand
AAATTTACTAACAATTCAATTTACTAACAATTACAATAAAAATTAATTCTTTTTAAATCAGTGGGAATTAAATGGATAAAAATTTATAGATATCCCATGATAGCAAACGCTACTGGGGAAAAACGCTTTTCAAATGCAAAACTGCTATAAACGTCATCGATCTTCAATGACACAAGAAAAGCTGAACTCACTTGTCGTTATGCACATTGAATACGTCTTGTAAGGCAAAGAATTCTAAAATGTTCTAAAAGAATTGAAGACCAAAAAATTGAGAAAAACAAGTATTTAGCTATTTTTAATTTGTTTGCATTGTATATATTTTTAAATTATCATTTATTTATACTTTATATTCATTTGTTGATAATTTGTTATATTTTTAGCTATAAAATTATATTCCTAAAGCTGTTGTGCAATAAAATCATATTTGTAAATTGATTAGGTGACAGAAACCAGAGACTTTGACTGCCTAAAAGCCTCCATTTTGTTTACTCTGGAGCTGTAAGTGAAATACTGGTGAAACAAAATTTCTCATGACAGACGGGATGACATTTGAGGTATTAATACTCTGTTGTGTATCTTAGAGACTGTGTTAAAGATTAAAATGGTAATCTTCCAAATCTTCTTATTTAATTGCACTACAGCCTGTCACAGGCGAATGCAGCCTCAACAACCTTCCTCCAATGAAATCGGGCAGAACGATGGCCGATTGGTTAGGGTTCTGGCATTCGGTACCGGAGTTCGTGGGTTCGAATCCCACTGTGGCATGGATGTTCGTAGCCGTTCGGAATCGGCTTTAAGCTGTAGGTCCTGGTCTCATTAGCCTCGTTTTGCAAAAGAGTAGACCGTAGCACTAGAAACCAAACCAAACCAATGAAATCGGTTCAACCCCATGGTCCGCCAGCGATTGATACCTAGAATTTTAAGATCTGCTTCAACACTGTCCAACCATCTAGTACCAGGTCTTCCTCTTACCCTGTATCCCTCAAAAGTTCTGAAAGTTACCTTCTTATCTGGGTTCAAATCATCACTTTTGAAAATATGTCCTAGAGTATGGCTAGGACATGATTAACAAGTGATGATTAACCTAAGTGGCTTGATGACCTGGGAACTTTTAAGCCGTGTAAATCCCCTATACAATAGTAGCCTAAGTTATCTGCCCTTCTGTCCTCGCCCTTATGAAGCTGTTGGACCTGGAAGGGATAGAAGCATCCATATTGGATTCTTGATGAGTTACAGTTAGCAAAATTCAAAGCGAGTAAAGTTTATCTTCTCCTAAACTATCGATCAGATTCTAAAATAAATTAGTATAAACATGCTTTATATCACTGCGAAAAATACTGTTGTTTTTAAGACGTTCGAAACTCATCCCTTTCAACCTTTTCGAGCAGTTATTGTCATTATTTCAAGCCCTATTTTCCCCGGTTAAGACCAAGCGATTCAATTTATCAATTTATCACATAATAAACGGGTAAAAATAACATTTTTTCTAACATTAAGAAGTAATTCCTTTAACCATCTCATTTAATCATTTCTTATTTAAAATTATTTAAGCATCGGCTGTATTATTTTCATACGTTTTATCACTGATATTGCGTAGATAATTTTCTTTTATATTTGACTTAAATAACAGATTAGGTAGATACGTGATCATTTTAAATTTAATCATGGATTATTTTTGTTGCAATGAAAATTTTATCACCGGTATCATTAACAAACTCTTTTCCTAAAAATCTAGGAGTGTATTTCACGGACTAATAAATATCTAGCGTTTAAGTTATACATCTTTGAAAATTAAGAAGTTTGTATTTTTTTATACCTAACCACACGGTTTGAGTAAATGAATTCAACGTGATTCTAAACTGCATTCACTGTATCGTGAGACTTTAGAAGTGTATGAAGATAAACAAATTATTGGAAGTGTACCAGATAATTCTTAGCCAAAAAAACAAACGACATTTTTACCTGCCTCATAGGGTACTTTACAATTCTGGATAATTAAAAATTTTACTAATACCGTCATATGACGGGCTAAATGCTAGTTTATTATAAATCTCATGATTGTCTAGAACTCTCCAAGTATCATTTTCCCTAACAAGACCAAAGATTTTAAGGAGAATTTTCCTTTCAATAATTAAAAGTCTGTTCTCAATAAATTTAGTCAGCGGCCAACATTCACAACCGTACATTAAGATAGCTCTAACAAGGTTAGTATAAAAGTTTAATTTTGTATTGAGTTTCACGAGTTTATAACGCTTACAAGCATATAATATAGACCGTCATATGATGGGATCAGTAAAATTTTTAATTTTCCATAATTATAAAGCATCGCATAAGGAAAATATAAAAAATTGTTTGCTTTTTGACTGAGAATTATCTGGTACAAGCTCAATAATTTGTTTATCTTCAGACTTGTCTAAAGTCTTAGGATGCAGTGAATGTAGTTTAGAATCACGATGAATTCATTTAGAAAAATAATTCAAATTTAACCCTAGCTACGTGTAAATTATCGTTAACTTCTTCCTAATTTTTTTGCCACAGTAATTAATGGAAGTAAAGGAATGAAACTATCTTTTGCAACTACACTTGCAGATAGATAGAAGTTTTCTTAATCTAAGCTCGCACGTACAATTACCAAACCGATGATGTCTACAAAACGTACAATTTTCGACCTCCAAAAATGCTCCGAAATGGATCAGTGAACTTTCTGCAAGTTCTTTGCACAGATTTTGGTAGTTTCAGCGATTGTTTAAACTGCTCTCTTTGACTAATTATATTGAGATGCACCTCTACCCTGTAGTACAAAACGCTGATATCTTTCATATTTCGTAAATCACTATTTAGAAGTATTTATTTGCGGTAAGATGTATCTCTCAATGCTCCACTTAAATATCTTGGACGACTTCCGTAAAAAAATATAAATAAGTCTCTCAAAGAATATTTTATTTGTACTTTTAGAATCCATTATTTTCTATCGGATGATCTTCGAGACTTGAGAAGCTTTATGTGTATTAAAAATTAACAATCCCTAATATCTATTTATATATCTATTTATAACCGGGAGTAAAGGGACAACAAGGAGGGTGGGTTTCTAGTACTAGTAGACTAAGGGTGAAGGAAAAATTCATAGAACGCTTTGGACACTAACACAGTAAACCTTTAGCGTAGGAGAAACTATTTTTTTCCTCGACCCATAGATAGAACGGTTAATACATGTAATAAAATTTTCATTGCACCAAAAGTAATCTATAATTAAATTTAAAATTATCACATTTGTACCTAATTTATTATTTAAGTCAAATGTAAAAGAAAATTATTTAAGTTATATCTAAGTTCAGTGATAAAACGCGTGAAAACAATGCAGACGATATTTAAATAATTTAAAACAAGAAATGATTATATAAGATGGTTAAAGGTATAACGTCATAATGCTAGAAAAATAATAAATGTTATTTTTACCTATTTATTGTGTGATAAATTGATAAATTTAATCGCCTGCTCTTAACCGGGGAAAATAGGGTTTGAAATAATGGTATTAAATGCTATAAAGGGGGTGGATTCCGTACGTTGCTAACCCTGACTCATCAAATATCCAATATGGATGCCTCTATCCATTCCAGATACAACCGCTTCATAAATTCGAGGACAGACGGATAGATAACTTAGGCTATTACTATATCGGGGATTGGCCTGAAATAGTCTTTTCTCGATTTCATGCTTAATATTATTATCTCTAAAAACAACCTACCTAGATAATTAAATTGGTCTACATACTCAAAGGTAAAAGAATTAACTTTCATTGGGAGGGTATATAGGTGCTCCTTGCTCCTTAAAACAACCATCAATTTGGACTTCCTCTCAGTAATGATGAATCCTATGGCTTTGGCAGATCTTCCAAATATTAAAGTTAATATATAACCCAGGTTCGTATCCTGGTCACGGCACCATAATTCTGTGGTGTAGTACATTGCTGTTGTTATTTCAAAGTCATTTATAACCTAAAGTTGCTTTATATAGTCTTTAATTATAGTATAATACCACTGATCTATATTACAATGTTCAAATATAGAACAAAGGACAAGGAAATATGCAAAAAAATATATATATAAAAAATTAAAAAGTAAAAGAAGCACTCCCCGTTCTACGCCTCGAAAAAAATTTTCCAATGTCCAAGAGAACGCTGCACTTTTTTCCTTCCTTCTTTCTACTCAGGCAACCCTATACTTTTTCCATTACCCTGTGCTGAGATGTTCGTTGTTCCATTGTTCTTTTTACAATGCGTTCTTTTCCGACTCTTCCCAGAAGTACCGGGACTCCAAGGATGGTCCTGAATCGCCTCCTGGAGACCAATCACAATTCTCCAAAACTTGGTGAAGTTTAAGTGCAATTATTTTCACTGGCCACACCACACGCTTCCTGGAGTCACGAAAAAAACTTGGGCATTCAACCCTCAACGTGTGAGTGCTGCGAGCAAATCAGTTTCGCAAACCTTATGTCAAACATAGCTGCACTCTCACAATTATCACATATTCATCATGAAAGTTACATTTAGACTCACTACATGTGAAACAAAAGGATGAAAATTAATGTGCAATTGTAAAAAGTCTTCAAAAGTATTTATAGTAAACCCTGTATTCAGAGATCTTGTTATCTGAATTAAAATGATAGTATTTCAAATAATAAATTAAAATGATTAATTTCAACTTAATAATAACAATAATGTCAGACTCCATAAATAGAAGGAAAAAGTTCTATGTATGTAGCTGAAGTATTGTATTTATAGGTAACTATCAAGTTTGCCCTTGCTTCGCTGCGGTATATTTAATATATTACTTTTAAACAAAGATTTTTTTTTCTTGAATAACTCTAAATTCGTCATAGTTCAGTTCTAGTCGTTGGCATATTTATATATTTCTATTATAAGCGTATTATAACATTATTCAGTTTTTATAATCGAATTTGTGTCTTATATTAACTTTGTCCAAACTTTTTTATGGTAAAATATAAGTTTAACCCTAAATTACATTACTGTATTACTACTGTACGTTGATTAGCAACGTTAATATACCCTGCCATATTACGTGGTAGAATAGTAAGCAGAGGTTTTGACAGCAACAGTGCTCATTTTGTTGGTATTAATAAATGTTGACCACAATTAAGGAAATTCATGACAAACCACATGGTTTTGTATGAAACAGAAACACACATACATATTGACAACCATATGGTTTGATTTGGTTTGGTTTGTTTGGAGCTCTACGGTCTACTGTTTTGCACACGAGGGCTAATGAGACCGGGACCTACTGTTTAAAGCTGATTCCGAACGGCTACGAACATCCAAGCCATAGTGGGATTCGAACCCACGAACTCCGGTTCCGACGATCAGCACCCTAACCAATCGGCCAGCGTTCGGCTTGACAACCATATGCATATGAAGAAAAACTATATAAAATGATAGGTTTTTATTTGCCCATGAGAGTCATTAAAATTTGTACTTTTTGTTCTTAAAATATTGTTGATAAATATTTCATCGTAACGTAAATATTAACTAAGAAATAAATTTAAAATAAGTTCTCATATAAAAATGCTGTAATTTGCGTCACATAGAAATGAATGTGAATCACTTTATATCGAAATTTCCAGGTCAAATCGAATGGATACTACGCAGACAATGCTTAAATAATATAAAATAAGAAAGGAATAAATTAGATATTTACAGTAAAGACGTCATTATGATAGAAAAATATCATTTTCACCCATTTATAATGTGATAAATTGAAAATTTTAATCTCCTGCTTTTAACCTAGGAAAACTGCGTTTAAAACAATTACTTGGGATGACGTCACATTGCTAGAAATTATTGCTTCTTTTACTTAGTTATTATTCGATAAATTAAAAATTTAATCGTTTGCGTTTAACCGGTGAAAATAATGCTTGGAATAAGGACATGAAATGTTTGAAAAAGGGGGAAGGAATGAATTTAGAACGTTAAAAATTTACAAAAACCTTCCCAGGGATATACCTAAGAATTTCCCAAATTTTCACAGCGATTAGTTGCATGGTTTTTGAGTCTATCAAGTACACACAGACAGACAGACCCAAATTCATTTTTATATATATAGAGGAAATCAGAATTAAAATTATACTTCCTAGTTAACCTCAACACAAATTAATGTAGGAAGCATACTACCTTTCAAGAATTAAAATCCTCATTATAATACCATTCTATTTAATTCATCATAAAGTATTTTTTTTTCTTTTTTTAGAATGAATTTGTCCTTTTAATTAATGTACGGTTTTTGTTTTCAAATAACATAGAAAATTTACACTAAACGTAAGAAAAAATAATTCTTTTATCTGCAAATTAAGTGAGAATAATTTTTAAAATGTGTGTATTAGAACCTAAAATTTTCAGATCAAACCGAAATAACATATTTATTATATTTTCTCAGACTAAAATTTTAAATGCATCTATCACTTTAATATTTGAAATGAAATGAATGACAAAAATAAAAACAGGTAAAAAATTCAAATTTTTTTAAATTTTCTTTTTTGTGCTATAAAATAAAATAGATTGCTCGAAAATATATAATTGAGGTACATATAATAAAAATAATAATTATCTTAGAATCTTAAAATAGTTTATAATCTACCAATTTCAAAAGCTATTTTGAGGGTGACAGTATTTCTACTTTTATCACTTGGTGTATATTTTTTTAAACGTACTACTGCATGTATTAAAAATAATAGTTTTTATGTGCTTCATTTTCAGACTGTGCTCAATTAACATAAGCTTTGATATGCCAATGAAACAAATTTATTATATATTAAGATACTTCTTTATAGGGACTATAAACTGCATTAAAAATGTGCTTCCAAATATCAATGAAAAAAGCCTTACTACGTATTCAGCATAAGAATTGTATTTCGAATAGGATATCATAAAACGTTTTAGTTCCCTTTTCAGACTGCATCCCCTTAAAATCAAAAGTTTTGATTTACCAATGAAACAAATTTATTATATATTCAGATACTTATTCTCTTTAGAGGGACTGTAAACTGCATTAAAATGTGCTTCCAAATATCAATGAAAAAAGCCTTACTACGTATTCAGCATAAGTATTGTATTTCGAATAGGATATTATAAAACGTTTTAGTTCCCTTTTCAGATTGCGTCCCCTTAAAATCATAAGCTTTGATTTGCCAATTAAACACATTCATTATATATTAAGATATTTCTTTTCTTTAGAGGGACTATAAACTGCATAAAATGTGCTTCCAAATATCAATGAAAAAAGCCTTCTACATATTCAGCATAAGCATTGTATTTCGAATAGGATATTATAACACTTTTTAGTTCCATTTTCAGACTGCGTCCCCTTAAAATCATAAGCTTTGATTTGCCAGTGAAACAAAATTTATTATATATTAAGATACTTCTTTTCTATACACAGACTATAAACTGCATTAAAATCTGCTTCCAAATATCAATGAAAAAAGCCTTACTACGTATTCAGCATATGCATTGTATTTCGATGCAAAGTAAACCGCATTATCCCCGACACACAGCTGATTCACATCACGTCCGATAGAAACTATTTGACCTATGCCCTAAAAAAAAGAAAGAAAAATATAAATCTTTCTATATCTCATATCTTATCCAATAAATTCAGTTATCTTCTTTCTCAAATCTTTAAAGCTGCTACAAAGAAAAAAGTAGCTGCAGATGTTTCTAAATATTGGTAAAAGAAACTTTATTTATCCGTGCATTGGCAGAAAGTATTTTGATTTCTGAAATAGATTTTGCATATTATACTAAGGCTCTTAAATAAAAAGTCTGACTGTCGTAATACCATCTCTCTGGGACAGCAAAAAATGTGGCATCGGACAGGTAGTAAGCATTTATTTCAGGATTAATTTTGTTGACAAACCGGTAAAAAGAATTTAAGTTGCAGAATATTCCTTTATCTGACTTTTTATAGCTTTTATAGCTAGAAAATTAAATATACAAAAATAACAGGGGGAAAAGGGTTAATTATATATATATATATATATATATATATATATATATATATATTATATATATATATATGTATATATATATATATATATATATATATATATACATATATATATATATATATATACATATATATGTAATATATCAAAATTATTTAACTTCATAATTTCTTCAAAAGCCTCCTCTCTCCAATTTTAATTCATTTAAATATCTTTACCAGCCTCTAAATGGTTTAATCAACGGAGTATTTTCCACTTAACATTCCTTTCTGTCCTAAAACTGTAAACTTTCTGTCTATGCAGCAGTTTCCCAGGTGTTGGTGGAACATGTTTTCGCGTTTTGCTGATATTGCAGTTAATTCGCTTATTAAGCTGTTTTTGTTGTGAGAAAATTCTTGTTGTCAGCACTCTTTGGTGTACTTGTGTAAGCTGTTTTTGTTGTGGGAAAATTCTTGTTGTCAGCGCCCTTGGGTGTACTTGTGTCAAAGCAGAGTGAACTCTGTGGCTTTTGGTTGTATGTTGTCCAGAAGGTTAGATGTGCGTTGTTGCCGCTCTGAAATAAAGTTTTAAAATTAGACTTCTGAGTTCTCTTAAATATGAAGCCCGACTGCATTCTCATTACTTATAGCTGTTGAGCTTTCTCCTTGTGAAGGAGTGTTATAAAAAATGGATTACATATATATGTATATATGTATATATATATATATATATATATATATATATATATATATATATATATATGCATATATATATATATGTGTATATATATATATACATATTTATATATATGTATATATATATGTATATATGTATTATAGTTACACATACCTATATTACATATATATAGATATATTAATTGAATTAAATATATAAAAGTAACAGGGGGAAAAGGTTATATATATATATATATATATATATATATATATATATATATATATATATATATATATATATATATATATATATATATATATATATATATATATATATATATATATAGTATATATATATATATATATATATATATATATATATATATATATATATATATATATATATATATATATATATATATATATATATATATATATATATGTATATATATACATATATATAAATATATGTATATATATATACACACATACGTATATTACATATATATAGATATATCGATTGATAGATAGATAACCTTTTATGTAAACATAGAGAATACTCTTTATTTTGATGCAAACAGCGGTACATGGGAAGATTAGAAAAACTCTCCTAGACTATTTTAAATATTTTTGTAAAGAGAAAGAAAAAACCATTCTACATTGTACGTTTTTGCGTGAGAAAAATTTCTGCATCAAAAGTTTATCAACAAAAAGAGATTTTCTTTTATTTTACACTGCTACAAGAAATTTCAGATGGAAAAAAAATCTGGTTTTATAGAAAGAAATACGAAATTGAAAGTATAATAGAAAATATCTCTTCATGCAGAAATATTGATTTTTTTACGTTCCGATAAATAATACTATTATTTATTATAAGCAGAAGCATATTATTGTTTTTTGGTCTTTCATATTCATATCCATAGATATATGTTTGAAAATAATAATGTTTTATGCTATGTTGTGGAAGACGTTGAAAACGAGAAATAAAATGAAATCACAAGATATAACACATGTGAAGAAGAGAACCAAATATGTTGAGGAACACAATAAAATTAGATACAAGATATAAGTGAGCAAAATATTGCCATTTGACGACAATTTATTTTAAACATTTCATTTAAAATTGAATCATCATTAATTGTGAATTTTAAAATGATTGCGATAAATATTCAGCGTTGTTGTTGATTTACTCGAGTTATGCGGTCAGTCAATACTTGAAGCATGAGTCCGAAAAAAAAATGGTGAAAGGCAACTTCAACTACAAATGATTCATCTACACGAGGAGTGTAGATGAATCATTGTGATGAGGCGATTTAGATCAGTAATAAAATGAATTAATATGAGAAGTAAAATATTTGGGATCTAAATCTGACCTAATCACGTCTTTTATACAGGGGAGAGGACAATAAAAATTTTTCAACGGTTTTCGTCTTGTGCGAGATTCTAGGGTGGGGTTCTGATCCCAGTCCCAGATTAGAATCCCGTCTCCGTACATGACACTAAATAAGAATGTACGTTTGTGGAGTTATTTATGAGTCCCTAAGAGATAGTGCATTACAGGGCTAGGCCCAGGCAATCCAGTTAACTTACAATCCGGAAGGCCCTGTTTTTAAAGTTACTGTGTTATGGACTCACGATTCCACCATCCTATCTTTTAGTTATTTTAATGCTCTGCTCGAAGTCAATTTCTCTTCTTACTGTAAGAAATATCTGCATTACAAGGCTAGGCCCAAGCAATCCAGTTAACATACAATCCTCAAGGTCCTGTTTTTAAAGTTACTCTGTTATGGACTCACGAATCAACCATCCTATCTCCCTCTTTTATCTTTTTTAGTTGTTTTAATTCTTTGCTCGTTGTCAATTTCTCTGCTTTCTGTAAGAAATATCTGCATTACAGGGCTAGGCCCAGGCAATCCAGTTAACTTACAATCCGGAAGGCCCTGTTTTTAAAGTTACTGTGTTATGGACTCACGATTCCACCATCCTATCTTTTAGTTATTTTAATGCTCTGCTCGAAGTCAATTTCTCTTCTTACTGTAAGAAATATCTGCATTACAGGGCTAGGCCCAGGCAATCCAGTTAACCTACAATCCTGAAGGTCCTGTTTTTAAAGTTACTGTGTTATGGACTCACGATTCCACCATCCTATCTTTTAGTTATTTTAATGCTCTGCTCGAAGTCAATTTCTCTTCTTACTGTAAGAAATATCTGCATTACAGGGCTAGGCCCAGGCAATCCAGTTAACTTACAATCCGGAAGGCCCTGTTTTTAAAGTTACTGTGTTATGGACTCACGAATCAACCATTCTATCTCCCTCTTTTATCTTTCAGTTTTTTTTTAATTCTTTGCTCGTTGTCAATTTCTCTGCTTTTTGTAAGAAATCTCTGGATTAGACGGCTCGGCCCAGGAAATCCAGTTGGCCTATAAACTTGTAGACCTTGTAGAAAGCTTCTTTAACTGCCTTCCATGTTGAGCACAAGGAGGGAGAAACCCCTAACCACGTCCAACCACGTCGAAGGTCAAAGTCTCTGTAATCACTTCCACTCTTCTGCAGGTCTTTCCTTACTGAACCGACGACTTTGTAATGTTACATAATGGTTTTCTTTTACTTACTGGATTTATGCACAATTTTTAAGGATTTTCGTGCCTTCGAAAGAAGTTTTGTAGAACTTTATAAATATTTCTACAAGACACAAATCTTTAATTACAATGTTTGTCCCACAATAATAAAATTAGACACAAGATATAAATGAGCAAAGTCTTACCATTTGACGACAATTCATTTTAAACATTTCATTTAAAATTGAAACATCATTAATTGTGAATTTTTAAAATTCAGCTTGATTGTTGATTTACTCGGGTTATGCAGTCAATCAATACGGCAAGAATGAGTTCTGAAAAAATGTGGTGAAAGCAAATTCAATGATTCATCTGCAGGAGGAGTGTACATGAATTATCTGTGGTTGAAGTATCATTCACCATTTTCTTTTTGTTATGCTTGTGTTCTAACTCTGAGGGATTAAAAGCTTCTTTAACTGCTTTCCATGGGAGGAAAAATGGGGTAGAAAACCCCAACCACGTCGAAGATCAAAGTCGCTGTAATCACTGGCATCCACGGCGTTGTAATGTAACTCTTTCGTTACATAATGGTTTTCTTTACTTGCTGGATTCATGCAAAATTTTTAAGGTTTTTCGTGCTTCCTAAAGGAGTTTTGTACCACGTTAAACGTATAAATATTTCGACAGCCCCCAAATCTTTAAATACAATTACTGTCCCAAAATAATAAAAAAATAATTTTTATGTGCATTTTTGGTTGGAAATGTTTATTGTAATGGTAGTGACGTATTCCAGCAATTTACAAGCTGTTCCTAATTTACAGGGCATGCTAGAGATCTTAAAGCATTGTGTGCGGGTTCATTTCGCAGCGGAATTGTGCCGGGGGTAAATTTAGTTATTCACTTAAATCTCAGTAGATCGAAAATTATTTAATTTTTTAACCAACTTTTCGTATTTTATATTGAAATATACAAACAAATATATATGTAGAAATATATAAATAAAATTATATAAATATAACCATTTATAAGATTTTTGTAAACAAACAAAAAATATATTTTTAGTGGATAAATTAATAACAGTATTGTAAATAGGAAAACCCAAATAGAAATAGTAGTAGATAATTTTTATCTTTTCGAATTATGTTGTATATAAACATTTTCATCCCTAAAAAAAATGAAAAGATCAATCATAAAACTAATAATGTAAAAACTAGTGTTTATTTGTCTAAATTTTTCCAGCATCTATGTAGTAGACAAGAACATTTGGCTTCGTTTTCCTGTATATATCGTTATTTTTGTATCCACAAACAAACCATGTTGTTACACTAACCCGTACTGATACTTGACTCGCGTTCAAGATCAACCGTCAGAACATGTACTAGTATGTATCCCAATCTCAAATATCAATCGTCAGAAAACGTTCTAGTACGTGTCCTGCATACGTGTTAATAGTGAACCGTTGCAATCATAACCTGTTACGCTTAAGTTTGTAGCGATGTATTGAGATATGCTATGCAATAAACTTTTGAGTGAAATTAGTAAAAGTAGTATACATTGTAAATGTTAAAAGAACTTTAATTACAAACATGAAGCCTTGTCCCTCTCTCAAATCTAGACGAACCCTATTGAGTTTAGAGATTTCAGAGGGGCTGGAATAGCATACATCCTGCAGATGAATTAGATCTTTAGAGAGCCCCTTTCTAAAGGTTAGTAACGGTCGCCAGCATATTGCAGACAGTCCTTGCATCCTGCTCACAGATCGATGGCCTCAGGATAGTCTACCACGACAATGCTCAGCCCCAAACGGCGTTGATTGTGACTCAATACCAGTATAATGATAAAAAATACTGCGATGAATTACTAAATTCTATTCATCTCAACTCAGTGTAGAAATTTACTCAAAGTCATAAATAGATAAACGGATGAACACATCGACCGTGTGAGGAATGATCTGACATTGACCTCTGATTAAGTTTGAGTTCAATTACACAATTTTTAATTGTGTATCCACAACTGAAAATTGCTCAACTGGTAGTTCTCAAGCACTTGAAGAAAAGAGTAAACCACGTCTGCTCACAGATCGATGACCTGAGGATCGTCTACCACGACAATGCTCAGCCCCAAACGGCGTTGATTGTGACTGAATACCAGTATAATGATAAAAAATACTGCGATGAATTACTAAATTCTATTCATCTCAACTCAGTGTAGAAATTTACTCAGAGTCATAAATAGATAAACGGATGAACACATCGACCGTGTGAGGAAAGATCTGACATTGACCTATGATTAAGTTTGCGTTCAATTACACAATTTTTAATTTTGTATAACAAATACACAGTTTATTGCAATATGATTGGGATAATAGTAAATTTTCAGGCAGACAAACTTTCAAAATTAGTTACAAAATTCCACAACAGATGGCGCTGCAGTCTCGAAAAACCTAAACTATGATATTATTCTTTGGGGACTCTTAAAAGACCAGGTTTACCGCCACTATCCAGAAACAATTGAATAACTGGAACAGTTGTTCTGCATGTGAAGACATGCCGCCTGAGACGTTTACACGAGTTTCTGATAATTTCGTTCTGAGAATACGCCATATTATTGCTGCGCATGGTGGATATCTGGAAAATATCGTAGTTTAGATTTTTCCAGACTGCAGTGCCATCTGTTGTGGTACATTGTAACTAATTTTGAAAGTTTGTCTGCCTGAAAATTTACTATTGTCCCAAGCATATTGCAATAAACTGTGAATTTCTATCACTGTCCTTTTATTGTTTATTGATTTTTCAAATATACCGGTCACTTTTGAAACACCCTGTATACATGTATGTATGTGTGTATAAAGTAAATATAACCATATAAAGTAAAGTCTAACAAATAAATCAAATTTATCGGAGTTTAAAAACATAAGTCCTTACGGAATATTCATTTTATACTAAGCGCATTAAATGTTTTACTTTAGCATATAAAGCTAGTTTTTCCTCTAATCTTTTGAACTTGTAAAAAGAATAAAGGAAATCACTTTTACTGCTAAAACTTGGACTAAAATCTTTCTTTGCTGAAAAATTGTGTAACATAAAAAGTGCCACTATCTTGAGAAAAAAATTTTATGCTTTTAAAAAAGTCAGCTTAACTTTTCAGCTATCCATGTTCCGACAGAAAATTTCTTTGCTGACATAGTTTTTTCGGATTCACATTAAGATTCAGATATCACAAATGGAAATTCAGTCATTCTAGAAAAACTAAAATGGCGTATAATATTGCGTATTTAATTATTATTTGTTTAGATATTGAAATATTTACACATTTATATATATCATAAACGTAAAGTTCATCATTCTAGAAAGAAATGTTATAATGAACTATATTACGTATTTTAGTTATTCTTTGTTTCATAATTACAAATGTAATACATTTTATTTAGAAAATAAAATATTTTATAAAGAAATATTTATAAAGGATTTTTTAGGTAGTTATTATACATAAAATCTAATATTAATCTTTAAGTATTAATAAATCTTACGCTTTGTTTGCTTCAATTTTTATATATATATATATATATATTACATACATAAAAAAATATATATCTTTCGGAGGCATATATAAAGCAGTGTACAAACATATTATCAGGATATACATATATAAATACATGTATATTTATTTACATATATATTATACATAATATATACAATTTTATAGAATATATATTTTGTTATATATATATATATATACATATATATATATATACATACATACATATACATAT
>CM063497.1:104357258-104367258 GCA_032207245.1 Pardosa pseudoannulata | reverse complement strand
TCGGTGATAAATTTTTCATTGCAACACAAATAACCATTGATTAAATTTAAAGTTATCACATAGGTACCTAATCTATTATTTAAACCAAAAATAAAAGGAAATGTTTTTCATAATATATAAGTTCAGTAAAAAAAGGTAAGAAAATAGTGCAGACGATATTTAATTAACTTAAAATAAGAAATTATTAAATGAGACAGTTAAAGGAATGACGTCATAATGCTAGAAAAAAAGGTTATTTTTACCTATTTATTATGTGATAAACTGATACATTTAATCACCTGCTCTTAACCTGGGAAAATAGTACTTGAAATAATGGCTTTAAACGCTCGAAATGAGTTGAAGGGTTAGATTTCGAACGTTTTAAAGACAACAGTATTATTCATAGTGATATGAAGCATATTTATACCAATTTAATTTAGAATCGGATCGATCGTTTAAGAGAAGATAAACGTTACTCACTTTGAATTTTGCTAACCCTAACTTATCAAAATCCAGTATGGATGCCTCTATCCATTCCAGTTAAACCGCTTCATATATTCGAGAACAGATGTATAGATAACTTAGGCTATTATCATATAGGGG
The DNA here is from genome assembly GCA_032207245.1 of Pardosa pseudoannulata. NCBI lineage: Eukaryota > Metazoa > Arthropoda > Arachnida > Araneae > Lycosidae > Pardosa > Pardosa pseudoannulata. Next base: position 104,366,676 of record CM063497.1, on the reverse strand, counting down.
ATACAAAATGCATTTTGAAAGAAGCAAAACATTTTGTTTAGATTTCAGGAATCAAAGAAATATTTATAATTAATTTTTTTTTATAAATCTCGAAGGATCCTAAGCCGAACTATTAGATAAAGAATTTAATACAAAAATAATGAAGCAAATTTACCTAACTTTCTATCATTGGTGTAAATTAATACATAAACATAATTGTAAATTTACAAACTTATCTCTACGCCGAACAAGAAAACAAATTATAGTAAAATATTTTTTATTAATAAATACCAGTAGCATTTATTGGAATTCAAAACATTCTGATGTACATGAAAGTCGTTTTGACTTAAGTACTTGAAATCCTACATTTAAGAATATAAAATAATTTTTTTGCACAAATCTTTGGAACTTTCAAAAAAGTGAAAAGAAATCATCCTAACTTCAGATAAAACAGCTTTTTTGCAGAAAAATTTGCAGCGTTTCTACTTTTTTTTTTAAACATTTTATGTTGTAAAAAGAGTAAGACTATGTTTTTAAGTTCTCAACATTCTTGCAGTAAAACGCTATCTAAGCTTACGTGCAATTTTCTAATGCTATTTAAGTTTTGGTGTCTTAAAATGAAATTGGGTCATTTAGGAAAGAACAGTGATAATGTTCACAATAGTTTAAACAAAGTAATCGTAAGCTATTTAATAAAAGAGAGAGATTTAAGTTCTGTTTACATATTTTTAAAGATTTCCAGTTACCCATTCTCTTAAAGATTTTATTACAGATCCACGTACTTACGAAATGTGTATCTCTCTCTCTGTCTCTTTATATATATATATATATATATATAATATATATATATATATATATATATATTTATATATATATATATATATATATATATATATATATATATATATATATATATATATATATATATATATATAGTATATATATATATATATATAATATATGTATATATGTATAATATATGTATATATGTTTATATATGTATACATATATATATTTATATATGTATATATGTATATATATGTATATATGTATATATATATATATATGTATATGTATATATATATATATATATATATATATTTATTTATTTATTTATTCATTTATTTATTTATTTATTTATTTATGGGGGGGTTCAGAACAATAGGCCTTGGGTCGCAATGCTGGTGCTCTTATGAGCCGCCACACCCCAAATCTAAATCTAATACATATACATACACATATATATATTCATATATGTACGTAATGTCGTGTTTCAGAGTTAAGGGGAATAGAAAACAGTCTTCTTGATAATAATAATTTTATTAACTCATAGTTCTATGTGAGAGCAACTTGCGCCGTTTTCATTAATCGAGGTGGTACTAAGCGTGGAATAGGTGTCCACAGTTCCATATCCACGAGCTGACTGATCTTATGTGTTTGCGGTCCGACTGTATCTTTATTAATGCTGGCTGATTAGGCATTTTTCCCAGTAGCCCGGGAAAGTAAAAACAATACGGGCTATATAATTATTGTGCCTAGAGGGAATAATTTATTATATATATATATATATATATATATATATATATATATATATATATATATATATACATATAACTGTCAAGCTATGCAGAAATATGATGAGTGAGATATCTAATGACTTCTTGATAACGTCTTTATTCATTTATTGCTTAGTTTAACAGCCAACCATCAAACATGGCGCCACATGGCTAGCTTCCACACTCTAACAAATGAGTCCTACCTAGCTAGGGTCAGAAGATTAACTGGAATTCAGCATCATTTTCCTGGAACAACTCAAACACAATTTTAGCCTTGGGACACGGGGCGGTCTAATGTTGGAACATTCCATTTCCAGCTGGAAAACCAGAGGCCATGTAAGGGTGCAACTGTGATGTTCAGATACCCTGTAGCATTCATGATCTGCTCTTCAACCACGGATCCCAGAGACGCCCAAGAGAACGTTCCCCACCATGTCGTCTACTGCTGGTTTCACCGTCATTCATCCACTTTGCATAAGTACTAACAACTGTAGATCGCGAACAATCCACGAGTCGTGCAGTTTTGAAAATACTTGTTCAGAGTCTTCGAGCCATTACAATCTGCCCACTATCAAAATCGCTTTATCCACAGCCTTTTCCATCACACGTAGAAGTAAGTAAAAGAATGATTCTTTAGACTCTCCAGCAGCAGTTAAATTCCACTTCCACCTGATCACGTGCCTTCCACGTCATCCAGGTGAGTTCATTACAAAATGTAGGGGTGGTCATAATGTTTTGACACTTGAGTATATATATATATATATATATATATATATATATATATATATATATATATATATATATATATATATATATATATATATATATATATATATATATATATATATATACATATATATATATATATATATGCATATATATAAATGTATGTGTCCGTTTTGTATATATATATATATATATATATATATATATATATATCAAAATTATTTCACTTTATTTCCTTAAAAACCTCCTCTCTCCCATCCTAATTCTCAGAGAATGATCCTATCTAGTTAATACTCCACATTACCCTAGCGAACAATTTAGGAAATTTCCAAACAAAAATTAGATGCACGCTATCGGAGGTAGATTTTACTAGAGATTTTCCCACGGATTTTGTGTGAGATGTTGACCCAGGTGTTAAGGGCTTTTTACTCATAACTTCTTGCTAGCTCACCCCTCACTTTCTCCTGTCTCTATAATGAAGTGGGTACCCGTCCTCCAATGATCTGTTAATAAATATCTTCAGTTAAAACGGTGTCACAAGGTTTTTGTGGGCTATGACTGCAATCACCCATCGTGAAGTCAGTCTTATTTCATATATATATATATATATATATATATATATATATATATATATATATATATAGATAGATAGATAGATATATAGATATATAGATAGATAGATAGATAGATAGATTGATTGATAGATAGATAGATGGATAGATACATACATACATATATACATATATATCGGATTTATATCACTAGGCTGTAATCTGAAATCTAACAACATAACTGCACTGGGTAAACTTTAACTGATATCTTTTATCCATGTTTGAAGCAAACTTGAAATTTTATCTCTTTTTTTATTAATTTATTTAAGAGAAAAATAAAATTACACTTAGTTTTTGCAATATTACTTAATTTGAATTCTATCCCCTATTTTATGTTAAAAATAATATTTTCCTTTCATTTTTGGTAAAAAATTTTCATTTACTAACCATCTTATTTTTTTACTTAATTATTTTTAGAATTGTAAAATGATATGATTACAATAAAGTTGCCAAGACATCTAAAATATATGGGCTATAACTTTATATGTGATTGGTGAAGAATATATTTTACTGGTTATATATATATATATATATATATATATATATATATATATATATATATATATATATATATATATATATATATTTGTGTGTGTGTGCAAATATGTATATATATATATATATATATATATATATACATATGTGTGTGTAAATCATTTTTTACTGTTAAGCTTTATTCTGACAATACAACTCTATTCAACAGATGGCGCGCGACTGCAGCGCCATCTGTTGTGGAACATTATAACTAATTTTAAAATTTGTCTGCCTCAATATTTAGTATTTTCCCAAGCATATTGCAATAAACTGTGTATTTCTATCACTGTTCATTTAGTTTTTATTGATTTTTCAAATATACTAGTCATTTTTGAAACACCCTGTAAATTTTACTAATTAGTGCCAAATGCGAAACATTTAAAAAAAAAAGAAATTTTATCGTTAAAGTTTCAGTGGTAGTACATTTATCTCCTTTCCTATTTTCTTACCTTGAATCCAATATTATAATGTACCTGTATTACTATCTTGTATAAAACATCCCATTTTAAAACAAATACCATTTTAATTGAAGTGGTATTTCAAATTTCGTGTATTAGTGCCCAGTACAAAGCATTAAAACAGATAATTTTTACAGTAAAAGGTTCAGTAGTAAAACATTTATCTATATCCTACAATATCTTACTAAGATTCCAATATTGCAAGGTATCTTTATCGCCATCTTGGCTAAGATATCCAATTTTAAAATCAATACTATTTTAAATGAAATTATATTTAAAATCTTACATATTAGTGCCAAGTATGAAGCATTTAAAAGAAGAATTGTTACAGTAAAAGTTTCAGTAGTAAAACATTTGTCTACATCTTATTATCTTATCTTGAATCCAATATTATAAAGTACCTGTATCACTATCTTGTCTAAAACATCCCATTTTAAAACAAATACCATTTTAATTGAAGTGGTATTTCAAATTTGGTGTATTAGTGCCCAGTACGAAGAATCAAAAAAGATAATGTTTAGAATAAAAGGTTCAGTAGTAAAACATTTATCTAAAACCTACAATATGTTACTAAGAATCCAATATTGCAAGGTATCTTTATCGCCATCTCGGCTAAAATATCCAATTTTAAAATAAACACTATTTTAAATGAAGCGATATTTTAAATGTTACATATTAGTACCACGTATAAAGCATTTGAAAAAGGAATTATTGAAGTAAAAGTTTCAGTAGTAAAACATTTATCAATATCTTATTATCTTACCTTGAATCCAATATTATAAAGTACCTGTATCACTATCTTGTCTAAAACATCCCATTTTAAAACAAATACCATTTTAATTGAAGTGGTATTTCAAATTTGGTGTATTAGTGCCAAGTACGAAGCATTAAAAAAAAATTTTTTTACAGTAAAAGGTTCAATAGAAAACATTTATCTATATTCTACAATATGTTACTACTAATCCAATATTGCAAGGTATCTTTATCGCCATCTTGGATGAGATATCCAATTTTAAAATAAATACTATTTTAAATGAAGTGATATTTAAAATCTTACATATTAGTACCACGTATGTAGCATTTAAAAAAATAACTGTTACAGTAAAAGTTTCAGTAGTAAAACATTTATCTATATCTTATTATCTTACCTTGAATCCAATATTATAAAGTATCTGTATTATTATCTTATCTAAAACCTCCAATTTTAAAAACAAATACCATTTTAATTGAAGTGGTATTTCAAATTTGGTGTATTAGTACCAAGTACTAAGCATTAAAAAAGATAATTTTTACAGTAAAAGGTTCAGTAGTAAAACATTTATCTATATCCTACAATATCTTACTACGAATCCAGTATTGCAAGGTATCTTTATCGCCATCTTATATAAGATAGCCAATTTTAAAATAAATACTATTTTAAATGAAGTGATATTTAAAATTTTACATATTAGTGCCACGTATGAATCATTTAAAAAAAGAATTGTTACAGTAAAAGTTTCAGTAGTAAAACATTTATCTATATCTTATTATCTTACCTTGAATCCAATATTATAAAGTACCTGTATCACTATCTTATCTAAAACATCCCATTTTGATACAAATACCATTTTAATTGAAATGAAATTTCAAATTTGGTGTATTAGTGCCAAGAACGAAGCATTGAAAAAGAAATTTTTACAGTAAAAGGTTCAGTAGTAAAATACTTATCTATATCTTATTATCTTACCTTGAATCCAAAATTATAAAATACCTGTATCACTATCTTGTCTAAAACAATAATTTTAAAACGAATACCATTTTAATTGAAGTGGGATTTCAAATTTGGTGTATTATTGCCAAGTACAAAGCATTAAAAAAGATAATTTTTACAGTAAAAGGTTCAGTAGTAAAACATTTATCTATATCCTACAATATCTTACTACGAATCCAATATTGCAAGGTATCTTTATCACCATCTTAAATAAGATATCCAATTTTAAAATAAATACTATTTTAAATGAAATTATATTTAAAATTTTACATATTAGTGACACGTATAAAGCATTTAAAAAAAGAATTATTACAGTAAAAGTTTCAGTAGTAAAACATTTATCTATATCTTATCATCTCACCTTGAATCCAATATAATAAAGCACCTGTATCACTATTTTGTCTAAAAAATCCCATTTTAAAATAAATACTCTTGAATGAAGTGATATTTTAATTTTGGATGATTAATGCCAAGTACAAAACGTTTAAAAAAGTTTTACAGTAAAAGACTCCGTAGCATAACGTTAATCTATAGCATATTATCTTACCTCAAATCCGATATCACAAGGTACCTTGTCAACAAAATATCGCCCACTTGCCAAGTTAATATCATCAGCATTCAATCCAACATAACTAGAAATAGAGATTTAGTATTATTAACTAATCATTTACATGAATGTTGAAATTTTGACAAAAACATGCAAAAGTAAGAATGGTTATTTGTTGTGTTATCAATATTTACTTTTTAAATAATCTCTGTTAAAGGCAAATATTAAAGGAGACCATAATTTTAAAAATATTAATCTCTTAACTATGTTCTTTAATGGAGAATAAACAATACTTCTGCTTAAAATGTATAAGACTCTAAAACCTATGATAACATAAATTGTTATTAAAAGAAAACACATCGTAAAAAGTTGACTTGTCCTAAACTATTATTTAACGAGAAAGTGGACTTAAATAGTCAAATTTTGACTGAGTATTCGAAATTTCTTCTCCCTGACTTGTAAACATTGTTAAGAATAAGAATCAAAGAGCATTTTTATATTTCTTTTTAACACATTATGTGCGGGTACATTTTGCGGAATTGTACCGAGAGAGGGCGTTTGGTGTGTAAATTTAGTTATTCAGATAAATCTCAATAGATCGAAAATTATTTAATTTTACATCAGTCGCATTGACTGATGTAAAAACTAGTTTTTATTTGTCTAAATTTTTCCAGAATCTATGTGTTCTTTTCTCAAAAAAATAGTCTTTTGGGAGAGCAAATTAGTATTCAAAAAGAATGAAACGTTCGACCACAGACTACACTTCGACATCAGCAGCAACAACTTTATTTTCTCTTCAACTCTTTCCGCGTTGCCACCGACGGGAAAACAAAAACAGACGAGCTCGCGACACTATGTTGTAGACAAGAACAATCAACTTAATTTAACTATATATACCGTTATTTTTGTACCCACAAACAAACCATGTTGTTACACTAACCTCTACTAGTACGAGATCAGAGCTCAAGTACCAATCGTCAGAAAACGTACTAACAACTACTTTAAGCAGTTTTCGAAGCAAAAGTTTTCGAATTTTATAAACATTTGAAATTTTTTAGATGCATTTATCATAGTTACATATTTCTGAAATGTGCAGATAATTTTCTCTGTATAGTACAAAATAGTAGTTCAAATTAATAATTATAAAACAGTAAAAATTAGTTTTTTCTGTTAGAAAGAGTTATTAAATGTATTTTGTACGGGAAAAACTGGTATTTTAACTATTATTTTCTACTAAATATATTCCCAGCTAATGCTTACGATATCAACTAAGTTTCGTGGTAATTCAATTAGTAGAGGCTGAACTTATTCACACATATATTTATTTACGAGTACCACATTCTAGCACGCTTACCCCACACGCTTACCACACGGCGACATCGAACAGTATACAGCGAGTATGTTGTGTTGCCAAACAGCTTTTGAAAAACTGATAGAAATTTTAATGTTCGAATAAGTAGCCGCTACATAAGTTTTATTATAAGGCTTAAAGATATCTTATAGATAACAATAATCATATTATACGTCAACTAGATGTGGTGTAACGCCTTCAATGTTCTTGAGTGAAGAAGTAGCGTGAAGAAGGATCACAGACTTAAAGGAATTGGAAATCATTTTTATTTTTTGGAGTAAATACTGGTTATAAACAAAGGGATTCTAATCTCCCAAAACAAGTCGAAATGTAAAAGATTGTTGCTTGCATAACACCTCCACGACGATCACAGTCGGAAAAAAATATTTAAATAATCTCACAAATGGGGAGGCTTTTTCAGTGTGCAATGCGAACCCAATCTATCCCCTGTTCTGTACCCGAGACCCTAGCGCTCCTTATGAGAGCGGATTTTACGAGTCTCCCGAACTGTACTGACTAAAATGCTGGCTCCGGTGAAAAATCACGGAAGCCTCTTCGAGGTCAAAGCACCTACGTAAAATAAAAAATGTCGAAAATCCCCGCGTCGAAAAATTCTAGGCTTTTTATACCTGGGGGTCAGTTACGGTCCCGCCAACCGTTTTTTGGTCAGTTACGATTCCAGTTACCTGAGAACTCCAGCTAAGGTTACAGCTAGTTTTTTTAGTTGAATTCTCATTCACTAGCTGTTCCGATTCCGGAATTCTCACGGTAATTCTCCGGGATCCTTACCTCGACCTATCAGGGGCGTGACGCCTATTCAACCGAACTGTCAACATCCTAGACACTGCATCGCCGCGATATTGTAGTCGGCTCGATTCAGGAGGGATTCAGATTAGCTGATTTTGTTCGTTAGTGTTCTGAACAAAAGGGGGGGGTCTTCACAGTGGTTTGAATAAATTTAGTAATTCTGATTTTAAAAACTTTATATTTAGTGACGTATAGTTATCAAATATTTAATTAAAGTGACTTCATTTCACACTTACGAGAATTTTAACAACAAGATTAAAACAAGTCTTTAATTTAGCATCATATATCACGCATTTGTAAGATTTTACTTTAATATTTTAAACATTTTTTTCATAAATATAGTGCTAGAAATACATTAATTTTTGACTGGTCAGAAACTAAGTTAAATAATTTGTAAAATCCACTGTTCTCTCAAAAGTGTTCCCATCATACTAATTTTCCCCATTAAATTAATTACCTTCATTTTATTGCTGCACGTAACGAATTTAAATACACTGAATAAGGAATAGAAAGGGCTATTCAAATTTTGTAGCACTGCGCATCATTTATGCGCAAGTAAGGAAGCTGTGATAACTGCATGTATGGCGAACACTGTGGTTGTTCTGAATTAGTTGTTGGAATTGCAAGTACGAGTAAACTGCGTGATTTAGACGCCTTCCATAGCGGACAAATCTTAGGTGTCCGACGCATGGGCCATTCAATTTCCGACATAGTCAGACAGTTATGATTTTCCAGTTCGACAATAGCAAGAGTATATAAAGAATACGTGGATGGTGGAAAAAACTAGCGATCGAGCAGACTGTAAATGACAGTTAGACTTGATAGTGAGTGGGGAGAGACGGCTCAGGCATATTGTACGTAGGCAGCGAAGCCAAAAATAGTTCAAATTGTTACCCAATTGAATGACGGTCCTGTCGTACCTTCCGTAAACGGACTGTGCAACGCTCGCTTCACCGTATGCATTTCGAAGAGCCGTCGACTTACGAGAGTACCATTGCTCTATGTTAGTCATCCGGCTGCACGTTTTGCCTGAGCAAGAAAGCACAGAGACTGGAATGCAGAGGACTGAAAACGAGTAGAATGGAGTGATGAGTCTCGA
>CM063497.1:104349758-104352258 GCA_032207245.1 Pardosa pseudoannulata | reverse complement strand
CTCGTATTTTATCAGCTGAACACTAATTGAAATTGTGTCATTAAAACAAATAATAAAACTTTATTATTTTATTACCATTAGAATAATGTGATATTGCGAAAAAATTAGGATATATATTTATATATAATATGCGTCGTCATGATAAGATATATAATCATAAGATTCATCATGAATTTTAAATTATTAAGATTACATTGAGATGAATCCAGGATAATTTTCTATATTTAAAAAAAAAAATGAAACGCCAAAATGACTCATCGGCATATCTACACCATTCGTATTTTATCAGCTGAACACTAATTGAAATTCTTTCATTAAAACAAATATTAAAACTCTATTAGTTTATTACCATTAGCGTAACGTGATATTGCAAAACAAATAGGATATATAGTTGTAAATAGTATGCGTCCTCATACTAGGATATATAATTAAAAACTTCATGATGATTTTTAAACTATTAAACTTACAAAGAGATGAGTCTAGTATATTTTCCTATATATTCATCTTGCTCGGATATATAGTCAGATTCATCAAAATATTTACACCGATATCATTACATAGAGATTAACCTAATATATTTTTGATATTTGAAATATCTGAAAAGACAAAATGCCCATCAAGTTATCTACATCACTCATATTTTATAAACTGAACACTAATTGAAATTCTGCTATTAACATAAGTTTATCATCATTAGGACAAGCTGCTGAATTACTAAATTTTGGGATATGTAATTATAATACATCACTGGTATACCACTTTTCATATACATCACTCGTATTTTATCAGAAGAGCATTAATTGAAATCATGCCATCAAAGAAGATCTTGAAACTTTATTAGTTTAAAACCATTATGATAAACTACGAAATTGCAAAAATATAGGATATATCATTATAAGTAATTATAAGCTTCATCACGTTAGGATATATAGCTATAAGCTTCAACATGGTACGATTATACAACTAATAGCTTCATAATGATTTTTAGAGTGTTAAGATTACATAGAAGTGAATCTAATATATTTTTTCGATGTATGAAGACGCATGAAAATCAAAATTATTCATTGGCATACCTACATTAGGATAAACTACCATATTGCAAAAAAAAAAAAAAAAAAAAAAAAAAAAAAAGAGGATATATAATTATATATAATATGCGTTCTCGTGCTAGGATATCGAACTGTAAACTTCATCATAATTTTTAAACTATTAAGATTATAATGAGGTGAGTCTAGTATATTTTTCTATATTTAAAAAAATATTAAAAGCCAAAATTCCTCATTGGCATTTCTACACCACTCGTATTTTATCAGTTGAAGACTAATTGAAATTCTGTCATTAAAACAAATATTAAAACTTTATTAGTTTATTACCATTAGGATAATGTGATATTAGAAAAAATTAGGATATATAATTATAAATAATATATGTTCTCGTGCTAGGATATATAACTGTAAGCTTCATCAGGATTTTTAAATTATTTAGATTACATTGAGATGAGTCTAGTGTATTTTTCTATATTTAAAAAAATATGAAAAGCCAAAATGCCTCATCGGCATATCCACTGCTCTCATATTTTATCATCTGACGACTAATTGAAATTCCGTCATTAAAACAAATATTAAAACTCTATTAGTCTATAATCATTAGGATAAACTACGATATCGCAAAAAAAATTGGGATATATAATTATAAATAATATGCTTTCCCGTCCTAGGATATAGAACTGTAAGCTTCATCATGATTTTTAAACTATTAAGATTACATTGAGATGAGTCTAGTATATTTTTCTATACTTAAAAAAAAAGAAAAGCCAAAATGCCTCATCGGCATATCTACATCTCTCGTATTTTATTAGCTGAACACTAATTGAAATTCCGTCCTTAAAACAAACACTAAAACTTTATTAGTTTATTATCATTAGGATAATGTGATATTGCAAAAAAATTAGGATATATATTTTTATATAATATGCGTCGTCATACTAAGATATATAACTCTAAGATTCATCAGGATTTTTAAACTATTAAGATTACATTGAGATGAGTCTAGTTAATTTTTCTATATTTAAAAAGATATGTAAAGCCAAAATTATTTATCAGTATTTGTACTTCTCTCATATTTTATAAGCTGAACACTAATTGAAAGTTTGTCATTAAAACAAAAATTAAAACTCTATTAGTTTATTATCATTAGGCCAATGTGATATTGCATATATTTATATATAATATGCGTCGTCATGCTAAGATATATAATTTAAAACTTCATCATGAATTTTAAATTATTAAGATTACATTGAGATGAATCCAGTATAATTTTCTATATTTAAAAAAATATGAAACGCAAAAATAACTCATCGGCATACCTACATCACTCGTATTTTATCAGTGAACACTAATTGAAATTCCGTCATTAAAACAAATATTAAAACTTTATTAGGTTATTACTATCCGGATAATGTGATATTGTGAAAAAAATAGGATATATATTTATATATAAT
>CM063497.1:104297258-104344758 GCA_032207245.1 Pardosa pseudoannulata | reverse complement strand
TTGTTGGGGTTTGTGATCTTTGTTTGCCATGCCGCTCAGTGACTCAGTGACTCAGTGAACTTGTTACACAGAACTTCCTGGGCCTAGCCCTCTAGTTCTGAGCTACATAGGAGGTAATGCAAACAACTATGAAAATGATCTGGCTACTACATGGACAAGAGGATAAAATAAGTTGCAATGGATGCTTGAGTTTTGGCGACAATAAAATAAAGTATAAATAAAGCATAAAGTTATTACTAGGTTAAAGTACATAAGAGTACTAGATGCTCAGACAAGTCTAAGCTAAGTTAATTGCAAAGTTTTAACTAACAATAATGAGATTCAACATGATAATTATTAATACTGTTTTTTTTTTTTTCAGAAGAAAAAATGGAGAAGGCAAAGCAACAGGATCACGAAGAGACACTCAAAGCAAGTTTGAGTAGTTACGTTTGAGTAGTTAACGGTAGCACAGAGCCAATAGAATTAGTGCGAATCGACCAATGGCAATCTTAGTAGTTGACCCACCAAAGTGTGGCCGCAGCACTAGCTGCTTAGGAATTTTTAGGAGTTTAGCGTTTACGAGGGGGGGAAGCGATGCGATGGGGCCGGATCCAGGGGATCCAATCAAATTTCTAGAAGGGGAAGCGACGAGCGAATAGAATTTATTCGAAGTCGAGTGCTAAGATGGCCATCGGTCTCTTACGATTACTAGAGTTTGCATAGTCATATTGAGCTAATTCTTTAAGATGATCAATGCTCAGGTTCTTGTTAAATTTAACAAGAACCTGAGCCATGCCGCTAAACTATATTCAGTACTTTGTAATTTACTCCATGGCCTATAATAGTGGTGGGCAAATACTTTAAAGCGCGGGTTTCAAAATGTCTCCCGGGCTGGAGGACTATACCGCATACGCTGTTCACACGCGAATGTTTTGCGTAGAGTTTTTTCGCTGCCCAAGAACTTTTTTAACAAAAACATTATAAATATCATTTTAAAGCATTTGGACAGAGAAATTTGACAGTTAATAAAAGATAATAGTAATAATAATTTGTGTTACTTGGGTGTAAATGCGAACAATTTGTGCCCAGTAAAATATGTGACGTAATTTTTAAGGAAATATGATCCATTATATTAAATTAATTGTCATGATATAAATCAGTTAATGAAAGAGTTTATTTTGATATTTATTTCTATCTTAATTATTTTATTTTCATCATAGTTATTACATTTTTATATTTATATTACATTTTGTAAATATAATAGTAAATAGAATTATAAAAAGAAAAGACAAACAGAGGAGTGCACTTTCAATACTATGCAGTAAGCTTTATGAGAGCACATGCTTTATGAGAGTATGTATTGTACATACATTAAAGTAGGGATATGGTTACAGCTGTTCAAATTATAATACTGTCTATTTTTTATATATTTTTATGTACACTATGCATACAAATACTGTTGATTTCAACAAAATCGCATATAAGAGATTGTGGTGAATCGCCGTAAGAGCGATAAATGAGAGCCAAAGGCTTACACAGTTTGGCAACCTTTTATGTAACTCGGAGAACTAAGAGTTGTAGTGAGATATAGTACAGAGTGGAACGCTGAATAAAGTGTCATAATGAAACGCATTTAACGGTGTAATTATTTTATATTCTATTCACAAAGTAGCAACCTTCTTCAATGGTGACCTGAGACAAACGTTTGAAGAATATGAGCAGAAAAAAAAATTCTAAATTAAGTTTGATATAGGAAGTACTTGACATTCGCCGATTTAATTTCGGTTTTCGACAACACTTCTGTTTTCAACGATGTTCCATTGTGTTTCCTGTGGACTTAATTTCTTCATGTGGATTACTACATTTCCAATGCTGTCAGGACAAATATCGATAAGTATTTCTGGATTATTTCGGTTATAATTGAAAATGATATATTTAATTATTATTTGAATTTCTATTTTATTTAAAGTTTTCTATATTTCTAGTCAAAATTATCTTTTTATGTACTTATTAAACATGTTTTATATTTAAACTTATTTTATGCTAATAACTATTACACATTTTATGGTTAAACTTATTTTTGTATATTTCATATTAAAAATTTGCTCTTATATTTTTTAAATCTTGCACAATGTCTGAAGTGTTTGCAGTCCAAATCCCAGTTTATAACAGGTCAGATCCTGCATTATGGTTTATTATGTGTGAGAGTACCTTTGCTCTAGCGACGCCAAAACCAGTAACTGAATCTCTAACGAAATATAATTATATTGTTTCGCACCTTCCACCCGATATCACGTCCTTAGTGCGCGATGTGTTGATGAAACCTGACCCCACTGATCCGTACTTGAAACTCAAAACAGAACTAATAAACCGTTCTGGTGAGTCATCCCAGACAGAAATTCGGCAGTTGCTGTCAGGCGAGGAGCTAGGAAGTCGTAAACCATCGGAGTTGTTACGAAACATGAAAAGCCGCGCTGAATCACTTAACGTTCCTGAAAACTTGATGTTGGAGTTGTTTTTACAACGTTTACCAGCGTCAGTTCAATCCATTTTGGCTGCGGTTTCCGATCTCACTTTAGAAAAAGCTGCGGAAATTTCAGATAAAATTTTAGAAGTGACTCCCTCCCCTGTCGAAACTTTTACGATATCTCACGTTAATAAAACAACTACCGAAGAAAACGTAGAAAACGTATTTAAGGAATTAGAAAAATTGCACAAAAGCATTGATCGTCTTTCACTATCTCGCAGTCGATCCCCATTTCGTCGAAATCAAAACAGGTATCGACAAAGAAGTCATTCGAAAAACAGAAGTTCCTTATGTTGGTATCATTGGAGGTTTGGAAATAAATGTAGGGAAGACAAATGTACTAAACCGTGTACATGGAAGGGAAACAAACCCAGCGAAGAATAGAGGCGACTTATTCTTTGCCTACAGTTTCACGTCGCCTGTTCATTAGAGACCGGAGAAGTAATATTTCATTCCTGGTAGATACTGGTTCTGACGTGTCTTTAATTCCTGCTAATAATTTTCAAAAACGTAACTTAACCCAACAAACTCTTCTGGCTGCAAATTCTTCTTCGATAAATGTGTATGGTCAACAAACTCTCTCGTTAGACTTAAATTTAAGGAGACAATTCACTTGGACCTTTTTAATAGCTAATGTCAGTTCACCAATTCTTGGAGTAGATTTTCTCCATTATTTCGGATTGGTACCAGATCTTCGTCGTAAATGTCTACGAGATTTAAAAACACAATTTTTATCTATGGGTAGCTTAAAGCCTGTAGAACTGCATTCTGTCAAAACAATTTTTACTGATACAGTTTATCATAAACTTTTGAAACAATTTCCTTCTGTTACTAAATTACCTAACTTAAACCAACCTGTTAAACACACTACTGTTCATTATATAATGACAAAAGGCCCTCCCGTAGTAGCGAAACCTCGAAGATTAGCTCCAGATCGTTTAGAAATAGCTAAATCGGAATTTCAGAATATGATGCAACTAGGGCATATAAGACCTTCCCGCAGCAATTATGCTTCGCCCCTCCATTTAGTACCTAAAAAGGGAACGTTAGAATGGAGACCAGTGGAGATTACCGTGCTTTGAATGCACAAACAATTAAAGACAAATACCCAATTCCTTGCATAGCCGATTTTACTGCTAAATTGCACGGCACGAAAATTTTTAGCCATATTGATCGCATTAAGGCTTTCCATCAAATACCTATTCATCCAGATGATGTACATAAAACGGCAATTTGTACTCCATTCGGGTTATTTGAAAGTACGCGCATGCAATTTGGATTATGTAATGCGTCCGCTACGTTCCAACGATTCATAGATGAAGTCACCCGCGATTTGCCAGGCGTATACGCTTTCATCGACGATATACTCATTGCGTCTAAAGATCCTGGGGAGCATTACAATCACTTAAAAGCCCTGTTCTCAAAATTACAGGAATATGGCCTTTGCATTAACGTTTCAAAATGCATTTTTGGGACTTCCAATATTGACTTTTTAGGTTTTAATTTATCGGAAAAGGGAATACAACTGCTTCCCGACAAAGTAAAATGCATTTTAGATTTTCCTAAACCAAATACTTTAACTCAACTTCGTCGATTTTTAGGAATGTTTAATTTCTACAGATGTTTTGTACCTAAGGCTGCACATATACTTGCTCCTCTCGTAAAATTTCTCGAAGGACGCACAAACAAAAAGAAATCTCGTTCCAATGTCCATGCTTCTCATGAACAATTAACTTGGAGCGAAATTCAAGAAAACGCTTTCACTGCTGCTAAAAATGCCATTGCCAAGGCAGCCCTTTTAAGACACCCTATACCCGGAGCTCAATTGAGTATTTGGGTCGATGCTTCCGATGTCGCTGTTGGCGGCACTCTTATGCAACTCTTAGAGGAAAAGTGGGAACCAATCGCTTTTTTCTCGATGAAACTAAATCAAAGTCAACAGAAATGGTCAGCATATGACCGAGAACTCTTTTCTATTTATTCAGCAATAAAGAAATTCAAACACATATTAGAGGGTCGGAATTTTCACATATATACAGATCAAAAGCCATTAATATATGCATTTAAACAAAATCCAAATAAATATTCACCCCGGCAATTACGCCACTTAGATTTAATTTCTCAATATTCCACCGATATCAGACATGTGCAAGGTTCTGAAAATGTAGTTGCAGATACGCTGTCCAGAATAGAAATTGATACTATTACAAAAGTGCCAATTTTAAATTTCAAAGAATTCGCTAACGCGCAGAAAAATGATCCAGAAATACAAAATTTTCTTGAAACCAGTACTTCATTAATCAAATTAAAACTAAGACCATGCCAAACTTCAGACTGCAATTTGTGGTGTGATGTTTCCACTGGCACTCCTCGCCCTTTTGTTCCAAATTCATTCCGCAAATTGATATTTCAGAACCTGCATAATCTTTCCCATCCAGGCGTAGCAGCTACGACTAAACTTCTTTGTTCCAGGTACGTTTGGCCTGGCATGAAACGTCAAATAAAGACATGGGTCCAATCTTGTGATAAATGCCAACGATGTAAAATTCATCGGCACACGAAGGCTCCACTTGGAACTTTTGCCCTTCCCGATGCAAGATTTGCGCATATACACATTGACTTTATTGGCCCACTACCTCCATCTGACGGTAAACAATACTGTATGACCATTGTAGACCGTTTTACTAGATGGCCAGAGGTAATACCAACATCTGATATGACAGCGCTGACTACAGCTAAATCCATTGTCCAAGGCTGGATTTCCCGATTCGGTTGTCCAGTTTCAATCACAACTGATCAAGGTAGAAACTCCGAGTCAGCTCTTCTACGCGAACTTACCAACATACTTGGGTGCAATCGCATACACACCACTGCTGATCATCCGATTGCGAATGGTATGGCAGAAAGGTTCCATCGTTGTCTGAAAACTGCGATTACAACCTATGGCAACACAAACTGGACAGAAACACTGCCACTCGTTCTTTTAGGTCTGCGTACAGCAATTAAAAATGGCATTCAAGCCAGTAGCGCTGAATTAGTGTATCGCACTACACTAAGGCTTCCAGCAGATATATTTACTACCGATAACTGTAACACATCTCCAGATCCTACATGTGTGTCAAAGCTTTGTGAATCCATGAGAAAACTTTCACGTCTCAACCCTATGAGTCACGGCCATACTAATGTTTATGTGCACCCGTCTCTTTCATCATGCTCTCACGTATTTTTACGTGTGGATAATATACGACCACCATTAACTCCTCCATATACTGGACCTTATGCTGTAATTGAACGAAATGACAAAACATTTGTAATTAAAATTAATAATAAGTCAGTTACAGTATCTCTTGATAGGTTGAAACCAGCATTTTATTTATCAGAATCACCTTCGCAATCTTATTCTCAACGTCAGACTTCTAAAAATTCTGATGAAAGTAAAATTCAATCAAAAATGCTGGTCCCTAAGGAGGATAAATGTACAAAAATAATAACCACTAGATCTGGTCGAAGAGTTCATTTTCCAAAACATCTCACCACTGTATATTGTTAACTTCTGTGTGCATTTTGTTTGAGTATCATTGTTTTTCTTTTTTTTAAGTTACTTTTTATGTTGTGTACTTTTTGTTTGTTGTTGTTGTTCTTTTTATGTAACATTTTTTTTTTTTTTTTTTTTTTTTGAAAAGTTTGGTAGCGTTTCATGTCAAATCTTTAAATTGTAAAAGGAAAAGAAAAAATTTAATGTTGTTGTATTGATCGTTCTTTCGGGATATCCTCAATCACTGGGGGGATACTCTGTGGTGAATCGCCGTAAGAGCGATAAATGAGAGCCAAAGGCTTACACAGTTTGGCAACCTTTTATGTAACTCGGAGAACTAAGAGTTGTAGTGAGATATAGTAGAGAGTGGAACGCTGAATAAAGTGTCATAATGAAACGCATTTAAAGGTGTAATTATTTTATATTCTATTCACAAAGTAGCAACCTTCTTCAAGATTAAAAAAATTGCATGCTTGATTTTTCAACGGGCCGGATAAAGTAAGCAAAAGGGCCGGATTGGGCCCGAGGTCCGGTTTTGCCCACCCCTGACCTATAAGCTCAAACAACAATTTAGACTATTTTTCCTTTTAGCCTGGAATGTAAAATTACTGTACTATAGATCTGGATTAAAAACCAAAGGGGTCAGACTGTTGACCCTATTCCGAAAGTTAGTGGTACAAGAAAAGGAGTGTCGAAATTTATAACTCCAAGCAATGGGCGGTTTTTGTTCTTGCCATGAGTTTTCTCACATGTTGGGAAAGTAGGTCTGTCCGAAAAATTGATTAAGAATTATTTCGTAGTATACAAAGTGTTACAACGATTATCGGCTGACCTGTCGATCTAGGGGTTGGCGGTCAACTTGCCGCTTTTATGTAGTATATCGGGTGATACGTCTTAAAATAAGGTAATCATATTGGCAACCTTTTTTATCTCGTCAACAATTGGTCTAGATATCTGTTAAGTCACTTTCTCAGTGAGGAGTATATTTTTGCTGATATTTCGCCAAACTAATTTTGATCAGGTAATAGATTTTTTTTTTCTGGTACAGCAACTTCTGTTTGGCTGCAACTTGGCTTCTTAACGAGAGCTTTATTTGTAATTATGGTACACCGTGACGTTAAAAGTGTTTTTGGGAATTAATTCGATTAAAATAGATTAGATTTTTGCATTTTATATTTATTTCCAAATGTTAGAAGTACCGATTTTTTTTAGCTGAAGTTTTTAATTCAAAGTCAAAAGCTTTTTATATTGCTGAAATATTTTTTTAAATCTAAGACTCAAATATATCTTATACTGAGACAAATTTATGCTTAAAAATTCAGTTTCTATTTATAATCTGTTTAAATCCTGACTTTATTTTCTCTCAAAATATTCTAAGTCTGAAAAGTCGTTGCTGCATCACTTTGAACCGATTTCTGCTAAAATAAGTCGTTTTACAAATCAAATTGTTAATATTTCGATTCGTCTGCTTCGATTAAACCACGCCCCTTTTATCTTGGCGTACAGTTTGGCGCTAAAGTAAAGGGAGCCAAACTTTAGTCAGGACCCCCGGTCATCGACATATAAGCCCGATTATCTGATGTAACCTACAAAATACTTAGCCTTCTCAAAGTTTATTATACATTGTTATTCTATCATCAAATTTGCCAAGTTTATAATTTAATAGGGGATAATTTGCCGACCATGATAACCAAGGGCCACCCATCGGAAACTGGTTAGAAAAATATGCGGTACAGATGCCGTGTTTTTTTCTCGCTAAAATTGGCAATTTTATGGGGCGATGACTGGGTTGCTGTATATGCCCTAACTTTGGTGGGGTTATATGGAGGCTCCGATACGTTCTTGCATCCTATTGGTGCACGTGAGTTTTGACGTCATTACCCGGAACTATACGAAAATTTGCTGTTCTAAATGTTCTTAGCTGTTCTTTTCGTTCCAGACGCGGAGTAGTAAGGTGTCACCTAGGTTAGGTAAGTAATTTAGTTATGGCGGGTGTTTCCAGAAATTTGCATCTTAGCTGCTCTTTTGGTTTACATTCGCCTAGATCAGGTTGTTATTTTTTTTCTTATCATTTTCTGGGATTTAGTATTTTAGTTATGGTGGGTGTAGTTATTTCGGTTCTTACTATTTTTATTCTAAATCAAACAAGATGCTTTGGTTTGGAACATTTTGTTTTTGTTCTTATCATTTTCTGGGATTTAGTTAATTTAGTTATGACAAGTGAAGTTATTTCGGTTTTGAAATTGTTAAAAAGCATCAGGATATTCTAAGTTAATTGATTTGGAACATTTTTGTTTTGTTCTTATTATCTGGGATTTAGTAATTTAATTATTACAGGTGTAATTATTTCAGTTCTTACTATTTTTGAAATTGTTAAAAAATATGAAATCCAAATCTGCGGGTTTTTTTTTAAAGTTTATTTTAAAGTTTTTTAAGGGAGGTGGGGGTGTTGAAAAATGTTTCTGGCGCTACCCTTTTCAATTTTCATTTGTTATTAAGTTTATTTTGCATTTCTTTGAGGGGGGGGGTTCCTCCCCTCACATCTCAGATTATTCATAATATTAGTGCTCATTAAAATGCTATATAATGTGTTTATTCTGTTGACACATATCATAAATATTACTAATCTGTTATTTATTTTTAAATAACGTCAAAAATGGTGATTATTATGCTAATTTTATTTTAATAATGCTTTAAATTGTTAATCCGTTTCTTCCTTTTAAAGTTTAATATGCCACGTGACCGCCTGCCTGTTTTTTGTTTGTTTGTTTGTTTGTTTGTTTTTGTTTAATCTTTTACAAAACGCGCACCGCCGACGATATGTTTTTCTACTTGGCGATTTTTCAAATCACGCGTTTTTCTGTTGGTCGCCAAAAAAAAACATTGTGGACGAGACCGGCGTCTATAATGCAGAATTTTATTAAATATTCTGTTTTTGCAATTTCTAAATGCCCTAAAAATACATTTCTTTGAAATACAATAAAACCGTGGGTTTTGCATCGAATTTTAAGTTTCTGATTCGAATATTTTTTCACGAGGTATTTATGTCGAACCAGCTATCAATTTTAGGATCTCTTTTCAAAATAAGGCTTCTTACATTACATCGAAAAATAAACAATAGCAAAACAATGTTACTTAAAAATAACAGAATGCTAACGTGAAATACAAACAGAAAAATATTTGCAGTCTGCTAAATTTATGTAAATAAATTAGTTAGTCATTTAAGAATATTAAAAGGAAAATTTTTAAAATCATTTTTTTTGCTAGATGTAAACAGAAAAAAAATAAAGCTGTTTAAAATGGTGTCGGAGATTCACACATAATTTTTTTCAGCAGCTGAATAATTATTAAGCTTACTGGTGAAGTCCCAGCATTTTGCCTAAAGCCATTAATTTCGCCAGAATACGTCATTCGTCTTTAATTTATATGCAGTGATTTTACGTTTAGTCACTAGAGTTTAATACATCCTTTCTCAAAATGTAAATTATAGTGTTACTTTAGTTTTTTTAATGAACTACATGAAAGCACTAATGCTTCTTAAAAAATTATAACTGAATTTAAAAATTTTTCATCGTTTCGTAATATCACACGATTTTTTTCCAGTTTTAATAAAATGTTTCTTGAAAACATGTTTTATTAAAATCTTTTGCCTTAGAGTTTTAAAGTATGATATATAGAACTTCTGCTTAGATTTAATCAAGAGAATATTAACATAAAATTCTAGACTAATGTGTAATAAGGCAAGGCCTAGGCAAATTTGAGGACTGATGAAATTTGAAAGACTATTTTGTTGATAAAATGACCCACGTCTGTGTGTGTGTTTTGCTATCTTAGCTGTTCATGAACATGGACAGCTATTCTCTTAGAAAAAAAACCGCTTAGACCATAAAACTGATTGAAGTACTAATATTATTGTTTTCTTAATTCTATTAATGTCTTTTATATATGAGCTGTGCTCTTTATTCAATTTTCTCTTAATACTTTGAAAAATTTGTATAAAACTGATTGAAGTACTAATATTATTGTCACAAAATTCGAATGAACTTTAACTTAACAAAGAATTTATGCTAATATCAACTATTAAAGATCGAGAAGTTGCCTACAACTAGTGGGTATCATTTTACCTGAATATTCGAGAAATAATAATTTATATTATTAAAGAAAGATCTAGAATGTTCAATACATAAGAAAAATAAGAAAACTAAATAACATTTTTTTAATTAAAAATCCGTACTTATAAATGATGAAGCATCGAAAAATCTTTCAATCTTTCTTTAATACTTAGCTGTTGGCTACGCTTCTTTTATAATTATTATTTCTTTATTAATTTTATCTTTTTATATTATGAGCTGTGCTCTTTATTCAATTTTCTCTTAATACGAAATTTGTATAAAACTGATTGAAGTACTAATATATTATTTTCTTAATTCTATTAATATCTGTTATATTATGAGCTGTGCTCTTTATTCAATTTTCTCTTAATACGAAAATTTGTATAAAACTGATTGAAGTACTAATATATTATTGTTTTCTTAATTCTATTAATATCTGTTATATTATGAGCTGTGCTCTTTATTCAATTTTCTCTTAATACGAAAATTTGTATAAAACTGATTGAAGTACTAATATATTATTGTTTTCTTAATTCTATTAATATCTGTTATATTATGAGCTGTGCTCTTTATTCAATTTTCTCTTAATACGAAAATTTGTATAAAACTGATTGAAGTACTAATATATTATTGTTTTCTTAATTCTATTAATATCTGTTATATTATGAGCTGTGCTCTTTATTCAATTTCTCTTAATACGAAAATTTGTATAAAACTGATTGAAGTACTAATATATTATTGTTTTCTTAATTCTATTAATATCTGTTATATTATGAGCTGTGCTCTTTATTCAATTTTCTCTTAATACGAAAATTTGTATAAAACTGATTGAAGTACTAATATATTATTGTTTTCTTAATTCTATTAATGTCTGTTATATTATGAGCTGTGCTCTTTATTCAATTTTCTCTTAATACTTCGAAAATGTGTATAAAACTAATTGAAGCACTAATGTATTGTCTTTAATAAAAAGTCTTGCTGGCCGAAAATGCAGTGCTTTCCCTTTCGTCAATTGAAGTATCATTCACAAATAAAGATGTCTTTCTCCCTTGGTCCCCCTCCGAAAATAATTTCTGGCTATGGCCTTGTAATGAGGTGATCTTATGATTGAAGGGCTATGCCCATATAATCATATTGCTCCCTGTGATGAAGGTTTTTAGCTTCGTTACCTTGGATATAGAGCTAGTTATATGCTTTAAAGTGCAACGCACTCACCTACTTCTATGTCTACATCAAGATGAAGAAGTTTATTCGTTTAAAATCATATTACATTCGTAATAAACAGCTGATATTTTCACTTTCTTTTATTTTAACTTTTTATTGTATAACTTTAACTTATTTTAATATATTATTTTCCTACGTGTGAATTTTAATTATCAAATATTACAGCAATTAATATAAATAACCAAAAAATAATTTATGATGAAGCATTTAACACAGTGGCCATTTGAAACAAAACCTGGGTTCGAACTTAGGGAACTCCACTTCACGAGTATATGTTGTAAGTCACATGTACATTGTAACGGAAATCAAATATTTTTTGTAAAGTTATAGAAGCTTGATCTAGGAAAATAGGATGATATAGAAAAATTTAATCCTAAACAAAACAGAAAGTTTTATTTTATATTGGCTCGAATTCCGACCGTTGAAAATAAAGTGCGAAGACTCCCCTTTGTCCCGAGCACTCTCCAAAGCAGATGATCGGTTCCCACCTGTTTACCAGGACAATAGCGTGGCGTCGCAGAGCCTGGGATCTTGACAATCGAAATGAATAGACTTTACACCTCTGATGGATCACGTTAATGAATCCTCGAGAATTCCGAAATCGGTCAGCCACCGAATGAGAATTCAGCTAAAAAATCTAACTGTAACTTTAGCTGGAGTTCTGAAGTAACTGGGATCTTAACTGACCCAAAAAACAGTTGGCGGGACCGTAATTGACCCCCAGGTATAAAAGCCTATAATTTTGCGACTCAGGGCTTTTCGACATTTTTTACGGAGGTGCTTGACCTCGTCGAGGCTTTCTCCTTTTCTTACTGGAGCTAGCTTTCTAGTTCGGGAGATTCGTAAAGTCCACTCATATAGGGAACGGCAGAGTCTCGGATACCGAACGGGGGATAAATTGGGTTTTTATTGCACCCTGAAAAGCCTCCCTACTTGTATGAGATTATTAAATCTCTTTTTTCTTTCGACTGTGATCATTATGAGGAAGTTATACCGGCAACCATCCTTTGCAGTTCTACATGATTTGGGAATTAGAATTCCCTTGTAAATAGCCGTAGTTAATCAAGAATAAAAGTAATTTCCAATTTTATCTTGACTGTGATCCATTCTTCACGTTACCTCTCACTCGAGAATATTGAAATCGCCACAAAAGATTTTCTATTTCTAAAGGTATTATTTCTCCTCCATTTAGATAGAATCAACAGAAAATATATTGTTATACGCTCCGAACCTTCCAAGAACAATCTTTTTTCAATTCTCTCACTTAAAGAACTCTTAAAAAAATACCGACTTCCACGCTAACATCTGCAATTTTATCTCCTGTAAAACATCTCCGGAAATAATATCTTCTGTTAAATATTTTTCTTTTCTTTCCTAAAAAGCCAAGTTACGGCTATAAGCTTCAAAAATATTTTGTAATATCTTACTTGAAGTGTATACTATTCTACCATATTTTGATTTCTTTTTTTATATCCGGCCCTCCTTCAAATGATAGATGAATTGATAGGCGTATTTCAGCGACATTCTTTCGAAACATTCTTTATTATTTACCTTTTTTTAGGTGGCAACAGGCGAAGTGCTAACAGAAAGTAATTTCCAAAGTTGAAAACTGTATCGACTGATTTTCAAGTTTTAGTCTCAGAGAAGTTGCAAAGAAGAAAAGAGAAATAATTTATGGAATTTTTTTTTTTTTTTTTTTTGTGTGTGTTTTATGAGGAAAAGTAGAAAATTAAAATTACTAAAAAGACATTCCAAATTAGTTTATTTTAATTTAATAAAGCTGAATTGAACTATTATTGACAAATCGGCTAGATAGTATCTACGTATCATTTTTTAATTTAAATGAAAGATATGACACAAAAAATCAGATCTTAATGAATCATAATTCCTCCTTTCTTTCTCTTTTTCAGTGTCATGAGTCGACTAAAATCAGCATATTAATCTACCCTGCCCGTCGAATTAATTACTACCGGAAATATGAAACTCAAGTTTTCTTTTGTGCCATGACACTAATTTATGTTTATGTCTGCACATATGCCTAAATTTTAATTTAAAATAACATTATGAAACAAAAGATCAGACCTTAGTGAAGTATAATTTCTGAATTTTTTTCTCTTTTTCTGTATCATGAGTCGACTAAAATCAGCATCTTAATCTATCCTGCCTGTCTAATTAATTACTACCGGAAATATGAAGCTCAAGTTTGTTTGTTTGTTTGCTTTTTGTGCCATGACACTACTTCATGTTTATGTCTACACCTATGTCTCATTTTTAATTTCAAATAAGCAAAAGATCAGACCTTACTGAAGAATAATTTCTGATTTCATTCTCTTTTATTTAATGCCACAAGTCGACTAAAATACATAAATTAATGTGACCTACATGTCTAATTAATTACTGTGATATGAAGCTCTAGCTTTTTCAACGACAATGCATAATGTTGATGTCTATATCTACTTCTATATTTTTAATTAAAGAAAAAAGATGTGAAGCAAAAAATCAAATTTTAATGAAGTATCATTTTTGCTTTTTTTAATGTCATTTGTCAACTAAAATCAGTACATTAATGTGACCTACATGTCTAACTAATTACTATTTTCGATATGAATGTGTAGCTCTTTAGGGCCACCACAGAGCTTCATGTTTATGTATATATCTATGTCTCATATTTAAATTTTAAAACAAAGATATGAAATAAAAAAAACAGATTTCAGTGAAGTATGACTTCTGATTTCTTTCTCTTTTTTTTTAAAGTCACAGGTCGACGAAAATATATAAATTAATGTGATCTACATGTCTAATTAATTACTATCTGTGATATGAAGCTCTAGGTTTTTGGTGCACCGATAATGCTTAATGTTGATGTCTATACCTATTTCTATTTTTTAATTAAAGAGAAAAGTTATGAAGCAAAAAATCAAATTTTAATGAAATATAATTTTTTTAATGTCATTTGTCAACTAAAATCAGTACATTAATGTGACTATCAAGTCTAACTAATTACTATTTTCGATATGAATGTGTAGCTCTTTAGAGCCACCAGATAGCTTCATGTTTATGTATATACCTATACCTCATATTTAAATTTTAAAACATAGATATGAAATAAAAAAACAGATTTCAGTGAAGTATGACTTGTGATTTCTCTCTCTCTTTTTTTTTTTTTTTTTTTTTTTTTTTTTTTTTTTTTTTTGTTAAATCACAAGTCGACGAAAATGTATAAATTAATGTGATCTACATGTCCAATTAATTACTATCTGTGATATTAAGCTAAAGCTTTTTGGTGCAACCACAATGCTTAATGTTGATGCCTATACCGATTTCAATTTTTTTAATTAAAGAAAAAAGATGTGAAGCAAAAATTCAAATTTTAGTGAAGTATAATTTTTGATTGTTTTTTGATTTTTTGAATATCATGAGTTCACTAAAATCAGTATATTAATTTGACCTACGGGTCTAAGTAATTACTATATTGGATATGAATATTTAGCTATTTTGTGACACCACACAGCTTCGTGGTTATGAATATACCTAGTCTGAGATTTAAATTTTAAAACTAAGATATGAAATAATAAAAACAGATTTTAGTGAAGATAAATTTTTGATTTCTTTCTCTATTTTTTTAAAGTCAGAAGTCGATGAAAATATATAAATAAATGTGACCTACATGTCTAATTAATTACTACCTGTGACATGAAGCTCTAGCTTTTTGGTGCAATGACAATGCTTAATTTTGTTGTCTCTACCTATTTCTATTTTTTTAATTAGAGGATTTGAAGCAAAAAATCATATTTTAATAAAGTATAATTTTTCCTTTTTTTAATGCCATGAGTCGATTAAAATCAGTACATTAATGTGACCTACATGTCTAACTAATTACTATTTTCGATATGAATGTCTAGCTCTTTAGGGCCAACACACAGCTTCATGTTTATGTTTATATCTATGCCTCATATTTAAATTTTAAAACAAAGATATGAAATAAAAAAAACAGATTTCAGTGATGTATGACTTCTGATTCCTCTCTCTTTTTTTTTTTTTAAATCACAAGTCTACGAAAATGTATAAATTAATGAGATCTACATGTCTAATTAATTACAATCTGTGATATGAAGCTCTAGCTTTTTGGTGAAACGGCAATGCTTAATTTTGTTGTATCTCCCTATTTCTATTTTTTATAATTAGAGAAAAAAGATGTGAAGCAAAAAATGAAATTTTAATGAAGTATAATTTTTGCTTTTTTTAATGTCATGAGTCTATTAAAATCAATACATTAATGTGACCTACATGTCTAACTAATTACTATTTTCGATATGAATGTCTAGCTCTTTAGGACCACCACACAGCTTCATGTTTATGTATATATCTATGCCTCATATTTAAATTTTAAAACAAAGATATGAAATAAAAAAAAACAGATTTCAGTGAAGTATGATTTCTGATTCCTCTTTTTTTTAAATCACAAGTCTACGAAAATGTATAAATTAATGGGATCTACATGTCTAATTAATTACAATCTGTGATATGAAGCTCTAGCTTTTTGGTGAAACGGCAATGCTTAATTTTGTAGTATCTACCTATTTCTATTTTTTATAATTAAAGAAAAAAGATGTGAAGCAAAAAATTTTAGTGAAGTATAATTTTAGCGTTTTTTAAAGTCATCAGTCCATTAAAATCAGTACATTAATGTGACCTACATGTCTAACTAATTACTATTTTCGATATGAATGTCTAGATCTTTAGGGCCAACACACAGCTTCATGTTTATGTATATATCTATGCCTCATATTTAAATTTTAAAACAAAGATATAAAATTTAAAGAAAAAATTTTAGTGAACTGTAATTCTGATTTTTTTCACTTTTTTCTAACGTCACAAGTCTACTAAAATATATAAATTAATGTGATATCATTCGTCGCGATCTTAACTTAACTACTCTTAAGGAGCATTTTATTAAAATCTCCAACAATTTTTTCACTAAAATAAAGTGTACCAAATGAAATAATTGCTGAACTGCCGGAATACGATTTCGCAGATCCGGAGTTCAGACGCAGGCCGCGAGCCTCTTTTCTAAATTATTAAATCAATTTTATTTACTCCTTTAACACGTCATTCGGCTTTTCTGTGCTTTAAACACACTAATATTCAAGCTATATACGATTGTCTATCCATTCATATCTTCTCTGAGCGTTGGGACTATCCATCTGTCTCCGATCGTTGCAAGTCATACGGACGTCCTTAATTTTTACATTTGTGGCTCTTACGCCCCCCTAAATTTTTGTGTACTCTGAATATTAGGCCCCTCCCCTTCATAATATTACTCTGAAGGAAATTTATAAAAATTTTTAAATAGTAAGCAGCAGATCAAGAAAAGTTAGCTTAATTTTGTGAAAATAATGAGGTGGCTTAGGCTCCTCCCACTCGTAACCGGAGAAATTCAATTGGTCGCTGCCAGGATCCGTTTTACGTTCCTGTGCAAGCTTTCTTACGTTTTTAATGCTACTATACCTACATTTACTCTTATTTACTCTCATATAATCGCATTTAATCTTATTTTAATCTTATTTAATCAATATTTATTCACATTTATTCTCATTTAATCAATTTTTTCAACTTTGTGTGTAATTTCTATATATTAAACTTACTACATTTAACTTTATATTCTTTATATTTATATTCTTTATACTTTATATTAACAATTTATTGAGCGTGTACCAGATAATTCTCATCCAAAAAACAAACCATTTTTTACCAGCCTCATAGGGTACTTTACAATTCTGGAAATTTAAAGATTTTACTGATCTCGTCATATGAATGGCTATATGATAGTCATATATATATATATGTATGTATATATATAAATATTATTTATATATAAATATATATATATATATATATATATATATATATATATATATATATATATATATATATATATATATATATATATTTATATATATATATATATATATATATATATATATATATATAAATATATAAATATATATATATATATATATATATATATAATATATATATATATATATATATATATATATATATATATATAACTGGGATGGCCAAGACGTCGACCGCGGTCAACTGGTCGACAGCGCAGACAATTTTGGTAGTCCGCGCGACGATCCCGATACTGACCTCTGATATTAACAATTTAATTTTTGACTTATGTCATAGAATTAATGAATTATTTAAAATAAAAATTTACTACAGTTTACGCTTTGAGCATTTAATTTCGTGTTTACGCATTGCAATAAGCTCGTGCAATCCGCAATATGATAAACCTGTCGCAGATACACAGTGCAAAATTTCAACTAAACGAAGTGCATAGAATGGTCAATTTTTGATATTTGAATACTTTGTTTATTTTCGTCAGTAAATATTAATATTAAGTGTTTTTAGAAAAATTAGATAATTTACTATTTTTTCTTGTTACCGAAAATAAATATATAAACATTTACGTTACGTTAATTTAGCTCTGCCATTGGTAGACCGCCTTCGATTTTTTAATTGTGAAGTAGACCATGGATCCCACACTCTGGCCACCCCTGATATATAAGTTAAATGTTATAGGTCCTAGCTTGGATTCCTAGGGAACCCCAGTATTAATGGGCATGTCTGTGGACAATGTCGTGTAGTTCTCGTTTATATTTGGGTATTATCCTGTGATCAAATGTAAAGTGGTATTTATTTTGGTTGCGTTGTGTAAAAATATTTTAGTACTAAATTTAACCACAGGTTCTGAGAAACTACAGACATAAAATATGAAAATAAACTAAAAGCTAAATTAAAAGCATCTGAAACCAGCTTAAAATAAAAAAAGTAAATTTATTATAATGATATATACATCTATGTACACACAATCTGATTCTATCTTCATAAAATTTGCTTTATCAACACCTTCAAATTAGGTGCCACTCTAATTTAGTTCTGACAATAATTTTTCATCACTTAAGTAAATATGTAAATATAAGAGAGAGGACCTAATCTCAATTTCAAATATATGTAAAAGGGGGTACCTTTGTGAGTTAATATGGTGTGCCCGGAACACTGCTGGTTGAGGGCTGATCAGGATTGGGTATGTATGGATCTTCCGTCGGTCTGGTCAGGGGCTTCCTTCTGAGTGCCGTAATATTTGATACAGGAACACTGCTGGTAGTCGCTAGATGTTCTGAACGTTTCCGGAGTCTGTTGAACTCAAAGTTATTCTCCTTGGACTCCCCAACACGTTCCGTCGGACTTGTCTCCTCGACTGGACTCCCGAACACGTTCTCTCTTTTTTAGATTTTTCTTATTTTATTAATTTCATCTTTGTCCCCTCTTCCTTCTTATCGTCCAATCGGGATAGTTGTAAAAATCTAATTGGTATGCTTAACCCTGCCTTGAGACCGCCTACGTGGTAAACCTTATCCCTTTTAATTGGTCACTGTCCCTTAGGGACTCATAAATAACTCCAAAAATGTACATTCTTATTTAGTGTCAAGTACGGAGACGGGATTCTAATCTGGAACTGGGATCTGAACCCTGCCCGAGACAACCGAACAAGACAACAATAACCGTTGAATATAAATTTATGGTTCTCTGTCCTTTACAAAAGATGTGATGTGGTCAGATTTAGATCAAGAGCATTTTAATTCTTGTATGAATGCATCAGTTATATTACTGATCTAAATCGCCTCATCACAGACAAGTATTGAAGGATCTATCAAGAAGGTATGAGTGAATCAATTGGATCATGGCAGCTGACAATTTGAATTTGATAAGTTAGTATATGAGGCCTCTGTACCAGTCTTTGTCAAAAGTCATCTCGATGACAAAAAATATGCCTCCATTATACATTCGGTTTTCATATCCATCATGGTTGAATTTGGAAACGCGAAGCAACTCGTGTGTAGTAGAATGTTGTCCTTTAAATCCAAATTGTGAACTGTTTATGACGTTGTGTGTGTTGAGGTAGTTGTTAATCCTGGTGCATAAAATGTGTTCTGTCAGTTTACTCAGAGAGGAAAGAAGACTGGTGCAACGATAAGTTTTAGATGGATGCAAAATCACTGCCAGGTTTAGGGATGGGGATATTATTAGCAACTTTCCAAATTTTGGGAAAATATTTGTATTCGGTTATTTTATTGGGTATAATGTTGGAGTAAATTATTGGTAGGTTTTTAAGAGCAGCATTACTTATCCTGTCAACGCCGGGAGCCTTTTTATTGGGGAGATTATTGATAGCATTAATTACTTCATGACCATTATACACTGTGTAAACGCAATAGACACTGCATGGTCATTGATTTTTACCCGATGACCACTTGTAACTATGGTGACGACAGTTGGGGAATGACTTTACACTTTTTTTCCACAGTGTCAAGGGGTGTCATGCATTGTAAGGGCTCTCAGTGCATGATGAAAGTATTTTTATTTATAATACTCATTGAAGAACACTTAATACTTTACACACAAAAATTTATGAGTAATTCCAGATCTGTTTCTAAGTTTATAAATTTAAGACATAATCCCGTTTAATAAAATTACAAAAGAATTTAAAATTGTATGTTACATCCCAATCCGTAAGATTTAAAAAATTCTACTAAAAAAGTAAATTTAATTTTTTTTGCATATACAGTTGCAGTTACTTTCAAACCTCCGCCCGTAGAATTTGCCTTATACATTTCTTGGAATGATTTTGGTTTATCCAAGTTTCGTCACTATATATGACTGGTCGGGAGAAAGTCTTTCCTGATGGCATGCATTTTTCTCAAAAATATCATGCGGCAAGCCACGATGTTATTTCCTTCCATTAAAAATTTCCGTACATCATTACATTTTTTATACTTGAAACCAAGTTGTTTCCAAATTGTCCATGAGGATAAGGATTTTGTGCATCCAGAAAAATCAATTTTTTCTGACAATCGTTTTTTTTTAATTTCCACACTTAGGATATTCTCCTCTATCATAAAATTCCTTTACAGTTCGCCGCACAACACTTTGTCAAGATCATTCAATTCTGTTAGTCTTTTATGTAAAATCTATTTTTTTAATTCAAATAAGAGAGTATTATTTGTCCCAGTTCTGGAAGCTTCGGTACAAATCTGTTGTGTATTTAAAATATATTAATTTGTATAATATGTATTTATATTTACTATGTATTGGCAACATACATTGTATGAGATTGTAAAAGAGAGATTGGCAATTTTGGATGTAATGATAATTTAGAAGCCTGTTGTTTTCTAGGCTTAATGAAGTTTTAATAAAGTTGTTATGTTTTATAGTTTTTGAATAAATTTAAGAAATACAACATGCCTCAGCCGGTTTGTTAAAAGATAAATCGAGCCTATATGAAGTGATAGTTATTAAGATAGATTTATAAGTGATAAAGATAATGTCAAGTGATTATTGCAGGCCACCGGTAGGCTTACGCCTCGATGGTAATGTTGCCGAGAATTGGCGCAAATTCAAACAAATGTTCGTTATCTACATGAAGGCATCAGGCAATGAGAAAAAAGAATCTGACGTTAAAGTGGCAATTCTATTAAATGCTGTTGGCGAAGAAGCGGTGGAACTCTTTAATACTTTTGATTTGTCAGAAGATGATCGTAATGATTATAAAAAGGTGATTGAAGCATTCGATCGGCATATAACACCAAAAAGGAATGTTGTAGTTGAGCGGTTTGTTTTCAATCAAAGAATACAAGAAGTTAATGAAAGTTTTGATAACTTTTATACTGATGTAAAAAAGTTGGTGAAGTCCTGTGAATTTGGTGATCAAAGTGACAGTGTTGTGAGAGACAGAATTGTCCTGGGAATCTCAGACATTGGTCTACAAGAAAGACTGTTAAGAGAAGGAGACTTGTCTCTAGCCAAAGCAGTGGAGATTTGCAGGGCATCAGAGCTGAGCAGGAAACAGGCTCAAACTGTACAGAACAAAAGTGTTGATGCAGTTCGAAAAAGATAAGTTACTCATAGTGTGCTCTCAAAAAATACTAGTGGTGATGTTCCGCAACGCATGTACGCTTCAAATACTGTATACCAGTGCAAGAAGTGCAACAGAGAGCATGAAAAAGCTGAATGTCCAGCTTTCGGTAAACAGTGTTTTAAATGTGGCAATTTTAATCATTTTTATTCTGGTTGTAAATTGCGTAGTGTGCAAAACGTAACATACAGTGAAAATAAAGAGGAAGAACAATATTTTGCTTGTTCTGATGTTCAAAGTGATTTTTTCATTGAATCTGTGAGTGTGTTACACGTAGGTAAAGTGAATGTTAAAAATGAATGGACTAAAGACATACAAATTAGTGGTCATGATATAAATTTTAAATTGGATACTGGAGCACAGATAAGTATTTTACCATTACATGTTTTCTCAGTTTTAGACAGGGATTTAGTACTTGAAATTACAAACATAATATTGGAAGCGTATCGTGGATTTAAAATTAAGCCTGCAGGTATAATTAATTTAATATGTAATGTTGATAATAAGCAGGCTAGTGTTAATTTTGTCGTTGTTAATAATTCTAAATCCAGACCTTTACTTGGGTTGGAAGGTTGTATAAAACTGGATCTTGTTAAATGTATTGACAATGTAACTTCAAATGTAAATCAAATTGAACAATTTATTCATAATAATTTGGAAATATTTACAGGAGTTGGTAAATTTGAAGGGAAGTATACTATTAAATTACAGGAAAATTCTATACCTGTTATCCGCCCTCCTAGACGTGTACCAGTCAGTTTACGTCCAAAACTTCAGGAAAAATTAAAACAGTTGGAAGGGGAGGGAATTATTGCCAAAGTTGATAATCCACAGAGTTGGGTTAGTAATTTGGTTGCAGTAGAGAAACCTAATGGGTCAAGAAGAATATGTTTAGATCCTCAAGATCTAAATAAAGTAATAAGAAGAGATCATGTTTTAATACCAAAAGTTGAAGAGCTTGCTTCTCAGTTGTGTAATAAGACAGTTTTTTCAGTGCTTGATCTTAAGGATGGTTTTTTTTTCAGATTGAGTTAGATGACAAAAGTAGCGATTTGTGTACATTTAGCTCACCATTTGGGTGCTATAAATTTTTACGTCTCCCAATGGGTTTATCATGTTCACCTGAAATTTTCCAAAAAAGGAATGAGGCAAATTTTGGTAACATTACGGGGGTTCTAGTTTATTTTGATGACCTCCTCATTGCAGGGGAAACTCTAGAACAACATAATGAAATCTTAGCTAAAGTTATTAAGAGGGCTAAAGAATTAAATATTAAATTGAACCAGAACAAAATACAGTTTCGAGTCCCGCAGTCAAATATTTGGGATATGTATTTAACTGTAAAGGTATGAAACCTGATCCAGATTACGTTCAAGCTATACTTGATATGCCTGAACCTAATAATAAAACTGAGCTCCAACGAATACTAGGGATGATTAACTACCTTAGGCAGTTTATCCCTCAAGCATCTGCTATATCGGCACCTTTACGAGAACTTCTTAAGAAAAACATAAGTTGGCATTGGATGCCTGTGCATGCAACTGCACTTAAGATTTTGAAAAATAAAGTTGTAACTGCTCCAGTGTTAGGGGTATTTAACAGCTCAAAGCCAATAGTTATACAGGCTGATAGTTCCAAAGATGGCTTAGGTTGTTGCATGTTGCAAGATGGGAGACCAATTGCATTTGCTTCTCGAAGTTTAAGTAATGCAGAAAAAGGTTATGCTCAGATAGAGAAAGAATTTCTCAGTATTGTATTTGCGGCAAACAAATTTCATTATTTTATTCATGGTAGGCCAGTGGATATCTTGACTGATCACAAACCCTTAGTTTCTATAATGAATAAAAATGTAGGTAATGTGAGTCACCTAGGTTGCAGCGAATGAAAATAAAATTATTAAAATATCAATTAAATCTTAAGTATTTACCTGGCAAATTTATGTATATAGCAGATTTGTTATCAAGAGCATATATTGTAAAACCTGTGGAAGATGATGGCAACTCTCTCTGATATTGGTCTGTCGCATATTCTAAAATTTTGGAGTGAAGGGTGGCCCTCTAATAGTAAAAATGTGCCAGTAGAAACTCAACAGTATTTTAAATTTAGAAATCATATATATGTTGAAGAAGGATTAGTATTTCTAAATGATAGAGTAATAGTACCAGTCAGTTTGAGAGCAGAAATGTTAAATATTCTCCATATATCTCACTGTGAGATGGAGAAGGATAAGGCTAGAGCTCGACAAGTTTTATATTGGCCTGGGTTAACAAAAGATATTGAAGAGATGATCTCTAAATGTAAAGTGTGTGAGAAATATAGACCGAAAAATATCAAAGAACCTCTAATGAATCATGAACTACCAAAGTTACCATTTGAAAACTCGGAGTGGATATTTGCGAGTTTGGGGGTAATAGTTATCTTATCATTGGCTGTTACTTATCAAAATGGTTAGAGATATTAAAAATTTCAAATAAAATAGCTGATCAAATTATATCAAAACTTAAGGCTATTTTTTCCACTCATGGTATACCAAAAGTTATAATTTGTGACAACATGCCTTTTG
The DNA here is from genome assembly GCA_032207245.1 of Pardosa pseudoannulata. NCBI lineage: Eukaryota > Metazoa > Arthropoda > Arachnida > Araneae > Lycosidae > Pardosa > Pardosa pseudoannulata. The sequence goes on along the minus strand of CM063497.1, from coordinate 104,320,830 downwards.
CTAGTATTAAAATGAATAAATTTGCCAGAGAATGGGGGTTTGAAATTATAAATAGTAGTCCAAATTATCCTAAGTCCAATGGATTTGCTGAGAAAATGGTGGGTATTGCTAAAGGCATTCTCCATAAATCAGGCATTGAAACAGATATGATAAATGAAGCCTTACTGGAGCATAGAAATACACCAATAAGTGGAATGAATGTTTCTCCTGCTCAAATACTTATGAGTAGGTGTGTGCGTACAAAATTACCCACGAAAAGTTCTATGTTGAAACCAAAAATAGTTAGAAATTTTAAAGAGCAGTTAGAATTAAAAAGAGCTAAGAGTAAAAAATATTATGATTTGCAAGCTAGGAAAAGGGCAGACTTTAGTGAAGGGAAGAGTGTCCTTATATGGTCTGGTAATAAATGGGAGCCAGCCCAAATTATAAAAAAATGTAAGACCCCTAGATCCTATTTAGTAAAATCTGTAAGAGGTAGTATATTGCGGCGAAATTCATTTCATTTGAGACCTCGAAAAAATTCTTTTCAAGAGCGCTTTGATGATAGTGTTGCAACGCAGACAACTAACATTGAAAGGGGAGATATGGCAGATACTGACTGGAATAGTGGGCAAAGGTCTGTTATTCAGGATACAGGCAATGTACCACAAAATGAATACATAACAAGAAAGGGTCGCATTGTAAAACCACCTTCACGATTCAGAGATTTTATCATGTCATGAAAAAAGGGGAGATGTTGTGTATTTAAAATCTATTAATTTGTATAATATGTATTTATATTTACTATGTATTGGCAACATACAATGTATGAGATTGTAAAAGAGAGATTTACAATTTTGGATGTAATGATAATTTAGAAGCCTGTTGTTTTCTAGACTTAATAAAGTTTTAACAAAGTTGTTATGTTTTATAGTTTTTGAATAAATTTAAGAAATACAACAAAATCATTTGAACTGTTCTTTTAGAAATACCACAGGCATCAGCAGTTGCTTGTTGAGTTTGCGAAAGCAGTTTCAAAACTGTAGCATCTGCATTGGATTCAACAAGACTTTTCAAGTAGCTTTATACATTAAATATCAGTATTTTGGACTGTTTTCTAACATCAAAACTAGCCATTACAGGAAATGTTTTACGAAGTAAAAAATATAAATAAATATAAAGCAAAATTTAAATAAACAATGAATAAAAAAGAAATAAAAGCAAGTAGTCTGAACATATTGGAATCTAATCCTCAACTGAAGTACTGAAAATAAATATGAATGCTCCTGCTTCTTGATTGCACCATAGTAACCAATGACTGGGGAAACGAGAAAGTGTGACCTTGAAGCTCCAATAGATTTTGCAAGGACTATATTGTTGAGAACTGGTTCATTATTAATAATATGGAGGGTGTTGTAAAGAATTTCTTGTTTATGTCACACACTTAATCAATATTACTGGGACAAAAAACATCTGCGATAGGATTAATGTGATGTTCATAACCGTGAGAGATTTCATTTATTTTCTCTTAATTGTCAGTAATGGTAGTGCTAGAGCGAGAAAGTAGATGGGGAATGCTTTGGAAGGGAGTTTATTATATAGAAGTAAATTATATTGAAATAAACACGTTTTGTGAATCTGACAGATTTACCCGGACTCGGGAGAACTAATGAAATTTCAAGGATTTGTCCAATAGAATTTTGAGAAATAAACTAATGAAATTCCATAGCTTAAAAAATGGAGACAAAATTATGTACTGCAGGAAATTTATTTAAAGTTTTTTCTTACAATTTTTAAACTATTATGCATTTTTTATTCGATATTTTTAATTTTTATGAGAACAAAGCACAAAAATAAAAGAAAAACATGAAACCAAGCAATGACGTCATTAAAATTTTATGCAAAGTCTCTTTGAAATCTAGAAAAAAGTCATTAGGGGGCAGTTGAGGGGCCCTGAATAAGGCCCGAGAACAACACCCAAAACTAATTGAATTCCTCAGAGGTTTTAACTTTGACCATGTTAAACTTAAGTTTAGTGAGGATTCCACCGAAATCCTTAATTAACATAATAATTTTGAGTTCAATAAGTAAGATAGCAATATCGCCTAATTGATTTGAAGAATAAGAGAAAAGATTAATTTCAAAATGATTAGAAGCTTGAGAGGTTGCTATAGGTGTGGCGTGAGAGGAATTCGTAACTGATGCTGATGTCACATTAGTTGAGAACGCCTCAGCAAAGGATTTTGTTAAAGGTTCGGGAACAGTAGCAACAATTGCTGGATTAGCGACGTTAGGTTTAGGAAACTTTGGGCAACTTTAGTAACTGGCGGGTTGTGAGCCACCGTAATTACAGCAAGTGCATTTTCCCCGTTCCCTTAGGGCCTTGTTTGGTGTTATGTAATTCTGCACACCTAACACAACGTGGGATCATAAGGCAGTTACTATGATGATGAACGCTTGCACTTTGGAACAACCTCTGCCAATACATATCACACGAGAGACCGTTGACTCCACTTGGCATTCTATTGCATATAGAACGTGGAAACAAAACATTCTAATATAATTTCCACGTTACCTAGGAACAGATGAATCGCAAAATTATTACTTGCCAATGATAAATTGTCATATTAATTTTATAGATTTTTATTATAACAAAAAAGTGATAGTTAGAAAATTGTTTCAAATAGGTATATTGGTTCGATAATTTGCCATGATACTAAGTTAAGCCAGATTAAAAACTGCGTGGGTCAGAGAACGAAATGATAAACCCCACCTTTCTAAATTACCAATATCTGTCCAATGTCATGTTTCGTATACCAACTTCTAAAAATATCTAAAAAAATTTAGTAGAGTTATGACTATAGCCAATTAACGGCCTATAAAAGTTTGCTTCGAGATAGACTGTCCTATAGGCATTCTTTATCAGATGTATGAATGTGTAGCTGCTCACTATTAATAGGATTTGATTTGGTTTGGAGCGATACGGACTCCTTTTTCAACTCCTCTTCTTAGCCCACTCTCCTGTTTCTAATCATGGATCTTGTTGGTGCTTCAACCACATTTGGCGAAATTGGCGTGCTTGCAGCTTGCGTGCGTGGCGTGCTTACAGCGTGGCGTTTGAAATCTGGCGAGGGGATCGTAACTCAACAAATTGATACATAAACAAAAACAACATTTTGGGGAAAAATTTTACAAAAATTGAATATTTAAAATCTAATTGAATTAACAAAGAAAACACAAAGGAAACACATAACATTCTTACTAAATAGACTGAAACATTCACTTAATCACAAATTAAATAAACTGAGTGTGATTTTCATCACAAATTTGTGATTTAGTGTAAATTGTCATAAAAGGGATGAGGGAGGGTAGGCGGGATCTCAAAGGCATCAAAGGTGGTGATGCAACTGGACTCTATGGGCCGAGCCCGTTAATCCAGAGGCTTCTATCAGTAAGCACAAAAATGACAACGAGCGAAAAAATAAACACATAAAAGAGCAAAGAGATAGAAGGGTTGATTCGTGAGTTCATAACACAAAACTAGAGAGTAGAAAGTTTAGGGATAGTAAAACATAAATATTGTTTTGCGGGATCTCATCCAGCAAAAAACTCTTTGACTTAAAAGAAACTGTATTTTGAGCGGAGGTTGAAGAGGAGTTGTAAAATTGAAAATTTTTTTTCAAATCTCTTATTTGCAACACGAAGGCTAATTGCACAGCACTATTATTAGGAGTTTGCTGTTCCATGCTTTACTTCGCATGATCTGACAGAGGTGAAACCACATACTAAAAGAGTAAAATGTTAAACAAATGTAACCCTACAGCCTATGAGAGTTTTAACACTGATTGTAATACCATGTGATACTGCATAGAGTAATCGACAAGAGAAGGTACTTCAACCTAGATTTGCGAGTTTCAGTTATTTAGATGGCTTGCTAATATTGATTATTTTTAATTTTGTAACATTTTAGATTGAAAATCCAAAATAACTTCATTACTTTTTGTTAACAAATGTTGTAAAGAATACTTTAAAATTTCCTAATATATTACATTTTGTTATTCTTTTTTTTACGAGTTATGTTAATAACTGATCTTCTTTTGTAATATTTTTGTTTGGAAATATTTGTAAGAATTTTATTATTTTCTCATCGTTGAATGTTTGAACTGTCGACGAACATTTAAATTGAGTTACATTTTGTTATTCTTACTGTTATTTCATTTAGTTTTAAATTATCTCTTTTCTTTTAGTTCTTTTATGAAGTAGTGTTTTAGGCATGTAATTCAGAGGGATATTGATTTCTAAATTTATATATGCTCTTTCTTTTTGTTCTCTTTTAATACTAAATTTTATCTGTTATAGTTTTATTATTAGTATTAAATTATCCGGATAGTCCTCTCCAAGATGATTTAAAGATGTCCTTGAAACCTTGATAGGTCAGCAATTTAAAATTCACTTATAATAAATCCTTACATGAAATGAAAAACTTTTTAAATCCCTTCGCCTTTTTATAAAAAGAATATTACTTGCTTAAAATTATTTGTGTAATGTGTGCCACAAAATATTTATATTAACTAAAGAAGAAATTTTTTAAATGTATATGATTTATGTGCACAGTGTGAAGATCGCCGAGCCGTTATATAAATTCACATCCAAACAGTAGATTTATTTTTCCAATATTAAGGTTTATTTGAAGACAGAGCACAAACTACTACCGGATAATTATATATACAAATATTACAATACTAGCTGCTTCGCACCCAGCCTTCGGTCTGGGTTTTAAAATATTTCGATGAAAGATTTAGAACCACTATTAAAGATAATAAGACGTATTGATAGAAATGCTGAATTAATCTCGCATGTTTCAGATTGTTGACAATTATAACAGTTTATTAATAGCCGAATGTCCAGTAAGTGCACTGTGTTGCCCGTGAGCCGCTGCATAATAATTCCCAATTCCACGACTTTTTTTACTGTGAAGAGTAATATATATGTACTGTTCTGAATGGGATAATTCATTTCCGAGATTGAATGTCTTTTAGTACTAATGTTTTACCTACATAAAAATTTAATTTTAAACAACAAAACCTATCACGAAAGCTTTTTCTTTAAAAAATGACAATTGTGAAATAAAAATAAATTTGATAGAACATGGCGAATTTGTAATTATTGTAAATAAAAATCACGACAACATATAACAGAAAAAATACTAACTTCTTAAAAAATTTGAGAAAGTAAAATAAAGATTTACATATTTTGATGAAATAAAAAATTTAGCTATTAAAAATAAAATGATTTTGATACTGGGATATTTCAAAGAGAAAAAGTTATTGCGTATGACAAATAGTTGTAACTATAGGCAATAAATGGCACCACTCATTACATATTTTAATTAATATATTTTTAACTGATTCTAATTACGATATTTTAATGGTGGAAAGAGTATAAGCATTCAGCGGATTGGGCGAAGTAATGCATCGCACTGGACATCGCACTGGACATCGCACTGGAGCTCTCGGGTCTGACTTTCCTGGGCCAAGCCCTCTAAGTCAGATTACTGTATATGCATGGTAAGAGACATAGCTGATAAATTGCAACGATATTGAGGCTTAAAAAAAGTCGAAGATAATTAAAAATAAGAGAAAAATAAATTAAGATAAACTAAGGTTCACGAGTTCGGTGAGGGCAAATAAATACATAAGTTAGGTTGACAAATAGTACACATTAATGTACCGCAGTTCAAGTTTTCCAAACAAACAACGATTTGGCAGGATAGGCGATAGTTGTTCTGCATTAATGTCAATTCTATTACCAAATATCGGGCAAAATGATGACAACAATTAAAATATGGTCATTTTTCACGCAAACTCAACAGTTAAAATGACTGTACTACATAATTAAAACGGTGTTTTTGTTGGTTTTAAAATAATATATTTAGAACTAATTAGAATATCGGAACGCGATTGACCGAAATAATTTCCTTAAGTAATTATGCCAAGCCTAATTATGAATAGATGTTAGTGCGGTCTCAAAAGTGGATAAATAAAAATGGCGCAATTGAATTGGCAATGAAAGAAAAATACCAAATATTGATAAAATGAACTAAGCACTTAAGGTCAAAAGCCGAGAACAGTTATATTACCTGAAAGCGTTATCATAAGAATGAAGTTACATAAAGGATTTCAATTTTTATAACACGAAATATATACCGAAAGTCGCCAAGTTTATTTAAGAATACTTGAAGTACAGAGTGACGTCTTAAAATTGGATAAATAAAAATGGCGCAATTGAATTTAAAATGAGAGAAGTATACCAAATTAATATTGATAAAACAAAATAACTATCTAAGACTAAAACACCGAAAACAATTATATTATTTGAAATCACATTTTAAACTTTAATCAAAAGTGGCTACAATATCTCAACATTTCATAGTTGCCATTTCTAAAATGAAAATTTATTTGTTCCCTGTATATCACTTGCCAATTTCTTTTATCTCTAGTGTAGTTGAGTTTTAGATAACAAAACCTATGATGGTTTTTATTTAATAAATGGCAACTGTGAAATGAAAACAAATTTGATGGAACATGGCAAGTTTTTAATAACTGAAAATAAAAATCTCGTCAAGCAAATAAAATAGAAAAAAGAAGTGATTTCCTAAACAAAAATGAGTTTATCGTTTATCAGATAAGAAAATAGTCTTATATACATAAATGCCATCATATATTTATATACTTACACTGGAATTTAAATAGCGTAGATACGTTTTTGTGTTTCCCGAATACCAAATATCTGGCGATAATAATGCCAACAATGAATAACACTGCCATATTTAGACGCCAACTCGACAATGGAAAACGCATATCGCAAAATTAAACTGGCATTTTCTTCGGTTTTTCGTCAATATCTTTCGAAATAATTGAAATATCGGAACGCGAATGGACGAAATGACATCTCTGGATCGTTTCATGTCTTTTGGTACCTTAGGCGCCCGTCTGCGTCCAGCGGTTTGCAAGGAGATAGACGCACATACAAACATACATACATACATAGTCACAGTCAGATTTTAATCTCGGAATTCAAGATGTATTAATACGGAATATGTTCATTTGGCGGTATCAAGGATTTCTGTCCAAAGTTACTCTATGACTTATCGGGTAGATTTGTATAAAAAAACATAAAAAATGAAAACTGTTCTTAATATCAATAAATAAAAATAACAAAATCTATGTTTACATGCTAACGATTAAATCTGTATCAAATTTGTGTCTTATATTAAATTTGCTCAAACTTTTTTCTTATGGTAAAATATAAGTTTAACCCTGAATTACATTACTGTATTACTACTGTACGTTGATTAGAAACGTTAATATACCTTGCCATATTACGTGGTAGAATAGGAAGCAGAAGTTTTGACATCAACAGTGCTAATTTTGTTGGTAGTAATAAATATTTTCCAAAATTAAGGAAATTTATGACAAACCACATAGTTTTGTATGAAACAGAAAAGCACATTCATATGAATATGAAGATAACTATATAAAATGATAGGTTTTATTTGGCCATGAGAGTCACTGAAATTTGTACTTTTTGTTGTTAAAATATTGTTGATAAACATTTCATTGTAACGTAAAAATTAACTAAGAATTAAAATAACTTCTCATATAAAAATGCTATAATTTGAGTCCAATAGAAATGAAAGTCAATCACTTTATATCTCAATTTCCAGGCAAATCGAATGGATATTACGCAGACGATGTTTAAATAATATAAAATAAGAAATGAATAAATCAGATATTTAAAGTAATGACGTCATAATGATAGAAAAATATCGATGTTTAAGTAATATAAAATAAGAATGAATAAATCAGATATTTAAAGTAATGACGTCATAATGATAGAAAAATATCATTTTCACCTATTTATTATCTGATAAATTGAAAATTTTAATCTTCTGCTTTTAACCGAGGAAAACTTCGTTTAAAACAATTACTTGGGATGACGTCACATTGCTAGAAATATTGCTTCTTTCACTTAGTTATGATGCGATAAATTAAAAAATTAATCGTTTGCGTTTAACCGGGGAAAATAATGCATGGAATAATGACACAAAATGCTCGAAAAAGGGGGAAGGAATGGATTTCGAACGTTGAAAATTTACAAAAACCTTCCCAGGGATGTACCTAATAATTTCCCAAATTTTCACGGCGATTGGATGCATGGTTTTTGAGTCTATTGAGTACATACATACAGACAGACAGACAGACACACACAAATTCATTTTTATATATATAGATTTACAGTAACCGATTATATCAACTCAAATATCTATCCTAAGAGCATCGCTTACACGTCCGGAGTCTACAATTACCTCCGACGTTCTCCTATAATCTACTTACTTTCTTCCTAGGTGGCGCTCTCTGGGCGTTCACTATTACTCGCCTGTCCCTACACACAGTGCTATTCTATTCTCTGCAAGTATTTAAACCAGTATTTAAATCAGTTGTCCAGTAGTTTTCAGATATAATTTTTTATAAATATAATACTTTTCTGTTAAGTTAATGATCTTTATATAAAATTAAAACAGATACCACAGGCAAAATAGATGAGTCGTATTGATTTGCCGTAATTCCATTGCATCATATAGGTAAATCGGATGACCAGTAAAATAATTTATTTTTACATTTTATTTGATAGCTCTTTCTCAGGCGTTGACTGTCAGCTTATTTTTCTATTCCGTACAAGTTACTGTTTAAAATTGTTATTTCGGGTGCTACCCTATTGTAGATAACTTGGCTTAAGTCACAGGTGAAAGTAAACGACTAGCGAAGTGACTATTTGGTACCACTATATTGTCATTGAGTGAGATAGCAGCTGGTCTGTGACTCCTCCTACTACGGCTCCACCCCAAATTACATTATTGATAAAGGCGTAGCTAATTGACGATGTCTTCTTCACTCAGTCAAAAAATTGGAAATAGTGCACATTTTTTACCCTCGAAATAACTGCAGGTTTTATTTGCAGAACCATGAGCTCGTTTGTACAGACAATTCACATAATATATCCACAAATGAAAGCATCACACATTCTCACAAACTAGGATGTAAGACGACCTACGTCCTAATTTGTGTCAATGTGCCGTGTCAAATAAATTATGATTAATAATTATTAAATTTGTGATAGTTTTGATAAAAATTATGGAAACGTACAAATGAGTAATCTCTAAATCCATCCAAATATCTATGACGGTTGATAAAGGTATAGTTTAATTTTTGATTAATCATTTCCTATGTTGATAATTGTATTAAATTTCAAACTTGTTCATCGTTTTTTATTTTACAAAGATTTATCTATTACTCAGCTATTTATAATAAGGTGTCTAGAAGAAACTTTTCTGATAATGATTAGAATATTCATAATTGTATTTTCGTACTTATTTAAGAGAGAATGCCACTGGAGAGTTTTTAAGATTTGGATGTCAATTTGACTATTTTAAACATAGCTACACGTGCAATTTAAACTTTTGTTAAGCTATTCATAAACATCTGTAACATTATTAAAAGTTATTTCTCATTTTAGTTTAGGTATGACTTTAGTTTAAAAATTATTTTTAGAGTAACTATTCAAATGCCGTATGTAATTAATTATTCAATGTGTATTAAATATACTATTATTTTGTTTTATTTATTTATTTTTTGTGTATTTGTTTATTTATTTCTTTTTATTAATGTCCTGGATAGATCTTACACCCCAAGTAAATGTAAAAGCGAAGGGTAGTTGAATAAATACGTGTATGTATGTTTGTCTTTCTTTTTGAATGTATGATTTTGTAAAAGGAGTGTGTTTAAAGACAATTTAAACAGTTTTATTATTTTTAATGTATAATTGGGCCTATTGATGCATATATATATATATATTATATATATATATATATAATATAATATTAATATATATATAATATATATTTACATATGTTATGTAACCATTCAATTCTTTCATATATGTATGCCAAAGTATTTCTTTTCTTTATAACACACACACATACATAATACATACACATATATATATATATATATATATATATATTTATATATATATATATATATATATATATATATATATATATATATAAAGAATTTAAAATTTGAGTTTTTATGTATTGTATACAACTATGATGTTATTTTATATTTAAAAAATATAATTCATATATTTTTATATAATATTAAACTATTATGACTATTATAAAGTTATCTTTTCAATGACAAAATATTTTTGAAAACACTTATTGATATTTTCATCGGTTGGAATCTTTTACCTTCTACATTTTATTAGTAAGTAATTAACAAAATGTTCTTTAGATATTTTATTTAGTTACGGTTTATTGTTCCTAAATTTGTTATTATTCTGAGCTGTAGTATGTTATTTTGCACTTTTCTTAATGCACAATCTAGCTTATGAAAACGTTTAAATCAAAGTTTGCTAAAAAGAAATTCAATAATGCATGATGTGTCTACTTCAAATGCACATATCTAATGAATTACCTTTTGGCTGTATAATTTTTATAATTTTGTTTTAATAAAAAAAGGTCACTAAAACACATTTTAAGATAACTATCCATTTTACTATTTTGATCTCTTAAAATTACATCCAAGTAAATTTAGTTTTTCCATAATCATTCAAATAATTCTAAATGATTTCTGTTTGTATTATGATATCTAATTTTTTAGCAAGATTTGTTTATATCTAATTACGTTGGAATGTTACAAACCGTGAAGTTGTTGAATGAGTTTAACAATTTTGATTCTATCCACACAGTAATTATAATTTTAGTAAAGCACTGCATAAACATTTGTGGCATTGGGGAAACTAATTTTATTTTACGTCTTATGTCATCTATATTATTTTTGTAATTAATTTAAGATTGGGTATCTGGATGTGGGTGTATATATATATATTATATATATATATATATATATATATATATATATATATATATATATATATATATATATATATATATATATATACGTGTATGGAGCTATTCACATATACTTAGATATATGCGAGTGCCAAAATGTCATTTTTTAATAAAGATCTTAAAAATTGATATCATTGCATAGTTTTATATTTTCCACTACCCATTCGTAGCCAATTCACTTCTATTAGTTGTTTGCCCATGTCGTACGTATCACAGGACTAGAGGGCTAGGCCCAGCAAGTTCTGTGAAAAATGATCTCTGTGAAGCTCTGGCGTTAATGGGTTAAGTAACCAAATTTTAAGTAGGAAAAATAAGCTAAAATAATAAACAAAATGTAAGAAAACAAACTATTTAAGAATTATATATTTATATATCCTAACTGTTAAATGTAATAAACTCTCATTCATAGTTACACAACCGAGCATTGAATGGGCAGAAAAGTGATTTTACAGAACCAGGAGAATTCTTTTAAAAACTTGCTCGAGTTTAAATGTAACGACAAGAAGCTTCAACACTGGAGATGAGGTAAGGTATTTCTACTTCAGTCTTGCATTGTACATCGTAGAAATCTTTTTTGAGGAAAAATAAGCTAAAATAATAAACAAAATGTAAGAAATCAATCTATTTAAGAATTATATATTATATATCCTAACTGTTAAATGTAATAAACTCTCATTCATAGTTACACAACCGAGCATTGAATGGGCAGAAAAGTGATTTTACAGAACCAGGAGAATTCTTTTAAAAACTTGCTCGAGTTTAAATGTAACGACAAGAAGCTTCAACACTGGAGATGAGGTAAGGTCTTTCTACTTTAATCTTACATTGTACATCGTAGAAATCTTTATTGATATATAGTTTAGCAAGAAATTTGTACCCCACTTCTGAGACTCTAGAATACTTCTTTTGGTCCAAATGAGATACAATTGCAACTACAGATAATTCAAATGATGCGCTTGCCATTTATTACATTAAAAAAAATTAGTACAAAAATCCACCAAAAAGGGGCTTTTTAACACATGGTATTTATTTATTTTCATTAAGTTAGGCGAGCACTAGTTTCTTGTATGCACATCATAACGTTCCTAGAAAGAGCGTACAGATAAAACTGTTTTACCAGAACAGCAGAACTCCGTTGCATCTCTAATTCCGTCGTATGAAGAGGGTACGTGAATGGGCAAAAATTGATTTTACAGAACCAGGAGAATTCTTTTAAAAACTTGCTCGAGTTTAAATGTAACGACAAGAAGCTAAAATAATAAACAAAATGTAAGAAAACAAACTATTTAAGAATTATATATTTATATATCCTAACTGTTAAATGTAATAAACTCTCATTCATAGTTACACAACCGAGCATTGAATGGGCAGAAAAGTGATTTTACAGAACCAGGAGAATTCTTTTAAAAACTTGCTCGAGTTTAAATGTAACGACAAGAAGCTTCAACACTGGAGATGAGGTAAGGTATTTCTACTTCAGTCTTGCATTGTACATCGTAGAAATCTTTTTTGATATATAGGGTTAGCAAGAAATATGTACCCCACTTCTGAGGACTCTAGAATACTTCTTTTGGTCCAAATGAGATACAATTGAAACTACAGATAATTCAAATGATGCGTTTGGCATTTATTAGAAAAAAATTAGTACAAAAATCCACCAAAAAGGGGCTCTTTAACACATGGTATTTATTTATTTTCATTAAGTTAGGCGAGCACTAGTTTCTTGTATGCACATCATCCCAACGTTCCTAGAAAGAGCGGTACAGATAAAACTGTTTTACCAGAACCAGCAGAACTCCGTTGCATCTCTAATTCCGTCGTATGAAGAGGGTACGAAGAGGTCCAATGTCGGAAAGTCCCTTACTCAAGATGATAGAGAAATTTGAAAGAACTGGGCAACTTGGAATTCTTTCAGGTAGAGGAAGAATGTTAAATTCCTTCTTCTAGGGTGAGAAACGTTGAAGCCAGCAGTCAATCGCTGCATGGTAGTGTTTGTGTGCCAGTTGTTTCTTTTGTATTAGTTATGCTGCATTCCACCATTAGAAAAATATTATGGTGTATTTTGCATTTTTCCCTACAAATTGCAGCTTATGTAACAATTGAAGGACGGGGACCCAGAGATTCGTAAAAATTTTGTACTTCAATTTCTTGATCGCATGGTGGTTGACGTCATTTGGCCACTTAACATTTTGTGCAATGACGAAGCCCACTTTTGATATAATGGGCAAGTTACACTCGCAATTGTCAAGTTTGGTAAGCGGAAATCCTCATTCTATACAGGGTCAAACCTTTCATCCCGAAAACGTGACAATATGGTGTATTTTTATGGCTACCTTTATTATTGAACCGTATATCTTTGCAGAGATACCTGCAAAAGGAATACAAATCTGTTACGTCGAGTCATAAAATTGAAGAATTAGTTTTTTCCATTTCTAGTTACATTACTTTTCTAGTCCTTTAATTATACGAATTAAGAAATCCTGTTACAGATTCTCAGTTATATGTCACATAGTTTTGGTATTAAATTCATTCAACAGATTGCGAACTCATGTGATAATCATCTCTAATTTAGCAACTCTGCTTGTAGAATGTAGTGATGCGGTGTAAGAGCACAGCGATCCTAACACCACATATACTCGAGGACTTCTAAAACGTAGTACAAATTTGTGCACTAGGTTCTGAGTCAGAAATTATTTAAAACTGTTTACTATTATAAAATTCTGGTAGTAGTGCAGTCGTTCCAAAACGGTATACGAATTTGTTAATTTGGAGTGATAAGCATTTGAGCTAGAAATCACAGAGTAAATCCAACAACGAGATGACTAGAAATTTAACATTTCTCTCATTTTTAAAATAGGAAGAGAGGATTTTATAGAAGAATCTAGATGTTAAATTGGAATGAAGCCCCAACTTACTAAATCACCAGTATTTGTCAGATGTTATATTTCAAATACCAACTTTCAAAAATATCTAAAATATTTTAGTACAATTATGATTACTGTCCATTAATGACCTATTAAAATTTACTGCCGCAAGGGCTTCCATCCTACAGACATTCTTTACCAGTGGTATTAATGAGTAGCTGCTCACTATTTTTAGGCTCCTCCCACTTGAATTGGACAATTGATATAATTTTTTATTTTAATTTCCAACATTATTCTTTTAAGCAGCTTATGCTGATCTTGTTCTCAGCATTCACTGCATCAGTTAATAGGTATTAATGCGTAGGTCAATTTAAAAATATTAAAAATTTTCATCTTTAAGTAAAATATTTTTGAGTAGAAATTTAAATTTAAATAATATAAAATGCAATAAATCAAGAAATTTAAGAAGTATATGACTATATACTCTAACTGTTCAGCATAATAAATTCTTATTCATAGTTAAAGAATTGAGCATCTATAGGCAGAAAAGAGATTATTACACAGCTCGCATAATTCTTTTCGTTTGCAACCTTTTATTCAATGTTGTGTTTTGAGGAACAAAAAGCACCGCTTCTGATTTTTCAAGATATCTTTCTTTTCAATGATGCTCGAACTCTCACAGGTCTCTGAATCATGTTTCGCATTACATTCCTTATTCACTTGTAATAAATATTCGGGAACTTGAGAACTGTCAGTTGAAGTTCGGTATCTACTGAGTCGATTGTTTTGACTACCTCTTGAAAAATGCTTTGATCCTGTGCCACCGCTTCCAAAGGCATCAAAGGCATCAAAGGTGGTGATGCAACTGGACCATTTATGCCGAGCCCGTCAATCCAGAGGCTTCTGTCAATAAGCACAAAAATGACAACGAGCGAAAATTAAACACATAAAAGAACAAAGTGATAGAAGGGTGGATTCGTGAGTTCATAGCACAAAAAGTAGAGAGTAGAGAGTCTAAGGATAGAAAAACATAAAATATTTTTGTGGCCAGTGACATTCGTACGAAATACTCAAAAAAATAATATTTTAAAATGATCAGAATCGAAAAAATTGAAAAAATAAAAAATAAGTGTTTTAAAAATAAATCAACTGCATTAAAAGTCCGAAAAAGGCATAAAAATAATAAATAAAGATAAAAAACAACTTTTAAGAATTTAAATTAAGTATCTAAATTTTTGTCATCGGGTACAAAACCGTAAAACCTAGGAATACAATGATGCTACGCGGCAGGCTGTCTTAATCACCATGCCACACCTGACAAAACAAGGTACTTGATAGCGTTTCAAAAGCAATGGTTTAACACCCTTCATTTTTCGAACAACGAAGCATTATTTATGACTCACGACACTCAGTTTCAATCGTTAAAAATTTCAATAGTTCTTTTACATCGAATTCACCGTTATCTTAACTAAGCATTTTCTGTTAACACGTTGACTACCATAAGGGTCACCCGTGACCGGCACTCGACTTGGATACAGCGGTATGGGGCAACCAGTGAGCGGCGACGCAGTAAATAATAAAAGTACATAATTATAGTAAATATGGATACTGATAAATTTTTCCATAATATCATTGTTATCATAATGGTTTGAAGAAATTAATGCAATATAGACATACAAAAATAATTTTATTAGTACATAAAAAATATACATTTTATAAGTGCATATTGCGATGAGAAAGATTGAAAAATTCAGGGCAAAGAAAAGGTGAATCAACGCAATGAGGAATTTTCACGTTTTCTAATTTTGATTTTAAACGATAGAAGACAAAAAAGTTAGCAGGACAGTAGCTATTTTTCTTTCATTTGGGGGTCTAATGAGTGATTTCTGATGGGTTTTAAAGCGGATTCTTTAACGTGTCTCAAAAAGGATACTTTTTCTCCGCCGAGTTTGTGATGTCATCGTTCATGTCGAAACTGACCGCCTATGCTGTTTACATGTTAAAAGGCGACTTTTAAATTTGTTTCTGTGTAAAGTATAGCATATAATAGAAATTTTTTTACTATGTCTGGCATTAAAAAATCATAGTATAAATATTGTATTGTGCCACTCTGTCAAAGTAAAGCAAGTAATTGCAATGAGAAGATATTTTTCAGCTTTTCCAAAGATCCACATACACGTAAATTCTGGACAACTGCGATGAAAAGGGATGAGAAATTAAACCCCAAATTATCATATAAATCATCTCTATGGGTTTGAGAAGACCATTTTTAGGTAAATAAATGCTTGCTTTTGTTTAAATATTACTAGTTTGGAAAAAGTAAAGTATATAAAAATACATATATACCTTTAAAAGAACTGTTGATTAACCAGTGCTATTTAACTTTTAAAACTGCTCATTTTCGAGTATTATCACAGAGTTCAACTACAATAAATGTTTGATAAAGCATATAAATATCGTAAAACATATAAATATCTAAAGCATATAATTATCTAATAAATAACTCGGGGGAGGGGAAAGTTTTGTATTTTTAAGATATTATAAATATTTTCTTCAAAGATGCATACTTTCTTAATTGAATCAATTCACAGTGATATTTTTCGATTAAATTGGTGACTAATTTGAAAAAAGTATATAATATTTTTAAAATACTTATAATGATATTACTTTAAAAATTTAATTTAATTTCAGAAATTTTATACATTTTTTAATTTAACATTAACATTAAAGACAATAAAATTATATTGCTATTTAAAAAAAGCATAAATAATTAAGCAAAGCCTTTTAAAGATTTTAAATTTCTTTTCATCAAATTTAAAATTCTTAAGAATTAGTTTGGTTTTGGAGCGCTACTATCTACTTTTTGCAACACGAACTCTAAAGCTTTCAATCCAGAGGCTTCTGTCAGTAAGCACAAAAATGACAACGAGAGAAAAATAAACACATAAAAGAGCAAAGAAATAGAAGGGTAGATTCGTGAGTTCATAGCACAATAACTCGAGAGTTGAAAGTTTAGGGATAGAAAAACATAAAATATTTTTGCGGCCATGACATCCGTACAGAATAAAGCAAAAAATAATGAATTAAAATGTCAAAATCGAAAAAATTGAAAATTTTGAAAAAGCAAAAAATAAATGTTTTAAAAATAATTAAATTGCATTAAAAATCCGAAAAAGGACTAAAGAATAATAAATAAACATAAAAACAATTTTTAACAATTTAAATTAATTTAACAATTTAATTCTGAATTTTGTATCGTCGGGAATAGAACCGAGCACCCGAGGAGAACGATGACACCAAGCAGAAGGCGTACTTAACCACCAATGCAACACGCCCACTTTCGTGAAAGGCAAAATAAAGTATTTGTTGGAGTAAGAAAACGATGCGCAGATTTAAATATTAGGCTCCACCCTCAACAGGAGAGCAGAAAACCAAAACAGTACGGAGGATGTGAGAGCAATACACATGGAAAAAATAAAAATAATTTAACGTACTAAAAGTGATGTATGGCCAATTTTAAAACATTTCAAAGGCATCAAAGGTGGTGATGCAACTGGACCTTATGGGGTAGCCCGTCAATCCAGAGGTTTCTATCAGTAAGCACAAAAATGACAACGAGCGAAAAATAAACACATAAAAGAGCAAAGAGATAGAAGGGTTGATTCGGGAGTTCATAACACAAAGCTAGAGAATAGAAAGTTTAGGGATAGTAAAACATAAATTATTTTTGTGGCCAGTGACATCCGTACAAAATAAGCCGAAAAATTTGAGTGATAATGAGTAAAATCAAAAAAGTTTAAAAATTTTGGAAAAAATATAAGTTTTAAAAATAAATAAGCTGTATTAAAAATCAGAAAAGGGCCTAAATAATAATGTTTATTTATAGTAATAATTTTTATTGATTTAGTTTAGGTGTTATAAATTTTTGTTTGTTGAGAAGTAATGATCAGGTACGATAAATTTGAAAAATTTGGAAAAAATAAAAATACATGTTTTAAAAATAAATAGATTAGTCTAAAAATCCAAAAAGAGCCTAAATAATGTTAAATAATCGCAAAAAACAATTTTTATTAATTTTAATTTAGAGTTTAAAATTTTGTCTTCGCCGGTGATAGAACTTAACTCTCGGCGAAATCCCGAAGTAGATGAAGCAGTTGAGGGAAGGCGTAATCTAACCAAGCCACACCTCTGCATAAGGTGAACAGCAAAATAATGTATTAATACGGTAGACTTGGCGATGTGCAAATTTAAATATTAGGCTCTGCCTTCGACATGCACAGAAGGGCAGAGCATTACAGGGAGAGATGGAAGAAATTACGTGAAATAAAAATAATTTAGTGTACGAAAAGTGATGTATGGCCAGTTTTAAGTATTTTAAATCTTTTTTCTTACATTTTTTAACATTTTTTTAAGGTTTCTTTTTTTTTGGTTGATTTTTTATTTTTTATATAAGACGACACAAATTATTAAGGATCTTTGGCTAGAATGGCCAAAGGCCTTCTTCTATTGTTAGCATCAGCGGAGTCGTAATTGACAAGATTATTTATTAATTCATTGCTTAAATTCTTATGAAATTTTTAAAAACATTATAATATCTTTCCGTATAAAGGGTAATCTTCGGAACACCTCGCCCGGTAGGGCATATCTCCAGTAAGCAAGGTAAGAAATTTAGAAAGGGAGCGGTTCATAATGAATATTTTGTATATCAAGATGCCAGTTACAGTAATGTTATAATACAATTGTAAAAAGGAAAATATATACATATATACATAAAAAGTAAATATAAATTAAAAGAGAAGTTAAAGAAGGTCTTTAAGTAAAAATAACAAAAGTGGTTAAATATGAAAAAATGTGAGAAAATATGATTAAAAAGAAATAAAAATGTCTAAAGTAATGAAAAAACAATAATAATAAGATAATCGTACAGAAACAAAATCATAAATATGGCAAAAGAAAATTTTACAGTTAGAAAGAGTTGCATATAAAAGTAACATTGTAATGCGGTGGCCCTAGTCCAAAGCATAGAGAACTGTAGTGATGGGTAGACAAAAGTATTTAGCTTAGATATGTGTTTAAAGCATACAAGTGCCTAAAATAGTCATAAAATAAAAGAAAAATGAAAAAGTATTTGAAGAAAGAAAGAATTTAAATGAGTAAAGAAGCCCTAGGTCTGCTTCTGAACTCCGGATCCGCGAAATCATAGTCCGGCAGCTCAGCAACAATTTCATTAGGAATATTATTTAAAGTATTAAAAAATCTTTGTGAGAGTTTAAGAAAATGCTCTTTAATGGTTGGTAAGTTAAGATCTCTCCGGATTATGTCATTTCGAAGGTAGTGAGGTGCCTTGACAATACGTCGTAGAATTTTATTTTGAGCTACCTCGAGAATTTTGATGTTTGAGGGAAAAGCATATGACCATACTGGCGCGCCATAGCACGCGCGTGGCAGTATTACTGTTTTATAAAGAGTCTTAAGCCGGGCACTCAAGTGAGGAGAATAAATCAGAAAACGAAGATCATGGAGATTTCCGATCATGAGTTTTTCAATGTATTTTATGTGTGGCTTCCAGGTAAGCCGCTTGTCGATGTACACACCCAAGTACTTTACCGAGTCCTCCCAGCAGATAGGGTCGTTATTAAGATATAACCGTGGCGGAGTATTATAGGTCCGGGAGAAAAATATAGCATGGCATTTCGAAGTATTAATTTTTATTTTCCATTTAACGAGCCACGGTTCCAGAGCATCAAGATGATGTTGAATGTAGGACGCGACGGAATTAATATACGGAGCCTGTGTGTAGATGGCCGTGTCATCCGCGTACAGGGCTATATTGGTGTATTCAGATTTTGGAATATCGTTAAAATATAAGTTGAAGAGAATGGGGCCAAGAAGGGAACCTTGTTGGACCCCAGCAGTAATATTTTTGAGAGAGGAAAATTTGTTTTTGACACGGACCGTGAAACGACGATCGCTAAGATAATTGTGTAATAGATGAATGAGTGCATCAGGCAACTGGAGCTGAATAAGTTTGAATATAAGTCCTTCGTGCGTGATGCGATCAAAGGCTTTAGCGATGTCTAAAAATATGGCACCAGATGGAGTCCTCGTCTGTAGACTCTCGCTAGCGAGTTCCACGACTCGTAGCAACTGGTGTGTTGAGTTATGGGAGCTTCTGAAGCCAAATTGCTCTGGAATTATAATGTTATTACTAGAAAGAAAGAGTTCCAAACGGTTGAGAATAATTCGTTCAGCAAGTTTGCTGAGGCAACTCAGTAAACTAATTGGGTGATAATTGTCAGCAAAAGTTAAATTGGCTGAAGGTTTTGGTATTGGACATACCACCGCAGTCTTCCAGAAGTCTGGAAAGTATGCCAGTTTTAAAATACCATTAATAATGGCAGTGAAATAAATAATAAGATTAGGAGGTAAATTTTTGAGAGCTTTGTTCGAGATCGAATCAAGTCCTGGAGCTTTAGAATTTTTAAGTTTCTTAATGGCTTCCAAAACCTCAGCAATGTTAGTAGGAGAAATCGGAGTACAGGGAGAGTGAGCCAAGAACCCTTGAACAGTGTTATGGACCAGAATATCGTGATCCTCGTCTTCGATGTCAGAATTTGGAGAAAATTGATCCTCGTACACGTCTGCAATTGCTTCAGCCTTTCCCAGTGAGTCGAAGGCAACACCATTCCTTCCATGGATCGGCGGAAAGAAATTCACAGATTTATTTCGGAGTTTTTTTCGGAATCGCCAGATGGTGTTGTCTTCAGGCGATAAATTTAAGATAAGCTCCTCCCAATCCTTACTACGGAATTTGCGAATCTCGTCCTTAACAGATTTGCACAAATTTCGATAATCTTGCCGGGCATCAGGAGTTCGGTAAATTTGGAAAAATTTCCGTGCAGTATTACGACGCCTAATAAGAGTTTTAATAAAAGTAGGAAGTTTATGATGACGAGGGATTGGGAGTTTAGTAGATGAATTTTGTGTCGCAAAATTTATACTCTCAGAGAGAGTCTTGACTGCACGTTCAATGCAATAAGGAGTTCGAATGACAGGATAAAGCAATTTAGAACCGGCAAGAATAGCCTGGAATTTTTGCCAATCAGTATAAATGATGGGGTCGAAATATTGAAGCTCAGAGCTCAAATCGATCGTCAGTTGAACTGGAAGATGATCAGAGTCAAAGAGGTCCAACGTTTCAATGTTTGAATTTTGAGGAATATTCTTAAGTAGAGCTAAGTCAATGGTAGAAGGTCGGGAGTGAGCGCCAAAGTGAGTGGGGGTAGGGGGGTGATGTAAGATTACATCAGAATGAGAATTTAGAAAATTAAAAAGATCAGTGCCAAATTTATTAGCTCTATAACAATTCCAGGCTCTATGGTGAGCGTTAAAATCACCCGCAATGATGCATTGTGGGTGATAATTTAGAATTTTGATAAGATCCGAGGTAGGAAAATTTTTCCCATGACGAATGTAAGCAGACGTAATAAGTAATTTAGTGGAAGGAGTAGGCAAAATCATAACCGAATGAGACTCCAATTCCGTAGTGTCAAGATCAGTAATAACGTAATGATTTAAACTGTTTTTAACGTAGATAGCAATACCACCTTGGATACCACCGCAGAGGCGAGCACCATTTACAGGAGACTGGTCTTTCCGGTAGAGAGAGTAATTACAGACGTTGAATCTAAAATTTGGTTTTAGTTTAGATTCTTGTACGAGGACAATATCAATATCAGACTCTTCGAGAAAGTCTCTAAGTTCATTAATTTTGGAAGAGAGACCATTTGCATTCCAAAAAAGAATATTTAAGCTATTACTTCTGGTGTGCTGTCTATCCATCATTGGTGTCAACATCGAAAGTGTTAGAAATTATTTCAAATATTTCATAAATTTTAGTAAAAGTGTCTTTCGACGACTTCATTATAGTTGAGATACTTTTAAACATCCCAAGGATGTCAGAGATATTTAAATCTTTCATTATTTCTTGAATGGTTTTTAGCAGTTCTAAGATGGAAGAGGTGTGTGAAGAGTTTTGAAGGGAAGATTTTTCTGTTCCTGATTTTTGAATTTTAGATTTGTTTTTTGGGCCAGAATTAACCGAATCATTATTATTGTGCAGTTTTACAGGTTTTTTCGGAGGGTTTTTATTTATTTTAGTGATAGAATGAGAATTTGAAGTAGAAGAAGCAGCTTCTGAGGTTTCAAAATGCGAAACATTTGAGGTGAGCTTAGTCGAGGGCGCGGCATCCTCGATATGTGGTTTTTGCAGATTTTTTGAGTTTTCTGCCCTTTGCTCCCAAACATTAGTTTGGGGAACTGGTGCAGGGACAAATTTTGGGGCAGCAGCCCTAGATTTAACATTTTTATTTTGTTTCCTATTAGTAGGATGAGCTGGACATCCTTTAAAATTGGCGGTATGCCCACCACCGCAATTTGCACATTTAAATTTGTCAGGTGTTATCTGACAAGTATTGGATCTGTGGTTCTCACCACATTTTAAACATTTAGGGGTGAGCTGACACGCGAGGGACGAATGCCCGAACTGCTGACAGTTGTAGCACTGAGCTACTCCCTTAGCTTTATATGGCTCGAATTTGACTGTTAAGTAATTAATTGTAGTAATATTATGAATGTTGTCTACAGCCGGAGAAGGTTTAATGGTTGCCAAAAACAGCGGCATGGGCTGTTTCGTCTTTCTATTGGTTAAATAAGCAATTTTAATGACTTCGATGCCATGCATTCGAAGTACTTCTTCGATTTCTCCAACTTCAGTAAAGAGTGGAAGACCCCTGATTACAAATTTCAACGGCTTGGCCGATTTAAGGTCAAGAGCCCTGGCAGGGATTTTATTTGTTATGAGGTATTTTTGAGCCGCTCTGAAAGCTTCACTAGAGTCGGTAGTTACTTTAATCATATTACGGGAGTATTCCGTAGAAATCTCCTTGGAAACAGCATGCAGATGTTGTATCTGCTGCTTGCAGTTTTTCCCAATCTCGAAAAAGAGTTGGTACTGCTTGCGTGGTTTACTGGGAGTAGTCTCAGTATTACCGGATGAGCTTGGGCCCGGGTTAGGCCTAACATTTTCATCATTAACACTCACGCCATCAGGATCAATGGCGGCAAAGGAATTTGAAAGTTTTATTGCTTTGTCAGCAGTGTCACTGGTTTGGCGCTTTTTCTTCGTAGGAAGAATACGCAGTACATTATCATTTAACAAGACCATTCGCATGTTGAATGGTCTAAGAGAAGCATTAATATTTTGAGAAAAAGAATCATAGAAAGAAGAAAACATGGTTGTTTTCATAAACGGATGTATATCATGAGTACTGGCATCAAGAATACTAAATAATTCATTATAAATACCACTCACCTGCTGGTTGTTTGAGCAGTCCTGGGTGGCAGCAAGCTTCATCATATATACAAGATAATCGTTCACTACTTCATAAAAGTTCCACGAAGTGGTGAATTTAGTTTTAAAGATGGTCATAAGATTTTGAAAGTTGCACGGAGAGTCAGTAGCAGGAACATCAGCAAGGTGGCCAGAAGCAGAAGCTTCACACTCCATTTCAGGTTCCTCCATGTAAATTCTATTTTAACACTTTGGCGATAGAAAGAATTTTCTTCTGTCAATCACTTGAATACAGCTGGTAGACGATCTGTAGTCAGCTAATGAAATCTTCATCAACCATCAGCAACTTCCTCCAGTTTTGAAAAAAGTAAAAATATTCAGAAAGAACAAACGCAATGTCAA
>CM063497.1:104283494-104297158 GCA_032207245.1 Pardosa pseudoannulata | reverse complement strand
ATAAAACTTTTTTTCTTACATTTTATATGTTTTTAATAATTTTTTTTTGGTAGACTTATTTCGTTTTTTTTTTATTTTAACAGTACACATTATTAAGGATCTTTGGCACGAAGGCTAAAGGTCCCGGTCTCACGATAAATACCTTCTCTAATTTTTATTTTAATATATTACATCTATCTCTATTTATAAAAAGTGATGCTACTACAAATGTGTGTATATGATATATTTATTTGACTTGTCTATGTCTACAAATAGAAGAGCTGTGATTGGCATGAATAAAATATTATTACATGTTAAGTAAAATTGGATAAATATATAACTGATTTTACATACCGTTGGGTTTTAATTCCCCGTATTTCTGCTCCCATAAAATCCGGGTTTTTTGCTCAAGAACGAAAACATTGACATGCTGTCAATTTTCGGGAGGCTGTCTGATTGTCTTTTGGTAAATCCAGGTAGAAGAGACATTTATGACAAATTGAGATAACTAAGCTATCTAGATCGATAAACTAAACCTTCAGGTTTAAATAAAAATAAATTTTGATAGCTAGAAAATTTCAGGAACTTGCAAAAACAAAATCGGAAAATAGTGCGCGCTTAAAAGCAATACAAAAATATTGGTCTGCATGAACGATGACATCACAACCAATCACGGAGCGTTTTGATGTCACGTGATTTTCGCTTAACTTTAAAATTAATTTTTTAAATGATGGACCCAGTTTTTTACATTTTTGAGAACATTTTTGGAATCTACGAGTCTGCAATTATCAGAAAAACACTAAGTTGTTCGAATCCCCCACATGTGCAAATTCCTCATTGGAACAATATATCACCACTTTTTTAGTCAAATTCTTTGCTCTAGTTCTTTCTAGCTGCTGTGAATACTTGTTACATTCTTACAGTGAAGGAGGAGTGGCATGGTCGACTAACCCGCCTCCACCATTACCTCATCGCTTTCGTCAGGTGTGCGGTTCTGTCCCCGGCGAAGACAAAAATTCTAAAATTTAATCCGAATTGATGAAAGTTGTTTTTCACGTTTATTTATCATTATTTAGGCCCTTTTGGGATTTTTAGTGTGATTTATTTAATTTTAAAACATATATATTTATTTTTCGAAATTTTTTAACTTTATCGTTCCTGACCATTATTATTCAGTATACAAAAATTTATAAAACCTAAACTAAGTTAATAAAAATTATTATTATATTTAAAAATTATTATTTAGGCCCTTTTTAGATTTTTAATACAACTTATTTATTTTTAAAACATATATTTCTATTTTTTCCAAAAATTTTTAATTCTTTCGATCTTGTTCAATATTATTCTAAAATTTTCGGCTTTTTTCTTACGGATGTCACTTGCCACAAAAATATTTTATGTTTTTCTATCCCTAAACTCTCTACTCTCTAGTTTTGTGTTATGAACTCACGAATCCACCCTTCTATCTCTTTGCTCTTTTGTGTGTTTATTTTTCGCTCGTTGTCATTTTTGTGCTTACTGACAGAAGCCTCTGGATTGAAGGGCTCGGCTCATATGGTCTAGTTGCATCACCACCTTTGATGCCTTTGATGCCTTAGATGAATACTTGTTAATGCATAATAAAAATTCTTCGTTATCTCTAAACTCTCTTTTATTAGCTATCCCTAAACCTTCTTTTAGTATTTTTATATTCTATTACATTTGCTTATTAATTTTTTGGGTCTAGTATTTGATATTATTATTTAATGTAACCTAAAAACCTGCATTTGTTATTGTATTCCTTTTCATCTTAAGGACCGGACTGTCATCATTAATATCATAGCCGCATAACAGGGGATAAGGCTTTCGGCCAAGGAACCCCAGTCAACCCTATAATTAATTTTCAGTTAGTTCGAGTGCTTGTTTTTAATTAAAAGCTCACTTTACGTCGTTATTCAAGAACATTAGTCACAAAGTCATGACTTACTCACAGTTTAAGGCTTGGCATGATCGGTAATGCGGCCGCCCTGTACTTACTTGCAATCGTCAGTTTGATCACAGCCATCTAAACACAAGGCCTGCGCTCTGATTTTCCGAAAACCGGTCACGTGATCTCTCAAAGGCGGTATTCTATTTATTCTGTTGATGCTTGTTGAATGCTTGCCGATTACTGCTTTAAAAAAAAAAATTTATGGAAGTAAAATAACTTTTGCTATTATATGTAGGGTAAGTAGCAATTTTACTATCGTTTCTCCTATTATTCGCTGTTTTCTAATTAAGTATATCATAAGAATGATGGTAATTCTTAAGTTCGCTACTTTAGAATGGTTCAAATGTTTTGTTATTAGTATGTGCTTTGTATCATATTGTATATTATAACTGTCGTTTTAAAAATAAGTTTCATTTTATTGTTAGATCTCATTAAGGAGTTTATAATTATATAATACAACATTTAATATCCGTAAGTTAAATAAATGTATTCTAAGTTATGTTAAAGTTTCGTTTTTGTTGTGTATTGCAACTTGGCTATTGATAACTCACAAATTACAATTTCTGTTTTATCCTAAAGGAAAACTATTTATTATTAACACAATAAAAGATTAATGTATCCTTAGTTCATTGATTTATAATGTGTTTTTAAGGGGCTTTATTAATAAAAGTTGATGTACAACTTCTTTCCCATACTACAATAGCAACTGGGAAATTTCTATGTAGAATCAATGTTATCTGCACTTTAAATTGTTTCTGATTTATCAACTTCATATTTTTTACGTCCTGAGCTCTTTTTCCAGATTTTCATACTAACTTTCTACAATTTAAAATTTTGAATGTCGAAGCGTAAAGAAGACATATATGTAACAAAAATTAAACTACCAAAAGAAAATTTATAAATGTAAGAAAAAAATTAGTCTAAAGTAATCAACAGAAGCAATGTTTTTACACATTTTTATTATAAAAATATAACCTTTATTCAGTGCTGTACTATTTTATAATAGGTAGGTTCTCATATAACCTGTAGAAAAGTAGTTAAATAAACATGCTTAAAGTTTTTGAATAGATATGTCCAACAGCCAAAAGTAGAAAAATCCCATCTAAATAAAATTTGAAGCTGTTATAAATATATAAATAAATTTTAATTAATAGATGCTTTAGGTAGAGGAACTTAAAAAAAACTGTATTTACACTTAAAGTTACATTTATGCATTCAGATATTTAGAAATGTTTTATTAAAACATAACAGTAATTTTATAGCAAATAATAATCAACTCAGTCACTTAACCACATCTGAAAAATGTAATAGATGATATAAATAGGTCTTCTAAATTATGTTTGCATGACTGTTTACTTCACTTCAAAAATATGATTTTAACTATTTATAAAATATTTCTGAATAACTACTCTAAAAAAGTGACTGAAAAATATATTGAAGAAGTTAAGGGAAAATCCAATAAGAGAAAAATAAAAAAAAAAATTCTTAAATATTTCTTGTAACATTTTTACTTTTTTTCTCTGTATACTATTGATCTATGTTTCATTGTTTATGTAGTACAAATCAGTATCAGATGTTATACGTAAATAAAACTGTAAAAATTTTGCCTGACCATAATATTTTTGCATGAGTTTGTGAAATTTGTCAGTGATAAATTGTTCTATAATTTTACACTAAGGCAGTGTTTTTTAACACTGCCTTTAATATAATCCTTAAGGATTTTATTTATTTTACCTTTAGTGTGATCCGTAAAGGATCATATTTTATGAATAAAGGTTAAGATATTTTATTTCCTTGGAACCATTTAATGAAAGGTAAGTAAAAAGAAAAAAAAAAGCCAGTTGTGTAATTTTTTGCTAATGTAATTTCTTTGCTTAAAATTTTATCTATGTATCATATCTGTTCTCGTGTAGTGTATGAAATTATTTTGGTAACTAAAATTTAAATATAAATTGACACACTAATAAAATATCTATAGCAAAATAATTTTCTACCAAAAATACTCACGTTACTGAAATAATTGAATATCCTTAGTTTATTAAAAAATAATATTTTGATGAGTAGTAAAAGGCATAACACAATTTACTTGCGGATTATAGTAGGAGGGAAACCGCCTTCGGCCGCCGCCATTTTTTTAAGTTCGCAGGCCTTCTATATTGATGTCTGTGGTTTGATGGTTCTATTCCACGCGATGACACACTTTCTAATTATATTATTTAATTTCTAATTATATTTATATTAATATTTATATTTCTAATTATATTATTTAATTTGTAATGTAAGCTTATTTTCAGTAAACTTAATATATTTCTAAGCTATTTAATTCTTTTTCCGATTTTCAAACTTTTATTTTCTTATTTTAATTAATTTTTAAACATTTTTTATTATATATCAAATTTTTATTTTTCACTACTGTTCTGATGTTCCTGGCCAAACATTTTGTGTTTCCTATCCCCAAATTCTCTACTCTTTAGTTACTATGTTATGAACTCACGAATCCACCATCCTATCCCCATATTTTAGTTGTTTTTATGCTCTGCTCGTTGTAAATTTCTCTGCTTACTGTAAAAAATCTCTGGATTAGAGAGCTAGGCTAAGGCAATCCAGTTGCCCTATCATCCTGAAGTTCCTGTAGGTCCTAAAAGATTGATATCATTTTCTGCTTAATGTTAGAAATCTCTGGATTAGATTGCTTGGCCCAGGCAATCCAGTTGACTTACCACCCTGAAGGTCCTGAATGTTAAAGAGTGAGAGTAAAGACTTAGCTATCGAAGCACGATTGTTTAAAAAAAAAGACAATCTCAACAATTGTTTACAGCCCCGTGGTAGTCGTTAGTGACCCCTACCACGAAAACTGCTTCAAGAATGACATTTATAATTAATTTTCTCTGCTGAAAATAATATTTCAGCATATGCACCGCATAGTGAAAAGTTCATGTGGGCGCCTTGAGCAAACCATCGAAAATGCGTCTGGAAGTCAACGTGTTAAACTCCAGAGCCAGATCTGCAAGTATTAATATAGGAAGAATTGGTTGTAATAAATGCCTCTACATATCAGAAATGAAATTTAGAGATTCTCAACTTCTAATCTGCACTTCACAAGTATCATATAATTTTCTGAACCCGGTTACGGGTTAGGAAACCGTGGTAGACATGATCTAAACTTACGGTTAAGTAAGGATAAGTTGTCTAAAAATATTACTGAATGTATATTGTACAACTGATTAAATAGTTTTTTAGCTGATACTATTATTACAGAACAGTTTGGCTTTGAGAATTACAACACTACTACATACCAGTTGCTTAAGGGGACACATCATCTTTAAGCTACTTTAAATTGAAGAGTTTTTTTATTGTATGTCCTTTGTGCAATGGAATCGCGGTTTATATTATCAATCGCTTATTGTTATCGAAATCAATTGCTCACTATTTTTTCTATTCATTTGTATGTTAAAATTATCGCTTAATGTGATCGTTACATCGGTTAATGTTATCAGTTTTCGAACCTCATTTTAACTGACAAAGGAATATACACAAAGTATTCAGAAGGAACCCATTCTTTTCTTTCCCTTCGTTCTTGATTTTAATTTCCGAGAACTCTTACTCTTCCGAGGGAAAAGAAGAAAAAACAACGGAGTGGGATATTACATGTTCATGGAATATTTCAGAAATAAGTACACCCTGCTGGTGGTCAATAATTTTCAGATAAGCAGAAGGCAACAAATTCTATTCGGAACTGAGAAGGAACGTATTCATATTTTATTCCTTGCTCTCTTACATGCATCTTGTCTATATGGAAGCCAGAAAGCGAAATGATTTAACATTAAAACTAAATATCGAAATTTTAAATCGTTATGACAGGTTACCAAATATGAGTCAGCGCAATGCTGCAGCGCAGTTAAACATTTCTCAGCTTCTGAATTGCATTGAAAGTGTTGAAACGTGGAGTACAACACCGCTCCGATGATTTTAAAAAACATTATGATTACGAATGATTTATCAACGAGCTTCTTAGAAAGAATTGTAGACAGTCAACAATTGATCAATTATTTTTATTATGTAAACAATTCTTATGTCTTAAAGGATAATATACAGTACATAAATATAAGGTGAGTTTTTTCATTTTATTTTGAAATTTAGTACGTGTGAATTAAAGGGGGTTAAATGTATCTAATTTTGTATATCGTTTATTTTTATCAAAATCACGGTGTCCCAAACTGATCACAATAACCGGAGCCCCCTGTATATCATTTTTAACCCATTTAATAATTTCATTTTTTTTCACGATTTCGATCAAAAAAAAATTACATTTTTATTATTGCATATTTTTGTTCATTTTACATTTGTAAGTAGGAAAATGTTATTAAAAGTAATATTTATAATTATTTTAAGCATGTGTAACAATATTGTTACAAGAAATAAAATATTGTTTTCACTGGAGGTTATCTCTTTTTTCTCATGCTCGACGGACAGGGTAGTGACGTTTACAGTTGTGCACATAGAAAATACAAATATTTTCGATTACAATTCTTCTTCAACAGCCCTTCAAACTGATGCAGGCCAAGGATTTCTCTAGTTTTTCCAAACGACACAACCTTTAGCCAGGTTTCTCCATCTATTTATTCCCAATATCTCAATATCTATTACAGATTTATCTATTAGCCAGGTTTCTCCATCAATTTATTTCCAATATCTTCATATCTATTACAGATTTATCTATTAGCCAGGTTTCTCCATCTGTTTATAACCATTATCTCCATATCTATCATAGATTTATCTTTTAGTCAGGTTTCTCCATCTATTTATTCCCAATATCACTATATCTATTACAGATTTATCTTTTAGGGAGGTTTCTTCATCTATTTATTCCGAAAATCTCCATATCTATTACAGATTTATCTTTTAGCCAGGTTTCTCCATCTATTTATTCCCAATATCTCCATATCTATTACAGATTTATCTTTTAAGTATGTTTCTTCATCTATTTATTCCGAAAATCTCCATATCTATTACAGATTTATCTTTTAGCCAGGTTTCTCCATCTATTTATTCCCAATATCTCCATATCTATTACAGATTTATCTTTTAGCCAGGTTTCTCCATCTATTTATTCCCAATACCTTCAAATCTATTACAGATTTATCTTTTAGCCAGGTTTCTCTATCTATTTATTCGCAATACCTTCAAATCTATTACAGATTAATCTTTTAGCTAGGATTTTCTATTTATTTATTACCAATATCTCCTTATCTATTACAGATTGATCTTTTAGCTAGGTTTCTCTATCTATTTATTACCAATATCTTTAAATCTATTAGAGATTTATCTTTTAGCCAGGTTTCTCCATCTATTTACTCCCAATATCTCCAAATCTGTTACAGAATTGCCTTTTCGCCAGGTTTCTCCACCTATTTATTCCCAATATCTCTATATCTATTACGTATTTATAGTTTAGTCATATTTCTCCACATATTTATTCCCAATATCTCCATATCTATTACAGGTTTATCTTTTAGCCAGGTTTCTCCACATATTTATTCTCAATATCTTCAAATCTATTACAGATTTACCTTTTAACCAGGTTTCTTTCCCTATTTATTCCCAAGATCTCCAAATACATTAAAAGTACTATTTCGAGTGCTAACACTACAAGTACATTTGCTTAACCTGTTTTTTCAAGGATCAGATTTAGTGCGATGAATTTTGAAAGAAGGAAAGAGGTTTAGTCCAACGTCACAGTCCGGACAAAAATACCTAGTCTCTTTCTAATTCTTTTGATTCTGTCGTTTTTCTTCATTGAACACACATAGGACTGGTTTGCAGGTCTTAGTTTTTTGTCTGTAGGTGGCATTATCTCTAAAACGTCTCTCTCGGTCAGTCTCCTCCCAAAAATTCAAGTTAAAGTCAAGCCAAAAACTGAAAAATAAGAACTCGTGTAGTAAAGCAAAACCTATCAGAAAGCTTGCGCTTTTAAACGAAACAGGAAAAACTTAGAAAAACTAACATCTTGTGGACATCTACACGACTAGCCGAACGATGGCCGAATGGAACCGGAGTTCGCGGGTTCGAATCCCGCTGCTGGCATGGATGTTTGTAGCCGTTCGGAATCGGCGTTAAACTGTAGGTCCCGGTCTCATTAGCCCTCGTGTGCAAAACAGTAGACCGTAGCGCTCCAAACCAAACCAAACCAAACCAAATCTACACGACTAGTTTGACGTTAAAAATACAAAAGCTACGACCAAAACATGAGACCGACCAAGAAATCAGATTGTCCGTACGCCGTAGGGACAAATTACAAGTGTTGGAACTTTAATAGTGGCAACACTGCCGTAAAAACGGTACGAAGCAAAACCTAAGAATGTCTCGTATACTACACGTGAGCTATATACCTACCTTGCCTCTCAGCAAAAAGACTGGTCCTTCCTAGTCATAAGAAAGTGACTCGAAGAACTGATCCTTGTATTAGCTTGTGGTCTAAAGTAAGTGTTGTCGGGACGTTTTCGAAATAAGAACAACGAAAATGGATAAAATTTCAAATTACCAGAGGTTGTACATCATGAAAATGTCATCTAGGGCTTGAAGAGACTTGCGAGGAATCTGCATTGCCTTACAAAACTATAGCAAGATGTGTAAAATCCTTAAATGAAGAACGCCTAAACGTGGCAGACATGCATCAGCTAGGTCATCCTGGTGTCAGTGATGCAGAAGTGCATGATCTTGCTTCACTAATGGACAGTGATCGATGACAAAAGATTTGTGAGCCGGCCCGAAAGGCATGATTTACGCATACGACTCTGCTGCACATTCTGGAGGAAAGCCTGAGCATGAGAAAAATTTTACACTTTCTGCAGAACGCTCCTATCATTCTGCATGACAATGCTTGGACACATACAGCGCAAGCTGTGACTGATTTGTTCTATAGATGGGCTTGGGAAGTGCTTTACCATCCACCATATTCCCCAGATCTAAGCTCTTGTGACTTTGTCTAAATTCCTATGATGAAGAAATTCTTTTGTAGCATTCGCTTCTGAAATATTCCAGAGATTCATGTGTCAATAGACCGGTCCATTCAAACTATCAACAGAACAGGAGCTGCTACAGGTGTTCTGCGACTTCCACATTGTTGGAAACGGGTTATACACAATGCTGGCGACTACATAGAATGACTGTAAAAAATGGTGACACGAATTTCTTTTGTATTCCATGTAAATAAATAGTTATCACTATTAAAGTTCCAACCCTCGTATTAAAGGTACGGTAACTGCAACCTTACGGTGTACATTCAAAACAGGTAAGGGGCTAATTATATGTAAATACGGGGAATTTTCAGCATATAGTCTCTTTATTAATTTAATGAGTTTTGCTGTATAAGAAATATGGCCCATGAAAGGGTTATGTTCATATTAATCACACAAATTCTCATGACCTTTACCCAATAATGTTTATAAAACATTCAAAATATGTATTATAAAATAGAAGGTACTTCAAATAAATCAGTAATCTTTATTTAATTAAAATAATAGCAAGTTTTCTTCAAAAATAATACAAAATACCTGAGTTATTAATTCTAAATTTTACAGAGCAGTCATAGAAATTTTTATATATATTATATATATTTATATAATAATATTATCCAGAAAATTCTCAATACTTTTTTTCGGAGGTAAAAGTTAATAAATGCATTTAATATGACATATCAACAAAATAGTCTTAATGTATATATAAAACGATTCAGAAAGTTTTTACATTCATATAGCTAATATATTTGAAATGCTGTCATTGTCATTAATTAAAATAATCAAAATACTTAGTATACATTAGTTCTAAATATAGTTTCAATTTCAAGAGATAATGACTTAATATCACTAAATACTGTAAATAGAATTGTATATAAAAGCAGTATTAGAAGAGAATGTTTATAATTTAGTTTATATTATATATATAATTATAATCTATAATATATATTTAATTCACAGCAAAAATCAAGTACGTAATCTAATTTTTTACACTTTGCGGAATCTGAAACAAAACTAATTTTGAACGTTAGAAACTTTACATTTCAAGTAGATGTACTACTTTTCCAATACTCTTTCACTGTGATAATGTAAATAGAATAAATATTTATGAAAATCAATACAATAGGAAAGGATTCTTTTAAAATAATTAATTTCTAACTTGTTATTATTTACACTAATTATCAATCTATAATAATTTCACACATTTGATGTTTCAAAATACAAGTTGGTAAATTTAATTTTATTACACTCTAGCGGGAATCTGAAATAAGCATTTGAATTTAGAAACTGTTCAGTTTCAAGAGATTTTCACCATGACTTTTCCAATACTTTTTCCACTGTGCAAATACTGTAAATAGAAAGAAAATGTATATAAAAAGCAATGTAATAGGATGAGAATATTTCAAAATAATTTAGTTTCTAACTAGTTATTATTTATACTAATTATCAATCTAGAATAATTAGGGTAACTTAATACACAGCATTTGGTGTTTCAAAAGACAAGTAGGTAAATCTAATTTTATTACACTCTAGCGAGAATCTGAAACAAACTAATACATTTGAACGTTAGAAACTGTTACAAAAGTTCAAGCTAGATGTTTACTACTTTTCCAATACTCTTTCCACTGTGCAAATAATGACAATAGAAAAGAAATAAATATATGAAAGGCAATGTAATAGGAAAGGAATATTTCAAAATAATTTAGTGTCTAACCTGTTATTATTTATACTATTTATCAATCTATAATAGTTAGGGTAACTTAATACACAGAATTTGTTGTTTCAAAAGACAAGTAGGTAAATCTAATTTTATTACACTCTAGCGGGAATCTAAAACAAGCATTTGAAAGTTAGAAACTGTTAAAAGTTCAAGCTAAATGATTACTACTTTTCCAATACTCTTTCCACTGTGCAAAATACTGTAAATTGAAAGTAACTAAATATATAAAGCAGTATAACAAAAAGAATATTTCAAAATAATTTAGTTTCTAACCAGTTATTATTTATTCTAATTATCAATCTATAATAACTAGAGTAATTTAATACACCGCATTTCGTGTTTCAAAAGACAAGTAAGTAAATCTAATTTTATTACACTCTAGGGGGAATCTGAAAGAAGAATTTGAATGTTAGAAATTGTTAAAAGTTGAATCTGAATGATTATTGCTCTTCCAATACTCTTTCCACTGTGCAAATCATGTAAATAGAAAAGAAATATATATATGATAAGCAAAGCAATAGGCAAGGAATCTTTCGAAATAATTAATTTCTAACCAGTTATTAGTCATACTAATTATCAATCTATAATAATTAGGGTAACTTAATGCACAGCATTTGGTGTTTCAAAATACAAGTAGGTAAATTTAATTTTATTACACTCTAGCGGGAAACTGAAAGAAACATGTAAACGTTAGAATCTGTTACAAAAGTTCAAACTAGATGTTTACTACTTTCCCAATACTCTTCTCCCTGTACAAATAATGTAAATAGAAAAGAAAAAAATGTATGAAAGGGAATGTAATAGGAAAGGAATCTTTCAAAATAATTAATTTCTAACCAGTTAATATTCATACCAATTATCAATCTATAATAATTAGGGTAACTTAATACACAGCATTTGGTGTTTCAAAAGACAGTAGAAAAATCTAATTTTATTACACTCTAGCGGGAATCTGAAACAAATACATTTGAAAGTTAGAAAGTGTTACAAAAGTTCAAGCTAGATGTTTACTACTTTTCCAATACTCTTTCCACTGTGCAAATAATGTAAAAAGAAAAGAAAAAAATATATGAAAGGCAATGTAATAGGAAAGGAATCTTTCAAAATAATTAATTTCTAACCAGTTATTATTCATACTAATTATCAATCTATAATAATTAGGGTAACTTAATGCACAGCATTTGGTGTTTCAAAATACAAGTAGGTAAATTTAATTTTATTACACTCTAGCGGGAATCTGAAATAAGCATTTGAACGTGAGAAACTGTTAAAAGTTCACGCTAAATGATTACTACTTTTCCAATACTCTTTCCACTGTACAAATACTGTAAATAGAAAAAAAATATAAAAGGCAATATAATAGAAAAAGAATATTTCAAAATAATTTAGTTTCTAACCAGTTATTATTTATTCTAATTATCAATCTATAATAATTAGAGTTGCTTAACACACAATATTTGGTGTTTCAAAAGACAAGCAGGAAAATCTAGTTTTATTACACTCTAGCGGGAATCTGAAACTAAACTAATACATTTGAACGTTAGAAACTGCTACAAAAGTTTAAGATAAATTATTACTATCTACTTTTAAAATATACTTTTATCTCTGTGCATTAAATATTCGAAAGTCTTAGAAAGTGAGGAGGAGTTTAGGATAATTTACTATTGCATTATAATTTAATAACTTATACGTCAATGTTAGTTCTTCCTTTCACAGTCACACCTCTCTTACGCTAGTATAATAGCAAAATCTTTATAAACCTCGTTTAAACAAAGAAAAATATGTCTCACCTCTACTCCATCTATTATACCCTCAATACCCTCAAGTTTCTTCTCTTTTCCCAGGTCGCATAGGGCCTTGATTTTTCCAGACTCCAAATTTTCAACAAGGAATTAAAAATAAGAATAAAAATTCCTGGTTAATGTGGTAGAATTTATTTACAAATCAGGAGCATAGAACGAAAAAAAGTAATATTCAGAGTACAACTATAATAATACTGTATTATTCGTGTATGTTGTTGCTTAAGAAAGAAATTAAATAAAGATATAATGTAAATATATTTTCCTTTATAATATTTATTATCTCTCCGTTCATTCACAACATGGTAAATTTAAGAGATAACTAGAAAAGTTAAAAATTATAATAATAATTTACTAGTGTATAAATTCTTCAATGGCAATATTACAGATACGCAATGTTAGTTCCTCCTTTTAACACAAATAAAAAAATAACTCTTCTACATATACCACTTAATCAATATTTCAAATATTCTTCACATCCCTTTTTTCCCATAAATTTTATACAAAATATAAAATTTAAATTTACACATTAAAAAAATAAAAAAAAAACCAACAAAGCAAAACAAAAAAAAAAAAAAAAAACAAAAAAAAAAATAAAACTTAAAGAAGAAAATTCAAAAAACACACAAAAAAAAAAAAATAATAAAAAAAGCCAAAAAAAAAATAATACAAAAAACAAAAAAAAAAAAATAAAATACTCCTTCACAAAAAAAAATAAAAACGGCGAATACCAAGAAACCATAATACACTGTCTACCAATAAGTATTTGGACAATTTTATTGCATTCTTTTTTTTTTTTTTTTTTTTATTTTTTTTTTTTTCGACAGTGGCCTATGTGATTAAGCAGTGGAAGGTGAGTGGTGATTGTCGGAATGTGCCTCGAGTCGTCAGACCAACGAAACTGGGAGATAGAAACTGACGAGTGCTGTACAGAGAAATTCGGAAGAACAGCACCCAACCGATGGCCTTCATCCGCGAGGAGTTTCAGCAGGCATTCAGGAGTATTGTTTCAATGAATACCATACATAACATAGCACATCTGCTTGGTTTTCATGGTCGTGCTGCTTCCCATAAGCCTTTGATCACAAAGTCCAACCACGCTGCTCGGTTAATGTGATGCAAAGCACATCGAAATTTGACTGTAGATCAATGGACACGGGATCTTTGGAGCGACAAATCAA
>CM063497.1:104250994-104273494 GCA_032207245.1 Pardosa pseudoannulata | reverse complement strand
AACTTATTGAAAATTTTTACCAACTATGAAATTACAGTGAACCCTGAAGGAAATTATTAATTATTATTCCAAGTAAATCAAGAAATTCAAGTAATCAAGTAGTATTCCAAGTGATAATATGGGAAAACTATTTAGGCACCAAGTAAAAAGAAAATATTTCAATTCCAAGTAATCTTCTATATGGGAGAGCTTTATTACATTTGCGATAAACTTATTGAAAATTTTTACCAACTATGAAATTACAGTGAAGCCTGAAGGAAAATATTAATTATTATTCCAAGTAAATCAAGAAATTCAAGTAATCAAGTTGTATTCCAAGTGATAATATGGGAGATATATTTTGGCACTAAGTAGAAAAAAATATTTCAATTCTAAGTAATCTTGTATATGGGAGCGCTTTATTATAGTAATTTAAAAATTATATACATTATTTACATTAGTAGTAATACATAGTTTTCCAATTTTATCTTCCGTGGTAAACCACGGCCAAGAACATTTTTCAAAACAAGATAACCTTTTCATACATGCATTGCTCATAGAGTCAAACTCAACATACAAAGAAATCGGAATTACAACAAGCAGAATGTTGACGATTCGCGCCGAAAGTTTTCGGTTACAGTGAAAAAAGAGGAGTGGCTGGAAATATTTCCAACATAGAAAAGGAAGTGTCTAATGATTATTCTCCCAGAATCACAATACGTTCTCAGAAAGAAAGTTGTGAATTTAATAACTCCCTCCATTTATGTTTTCCCACCTCAGTCACGAGTGGATCGGGACAGCCAATTTTGGGTGCTTACACTTCCGGTTTGAAAATTGCTTCGCACACTGGCGCCATCTATTCACTAATATATTAACTGAAACTACTGAATTAATTGGACAGTTATTTTATTATTTTATTTACATTTTTGACAATATTTTCAGTAAATTTTCTCCTTTTTAAATAAATTTTTTACTTTTATTTTTGTCGTTTTAAATTTATAAAATTATTTTCTGCTAAGAAATGAGCTTGAGAAGTGCTAGTATTTCTAATATTTTATTGTAATAAATTTATTAATTTTAATATTTATTATTTTTTTTATAATTTAATATTTTATTTTATTTTTAATATTTTTTTTTTTTTTTTTTTTTTTTTTTTTTTTTTTTTTTTTTTTTTTTTTTTTTTACATTTTTGACAATTTTTACAATTGATTTTTATTTTTAACTGTCAATTTTTTTTATTATTTTAAAATCAATTTTGCTATTATAAACTTTATACCTCAAGCTGTCTATTATGGGTAGTAAACGGCGTAATTCTTAAAGATGAAAACATTGTTCTGAAAATATGTTATAATAACATAATAATTTAGAAACTTACATTTTCTATCAAAAAATATCCATAAGTTTATATTTTACTATTCCTCTAAAAAGTATACATCAATATTGAATAATTATTTCACTTAATAAAGAGTAAAAGAGAATTTTTCTTGAATATTGTATATAGAAAAATATAAGCTTCTAAAGTACTATATTGAAGCCTATTTCAATGAGTAATTTTCTCATGCTAAAATCAGGCTATTTACTGTTCATTACAATAAACTGAGAACAAACATTGTCTGAATAATGCAATGAGATTGCATATTTTTACCAGTTATTGTTAATGATTTTAAAAAGTAAAAGATCATACAAATAAAAACAAATAAATCTTATTTATTTGAGCTGCAATTTGCTATCGACATTTGCTTCACCTTCCATGTTTAACACGTTGTATTAAGAATCCTCGACAAGTGCTTAAGATTACTTAAATAGGTTTTTAGTTAATAGATGGCGCCAGTGAACCAAGCAATTTTCAACTGGAAGTGTAAGCATCCAAAATTAGCTGCCCAGATCTACTAGTTCTCAGTCTCTGGCCGAAAGATAGCCCAATGGGTAGGGCGATGCTCTTTGGTACCGTAGTTCATGGGTTCGTGTTCCACTATGGCATGGATGTACGTAGCCGTTCGCAATTTGCTTTAAGTAGTAGGTACCAGCCTCATTAGCAATCCGCAGCAAAGTAGTAGACTGTAGCGCTCTATATCAAATCAAATCCCATCAGTCCCTGGAGACAATAGGCAATTTTGCTACCCTTTGATCTCAGGCGGCAGTGAGTGAGAAGGTGATCTCGAAAGCTCAAAAATTTCTTCGGATAGAGAGTCTGAAAAGATGATTACTTTGTACCATCTTTTCGACTTCTAAGAGAATATACGTTAGAAAAAGCCCCAATAATGTAAAGCTTTATTTGTCCAGAGAGATTTAGTGCTTACGGGTGACTATTTTCAAAAGGTTTTGAAACGAAAATGTAGTAACAAAATGTAGATAAGACAGATTGATGGTGATTAATTTAGCGAGATATCTGTACCACACAAAAGTTAACGCGTAATACGAGTGCTATCTTGTGGTACCAAAAGTTCATTTGATAGTTCTCTAAAGTATATCAGAAGGAATGATTCAAACTGATGGTTTAATCCACAAGGCAACGAAGGGAAAGTTCACTTTTAGTCCTTATGGATGGTTTCAGGTCAAACAAAATGTTCTCTCTCAGTCCCAAGGAACTGACGCCACCTGAATGGAGAGTTTGCTGGCAGTCATCAGAGAATGACGTTACTCAAATGAAAAGCCAAATGTCAATGCTTGAATGAAAAGTTAAATGTCAGTCACCAGGGACTGAAGTCATGATCACCGTGTTAACTGCTTAAATGGTGCTTGCTGTAATCTTCTCTTGGTCTTCACCGACCTCTACCTTTGAGTAAAAAGACCCAGTTTTTAACCTGAGGGACATTTTAGTAAGGGCAAATTCACTAGCTTTCTAGGTTTTATTTTACAAATATTTTATGTTTTCAAGTTAGTAAGAATAGAAATAAACTATTGTGTATTATACATTAGGAAGAAAAATTTAAAGAAGGATCATCAGAAAAAGATAATCTCACCATATGATAAAGAGGAAACTTTTAAAATATTACGAACTACTTTTTCC
This sequence comes from Pardosa pseudoannulata, assembly GCA_032207245.1. Lineage (NCBI taxonomy): Eukaryota > Metazoa > Arthropoda > Arachnida > Araneae > Lycosidae > Pardosa > Pardosa pseudoannulata. The sequence continues at coordinate 104,270,505 of CM063497.1, read as the reverse complement.
TATACATGAATTTAAGGGAAAGGTCAAAACAACTTACCGCAATATGGCCAGCTCCACCAGCTGCAGCAGTAATTAGAACTGTTTCACCGTTCACAATCCGAGCGGACTGAAAAGGGAAATGTAATGTTATGTTATAAGCTATTCTGTGTTTAACAATTGTCTCTCAGAAAATAAAAAGTCGTAAAAAATAATCAAAAAAGCCCTGCAAGAGAACATGTACTATACAAAAGAGATAGTGACATTCATTCAAACTCAGTTTTGCTGCAGTGCTAATCAATTTTATGTATAACCTCATTGCCACTTTCACATGCTTTAGAACAGGACTATCAAATTGCCAGTTCTTAGGTTGTATGCGGTTGCGTACACAACACTTATTAAATGAGTGACTAAATTAGTGATGAGTTACGTTTTGCTTTAAGGTTTTATAAGTTTATAAACTTTAAATTAAATCCAAAATTTTTGAAAATTTATGATTATTGCTCTTTGACTTGTTTCCAATTCACTTCTTGACTTTTGACTTAAAAATCTGTTTGACACATTTAATTGTTTAAGTCAATCCCCCAGAATTATAGATTTAAAATTAGTCATGAGTTATGTTTTGTTTTGCTTCAGGTTTTATAAGTTTATAAACTTTAAATTAAATCCAAAATTTTTGAAAATTTATGATTATTGCTCTTTGACTTGTTTCCAATTCACTTCTTGACTTTTGACTTAAAAATCTGTTTGACACATTTAATTGTTTAAGTCAATGCCCCTGCAGTGTAGATTTTTCATAGATACCATCAAATACTAATAAGTGTTCTAGGACTAATAATCCAGAATCGGATACGATTTTATTAGTTGGTATTTCAACATCTTAAAAGTCGAAGTGTAATCTAATAGGAAGGTTACATGAAAGCAAACGATTTATACACTTTTAGATGCACAGACAAAAGACGCACCACGACACATCAAGCAGATGTACAACAAATTGGACACTTATTTTTATGCATACAGGTTTTGGCGGAAAATGTAAAAGTTTTAAGTTTGGTGGACAATGAACAACTGGGAGTCGCTGCAGCACATCTTATCTGCGCAATTGGCAGGATATTTAAGAGATGAAATTTCGATTCCAAGTCATAAAGTCTGCGAATTTCATTCAATGTCTTCAAGTAGACAGTTACTATGCCTCGCATACAGGTGCGCGAACAATAATCGCAGATGACAGCATTTGAGAGAGAACGCATAGTTGGGCTCAAAGAAGCCGGTTGGCCTAATTGGCGAATCACTCGACATTTGGGCAGTATCAATGCCACTATTAGACGATGTTGAAAGGAATAGGTGAACCATGGCCGAATACAGCGTCAAGAAGGAAGCAGTCAGTCTAGAGAAACGACACAACGTGAAGACCGAGTAATCGTCATAGTGACACTCAAAGCCCCAGATGCATTATTATCATCGATTTTACGTGCAAATAGTGCTTCAGCAACCACAAGGGCCATTAATAGGTGGCTCACAGAAAGGGGGGTGAAGTCACGGCGCCCCTTGCACACACTACCATTGACCTCTGTACAACGACAAGCTGGTCGCAGTGGGGTCGGACTCATTCGAACTGAAATGTCACTGACTGGATTAGAATACTCTTCAGTGATGAGTCCCGTTTTGAACTGACCCTCGATGACCTGCGAAGATGTGTCTAAGACTCCCGGGATAGCGATAGGATACCAATTTGACTGTCTTCAGGCCTACAGACTGACACTCAGGAGTGATGGTCTGGGGAGCCCTTCCATTTACTAGTAGGATTCCATTGCTTGTAATCTGTGGTACATTTACAGCACAGCGGTAAGTCGACGAAGTTCTACCCCACCCCTTTTGTTGTCTTTCATGTCAGGCCATCATGGACTGACATTTCAGCAAGATAATGCTCGGCTTCACACTGCACTTGTTTCTACTGCTTGTCTTCAGTGCTTGTGTCTCCGAACGCTATCTTGGCCACCAAGTTTATCGTATATTTCTCCTATGGAGCACGTTTCGAGCATTATAGGAAGGGTCCTCCAATCAGCTTGGTATTTTGACGATATAACGCTCCAGTTGAACAGAGTTTGACACGATATTCCTCAGGAGGACATCCGCAACCTGTATCAATCAATGTCGAGTCGAATGATTGCTTGTATAAGGGACAGAGGTAGATAAAAGCGTTATTGAATTTTTAACTTTGTGAAGCTCTTTCACTTGAATAAATCATCCAATTTTTCTCAAATTGATCTCATTTGATTTTCTGTATATCTATCGATTTTCGTCCCATTCAGATACATTCTTCTTGATTCGTCTTTTTTTAAGAGTGTATTTATGTTTTCAGGTGTTTTCTTTCCCTTTTTGGCTTTATGGGAATCGATTCTACTCGTACATTCTAAGGTTGTCTGTCATGTAGTATCCACACTTCTGTTCTCAGTTTCAGCAGCATATAAGCAACAATTCTTATTTATTTGAAAAGCCCTTTCTCTTATCACAGTTAGATACCCATGCTATTGTTCTTGAAAACACATATTTGTTTCTGAGTCAACCACTTTATTATAGAACTCTAATTTTTCCTATCCTTTACAATGTTAAGTGAAAATTTCTTCTGATACAATGTTTAGGGAATACTTACGGTTTTACACTATGATGAGAACACATTTTTGTTATTGACAATATTTTAATATTGACGCAATAAGAACTATGGATAACTGATAGGTGATAGGTGTTGTTTTCCAAGTTCTTTGATTATTTGATCTATGACGTAATGGTTTGTTCACATTTGTATCTATCGTCGCCAGATGCATAAAACAGACAGTCTAACTAATACATGCGCTGGTTCCTATAGAAACTTGTGTCTGTCGTAGGTCGGATACTTTGCTTTTTACAATTGAATACGCTATAGTTATGTTAAAATTTAAAAAATATTAAAAATTTGTTTAACATTCAACTAGATATCTCTCTTTTCTTTTTAACTAGGAAAACACAAAAAGTAACTAGTTTCTAAATAACGTAAGTTATATGGATCCGTTCGTACACTTGAAATTAGACATAAAGACCAAATTGGAGTAGATCCACTTTACGAAAACACTGACTTTCACAACTAGGAATAATCAGAACTAGTTTCTAATTGAAGTAAGCTAAGTAGACCCATTTCTGCCTACAAATCAGACAAGAAGCCTAACATGGAGTAGATCCGAAATATTTCAATGATAATTTTCAGTACGTAAAAATAAATAGTAACCAGTTTCTACAAGGCGGAAATGACGTAAACCCATTTATCCTCATCGAATTATATAAAAAGGTTAATATTAGGCAGATCCACACTACTCACTTGAAAGAAGCTGAAATCGAATTAAATCAGGATGCACAAAGAGACCAGTTCTTACTTTATCGAGTCCAGTTGCAGACGTTAGACCGCTAACTAATAGTACGAGGTACTCGGGTTTGGCTTCAGGTATTTTGAAACCATCTGTAGCTTTTATGTTCTGCAAAGAAATAAAGGCGTAAAGTACATAACACATTTACATTCTTAGACATAGATGTACATGTTATATAATGAAAATTAATTTTTACTTCTTTATGCAAAGTAAAAGAAGTGCTGCAATTATGAAAACTTTCGGTCTATATATTTTAATGGAAATACATATTTTGATAGTGCCTGAATCAATTTTAACTAGAGTAAACATTTCGTCAGTACGTACACACAAGGAAATTTTAACTTCAAACTATAAATATCCACCCTGATCCTACAAGGAGCATTCAAAAAGTAAGTTTCCCGATGTTTTATCCTTTAAAGTAAACGTAATTAGCCGTGTCAATTGCGCGTGCGTAACAGATCTATGACGTATTAATCATATACCAGCTGGACAAGTCCCGATTCGTGCCAGTAGCGGGGTAGTAGTGGTCCGAAACGGAAACTCTAATTCCTTCTCCCGCCGCCTGCAAGGTTCGGTCGGTGATCTTGAATGCACAAAGCATTGAGCCATTTGAAATTCATCTTGAGCCCTGTCAGGTCTATGAGCCGAAACTGACACCCGAACACAAAATTCAACGCTTAGGAGCAGCACTGATATTTCTGCTGCGATATCGGGATGACGTCGACTAGTTCCTCTACAGGATAGTCAAGGACAATGAGACTTGGATTTCGCAATTTACCCCAGAAACCAAGCAACAGTCAATACATTAGTATCATAGTGGATCTTCGGTCAGGACCAAATGCAAACAGACGCTGTCGGTACAGAAAGGGGTGTGCAGGGTGTTCTGGGACAGGAAGGCTGGTTCCATTCACAGACTGCATAGTTCTACGATAGAGGTATACAAAAGTTGATCCCACAATACGACAAGTGTCTCAATTCTGGTAGTGGTTATGTTGAAAAACAGCTTAAACATTGCTGTACTTGTTGCCAATAAATATATCCGTGAAAGTGTGAGTTCTTTTTAATTTTAAATAAGGAAACTTACTTTCTGGATGTGCCTCGTATGTGAATGCATTTTTGCTGAAATATGTCCAAATGAATAGAGCGCTGCTTTCTGGTACTGGAGTTCATGGTTTAGAGTTCCACTACGGGCATCGATGTTCGTAGTCGTTCAGAATCGGCTTTAAGCAGTAAGTCTGGCACTTATTACTCTTCGTGTAGCAAAAAATTAGCTGTAGTAAACTGTAACCCTCTAAACCAACCTGAATGCACTTTAATTAGTTTTGTCTTCACGTCTATACATACTTATGAACATGTCTCGCGTACCTCAAACACGATTAGTCGAAGGGTGTTGAAATTTTATGAGTATAGGACTATTGTAGTATCTTGTTGTACACCTCCCTTTTTGACTGAATTCTTTACCACATATACAAAAATATTCATATAGGCGATATGAACACTGTCGGTCACCAACTACAACAATAAAACAATACATCAGAAAGGCGTCGATGTATTCATATGCAGGTGTAACAATTTCTAAATAGCTGAAACAAGAATTAAGAATTTTAAACAATGCTTAAAAAGTCCATTCATGGTACAGAGTGAAAGAAATAATGTAACCGCGAAAAATTTTGGTTTTTAGTAAAATTTCTACATAAGGAAATATTTTAATGTAAATGATATTAACTAAACAGGTCACCACCAGATGGCAGTACTTCAGCTCTACTCAGACAACAATGATCACTTGAGATATGAAACTAACTTATTAACTTGAAGGAATGTGCAAATAATAATTGTGATGACGCATCGTACAATCAAAAAACTGTGTATAGTTTAATAAGCTAATAAGGAAGTCATGCTGTGTCCACATCATATTTTACTTCCTTGTACTTAGTCGGGAAATTATTGTAACTGTCAAAAAATTCGACATCCAGATTTTGATTAATCTTACCGTTTCAGACTTCTCCGTGTACGAAAATAACATTTTTGGAATTATGTGTCTGTGTATATGAGTTGCAAGGCAATCTTTTTACTTCCTCCATGAAACTTTTTTTAACCACAATTTAAAAGCAACTGATGGAAGAAGATTCTCACGGGAAAGTGAAAGATTGGCTTGAACCATCGAGGCCTGTGATAAGACAATTTGTTTTTCAACGGTCTTGGAATAATTTTGAAAAAAAAAGAGTGTGGTTTGTTTGTTTTTGAGTACACGTTGTGAGTCACTCTTTCAGCGGAAGCCTTCTCTCTCTTTTGAGAGGGTTCTTTTTTTACCCCTATCACTGGATTTCGCTTGAAAGAAACTATTCTTCTCTTTGGACAGTCTTTTTTCTTCAATTTGCGCAAATTTTGCTTTGCTGTTCAGGCAGCTGCATTCAACCTCATGGATGCTCGTACTTAAGTATCACATATAACCTCGTATCTACGAGGCGCATCCAGAAAATAAATTTCCCTATTTAAAAGAAAAAAAGAACTCACACTTTCAGGAACATATTTATTGGCAACAAGTACAGCAATGTTTTAGCCATTTTTCAACATAGCCACCACTAGAATTGAGAAACTTGTCGTTTTGTGGAATCAACTTTTGTATCCCTCTGTCGTAGAACTTAGCCGCCTGTGAATGGAACCAGCGTGTGACAGACGTCTTCAGCTCTTTATCATTGCTAAAACGCTCACCGGAAAAGAGGAATTTCTTGAGGTGCAAGAAAGCGGGCAAATTCCTGGAAGCAAGATCAATTTTGTGTTCTATTGTCAGTTTCGGTTTGTAGACCTGACAGAGCTAACGATGAATTTCAATTGGCGCAATTCTTTGTGCATTCAAGATCATTGACTGAACCTTTCAAGGCAGCGGGAGGAGGAATTAGAGTTGCCATTTTGGACCACGGGTACCACGCTTCTGGCACGAGACGGGACCTGTCCAGCTGGCATATGATTGATATTTCATAGTGTTAGATTAACTTCGCCACCGAATGCTAGATGGTGATATGGAGCGAGGGGATAAAAACCAAACTATATGTGTAATAGATTAAGCTGTTAGGATTCGTCGTTAGATTTTAAATGTAATTCTATTCATATTCCTGAATTCTATTCTTATTCATCTATGAAACGTGTGTAAAGCCTAACATAATTTATAATTTCTTATTCATTGCTCCGTTTATTCTCCATTTATCGTGACGTGTTGTGTTATAAAAAGAAAGTGCGTTCAACAGCCGTGTTCTGTTTTCATCCCTAATTCAATTTCTACAGATTCTTCATGCAAGTCTCCAGAATTAACAAGAGGTAAGAAGTTACCTCATTTGATTCTTAATTACTGTTAAACATTTACCATTATTATTTAACTTCAAGATCATTCTTAAAACCCGAAGTTCAAGATTTGATTTGTTATTATTCAAATTTGAAATTCATTAACTATGAAATCCACATAGATCTCTTACGCATGCTCAGTTGACATGACTAATTACGTTTACTTTATCATCAGGAAATTTTCTTTCTGGATGCACCTCGTAAGTATCATATATCATAATTTATGATGGTAGTATTTAAGTTATTACAGTCGCTAAACAACAAATGTTGTTTGGTTGTAACGTTTTGCAAAAGTAATGTACATATGCTTTATAAAACACGTGACTAACGAATTTTCTTTTTTATGGGTATACAAGAAAGTCGAAGGGTTACTGCTCCCGAAGTGTCGATTAAATACTTCAGTTTTGAAAACAATGATATTGTAATAATTTAGAAAACAGATAAAATACTTACGACGTATTCTGCGTAAGCATTATGACCTGAACTTAAGTATGCTACAGCATCTCCCACTTTGAAGTTCGTCACGTCACTTCCAACTTGCATGACTTCGCCAACGCCCTAAAAATTAGAACTTCATCAGTTAATTTGTACCTACGAATATATATGGTTTCATAATTCTAATAACTAGCTGCATCAGGCTTAGCCTTCGGTCCGAGAAATTAAGGTTCCCAAACGAAGGTTACATTTAGTTAAAAATTCATACTTGATTTTAGTTTACATTACACTAACAATAAAAGCAAATAGGTCTCTACCATAATCAAAACAATGAAAATGTATTTCCTATTCTTCCATAATATATATCGCATTGATCATATTGTTAAATAACCACCGTCAAAATCAATTATGTTTGGAGAATTTTGTATAAATCTCCGGAATATTTGAAGAAATTTGCATTATAGATTGTTGGTTTTTTGTAGTTATAAATCAATAAAATTTTGATCCATTAAGAAAAAAAAAACAGCTTTTTAATTTCAGCTATAATATAGAATTCCATTGACGACTTTACACATTTGAAGTTCTCTTTTTGCTCAGTTTTAAAAAATTATAATGAATATTGAGTAGAATTCAGAATTTCCATATAAATCGATCTATAACTTTTGCATCAAAAATCATGCTACCTTTACTAATGTATTATTTTTTGTTTTTATTTTAAAAATTAAATCTCTCAGCAATTAATGAGATATTAACGAAGATTGGCTAGGTGACAAAAATGTTGTCAATACAAAATGTCCCTAATGTTTTACTACATCATTGCTGTATCTACACTGAAATGCAACTGAATTAGGGACAGCAAAGGCTATGAAAATTGTGTAGCGCCGCGCATCATTTATGTCAAGTGAGAACGCTGTGGTAACTTTATATAAAGGGTGTTCCAAAAGATCATTTACAAACTTAATATGCTGGTCTGTCATATCATGATGAACAATATTTACATAGGAACTTGTGTCCGAAAATGCAAACTGTGACCGCTAGAGGGCAATAATTGCAGAAAAATCGCTGGATCGGTAGAGGCAGACCTCCGCGATCCCTCGACCTGACTCCCGTGGATTTCTACCTATAGGGACCCATGAAGTCCATGGTGTACGAGCACCTTAACATCGGACATGGATCTTATCGCCAGGATCGCGGAAGCGGCTGCACGTGTCCGAGACACTCCTGGCTAAATTGAACAGGTTCGTGAATCCATGCGCCGACGTTGTAAAATGTGCGTTGTGTGGAAAGGAAACCATTTTGAGCATTTGCTGTGATGTAATCCTCATCTGTAGTAAAAATCATATTAACACAGCTGTCGATATCATTTCTTTCTCCTGCTCCACACTCGTGATCACAGCACTCTAGCGGTCGTAGTTTGCATTTTCAGACACAAGTTTGTATGTAAATCTTGTTCATCTTGATATGACAGACCAGCATGTTAAGTTTGTAAACGACCTTTTCAGACACCCTGTATACATATACTCATATTCACACACACCTATATATATATATATATATGTATATATATATATATATATATATATATATATATATATATATATATATATATATATATATATATATATATATATATATATATATATATATATATATATATATATATATATATATATATATATATATAACAAACTGTAACTTGCAGGTGTCCGAGACACTCCTGGCCAAATTGAAATGATTCGTGAATCCATGCGCAGTAGATGGATACCTTAAAAAACAGTGCCAGTCTTACAGTCAGTAAACGGATAGTGCAACTCTCGCTTCACCGTGAGGGTTTCGGAAGCCGTCGACCTACGAGAGTACCATTTCTCTAGGTTCGCCATCGGGATACACGTTTTGCCTGGACAAGAGAAGCACAGAGACTGGAATGTAGAAGATTGGAAATGAGCAATACGGAGTGATTAGTCTCGATTCCGAAGTCTTAACGCTGACGTGAGGCTGATAATATGGCGTAAGGCTCATGAAGCCATGGATCCTGCATGCCAGGTTGAAACTGTACAAGGGCATGGTGGCTCAATCATGGTCTAGGTTTGTTTTTCGTGGCACTGTTTGCGACATTTGGTACATGGACCAACCTCCCTCCATGAAATTTGGTATGTAGATTTGCTGGGTGATCACCTCCATCTGTTTAAGTTGTTCTGTTATCCTCTCGGTAATGGAGTTTACCAGCAAGACAACTGGACCTCTCACAAGTCACGGTTGGCTACTGAGTGGTTGAATGAGCATTCCTCTGACTTTTCTTTCATAAATTGTCTACCTAGAAACCATATTTAAATCTTACTGAGCATCTTTGGAATGTTTTGGAACAAGGCTTGAAAAACCATCACACAGCATCAACGAATATTACAGAATTATAAACAGCTTTAGCCAATATTTGGAAAGCCATTCCCGTGTAACGTTTCCAGAAACTTGTTGAATCGATGCCTGCCATTATCAAGGCCAGAGGAGGACACTCGTTACTAGGTAAGCATCGCTATTTCAGTGGCACTCCAGTGTAGAATGCATCGCATTTGAAAACTGTATATATAATTTGGCCTATATAACACATTATATGCGATTAGATTTCGCACCGGAATTGTACCGGGAGCTGTCGTTTTGCTTGTAAATTTAGTTATTCAGTTAAATTTCAATAGATCGAAAGTTATTTGATTTTTTAACCAACGTTTCGTATTTTATATTGAAATATATAAACACATATATAAGTAGAAATATATAAATAACAACCGTAAGATTTTTGTAAACAAAAAATATAATTTTAGTGGATAAATTTACAATAATATCGTAAATATGAAAAATCAAATAGAAATAGTAGTATATAGTTTTAATTTTTTCGAATTATTATTTATAACATTTTTACATTATAAAAAATGAAAAGAGCAACTAATAATGTAAAAATTAGTTTTTATTTGTCTATATTTTTCTAGAATCTATGAAGTAGACAAAAACATTCGGCTTCATTTTCTTGTATATACCGTTATTTTTGTACCCACAAACAAACCATGTTGTTACACTGCCACGTACTAGTACGTGACTCACGCTCAACTATCAATCGTCAGAAAACGTTCTAGTACGTGTCCTGCATACAATGTATTAAAATACATAGCTCAGTAATAAAGAACTTTATGTTTCTAAACTAGCAACAAATATAATTTACAAAAAAAATTTTAAAATTTTCTTATGATACATTTTTTCCGAAGAGAAAAAGAAATGGTTTGAGGATTTTTAAATTATTTATTTATTTTTTGATCACGTATTCTATTATATATTTATATTACACTAACAATAAAGGCAACTTAGAAAATAAAACTACTTATTGTCATAGAACGAATAGCACATTCAATTAAATTTAATTAAAGTAAATGTTAGGGAATGTTTCTTACTTCAAATCCAATGTCAAAAGGAACTTTGCCATCTACGAAGTATCTTCCTTTAGTGATGTTAACGTCAGTAGCATTTATCCCTACGTACCTGCAAAATACGTTAATCTATTAACAAATAGCTCATTTAATCTTACGAGCTGCAAAATAGGTTAATCTATTAATAATTATCGCAGTAGCATTTAGCCTTACGTACCTGCAAAATAGGTTAATCTATTTACGGCTATCTCAATAGTATTTATCTCTACATATCTACAAATAGGTATTAGTAAATGGGATCAGTAACATGTATCCCTATATACCTGCAAACTAGGTTAATCTATTAAAGGCTAACTCAGAAACATTTTTCCTTATATACCTACGAAATAGGTTAATTTATTAACGACTAACTCAGCGTTTATACTCTAACACATTCAATTAAATTTAATTAAAGTAGTACCTACAAATAGGTAGTTGTAAAAATACTGTTACGTTGGCCTAGTGTTTGAGAAAGAAGAAATCTAAACTCATTAAAAAAACACATGGACAAATAAGTCTTGATAAAATGATTTTATAAAGTTAAATAAATGCCTAAGGAATACAACTGGAATCATCTTATCATTTGCTGATATCGAAGACTGTTCTCGAGTCAGAGTCAGCAGTAAAAAACAATATGGCGATGATTTTTCTCTTTCTCTTGTCGCAGCAAAAAAATGTCTATTCCGCAAGCCTCAGATGCCAGCAGCGTTCCCCTCTTGTCTCCTCTGGTAATAACCTTGTCCTCTAAAAAAATCAGACTCCCTTGCGGAGAAAAAACAGGGGTCCAATCCAGAACGGCGGGGGGGGTCAGAATCCCCCAAACCAACGGACCCTTCTATTGGTTGGGAGAAGTCCGAAGATTCTTCTAGTTCAAACCTGTCCTGTTCTGGTATGTCTTTGATAATGACTCAAGGGAAGAGGTAAAAAAAAGCTGAACCGAATGTAACTTACTGTTACACTATTAATAAATAGGCTCGGTAGCATTTATCCTTACAAACTAGGTTAATCTATTAACTACTAACTCAGAAACATTTTTCCCTATGCACCTTTAATCTATATATATCGTATATAGATTAATCTATTAACGATTAGAGTCCCTTTTACAGAATAAAGTATATGTCAAGGTAGGATGGTTAGCCTTATGATGAATAACCAGTGTTTAGTTCACAAGCATGATTGCTCCTCAGTTTGTCTACCCACTGAGGAGAAAGTCTGAGTCAACCTTGCTCATCCCGTGAATGGCAGAGAGCCTACCTATAATTCAAATTTCCAGAGTTCGGCGAATACCTAATGTCCCAGATTAAACAGTTCCTGTCAAGCCGTTCCCGGAAAGATATCAGTCCCGTTTGGGGAGCTGGGAATTCCAGGGTGTAGCCCCAAAATGTTAAGTCAAGTGCGAGGGATCTTTACTATCCCTAGGACTTATTGGCTACAGGCGAGAGTGGTTAAACACCAATATAGTAAACTCAAACTCCTCGAAATGGGAATAGCCAACAACCTCCCCCCCAATGCCTAAAATGGAACAATTTCCTATTACCACCTAAAAAAGAAACTGCTCAAACGGTACTAAATCGACAAGACCAAAATGGAGCGCTCTTTGATCGTAAGAGTTTGGTCGGTGAATGAATGAATACCAAAAGGACATAGTGAACTTTGGTGGAACATCTGGTGGAACAAATATCCTGTTAGGAAATATTATTCATAACAAGAAATTTAAATCTATTGCCATCTGCTGAAAAGAGACAATTTTCCATTACCACCTAAAAAGAGAACGTCTCAAATGGTACTAAATCAACGAGACTAACCTGATGGGCTTTGGGAGCATACGAGTGTGGTCGGTTGAATGAATGAATATCAACAGACCATTGTCAACTGTAGTAGGTTATCTTACGGAACTAATGTGAATAATGGAATAGCCAACAACTCTCCCCCCCCACCTGAAAAGCCTAAAAAGGGACAATTTTCCAGTACCACCTAAAAAAGGAACGCCTCAAACGGTACTAAATCAACGAGACTAACTTGGAGGGCTCTGTGACCATATGAATGTGGTCGGTGAATGAATGAATACCAAAAGGACACAGTGAACTTTGGTGGAACACCTGGCGAAACAAATATCCTGTTAGAAAATATTATTCATAACAAGAAATTTAAATCTATTGCCATCGGCTGAAAAGAGATAATTTTCCATTACCACTTAAAAAGAGAACGTCTCAAATGGTTCTGAATCAACGATCTAATCTGACGGGCCTTGTGATCATACGAGTGTGGTCGGTTAAATGAATGAATATAAACAGGCCATTGTGAACCTTAGTGGATTATCTTACGGAACTACTGTACATGTTATCAATAGCATTTATCCCTACATATCTACAAATAGGTATTAATAAATGGGTTCAGTAGCATGTATCCCTATATACCTGCAAACTAGGTTAATCTATTAAGACTAACTCAGAAATATTTTTTCCTATACACCTGCAAAATAGGTTGATATATTAACGATAACTCAACGTTTATCCTCTACGTTATAACATCCAATTAAATCTAATTAAAGTAATACCTATAAATAGGTATTAATAAATAAGCTAGGTAGCATTGATCCTTACATATCTGCAAACTAGGTATCTATTAACAACTAACTCAGAAACATTTTTCCTATGTACCTGCCAAATAGGTTAATCGATTAACGACTAATTCATCGTACTACGTACTTGCAAAACAGATTAATCTATTAACGATTAGAGTCCCTTTTACAGAATAAAGTATATGTCACGGTAAGATGGTTAGTCTTACGATGAATACCCAGTGTTTAGTTCCCAAGCATGATTGCTCCTCAGTTTGTCTATCCACTGAAGATGAATTGCAGAGAGGCAACCTCTCATTCAAATTTCCAGAGAACGGTGAACGCCTCATGTCCCGGAGGAAACAGTTTCTGTCAAGCCGTACCCAAAAATATCAGTCCCATTTGGGGAGCTGAAGATTCTATTGTGTACCCAAAGTGAAGACGAGGGAGAGATCTTTATTATCCCTAGATCTTATTGGCTACAGGCGTGATTGTTTATACTCCAATATAGTAGACTTAAGCTCCATCAAATGGGAACAGCTAACAACCCTTTTCCCCCTACAGACAATTTTTCATTACCACCTAAAAAAGGAACGCCTCAAACGGTACTAAATCAACGAGACTAACTTGGAGGGCTCTGTGACCATATGAATGTGGTCGGTGAATGAATGAATACCAAAAGGACACAGTGAACTTTGGTGGAACACCTGGCGAAACAAATATCCTGTTAGAAAATATTATTCATAACAAGAAATTTAAATCTATTGCCATCGGCTGAAAAGAGATAATTTTCCATTACCACTTAAAAAGAGAACGTCTCAAATAGTACTAAATCAACGAGACTAACCTGAGTGACCTTGTGAGCATACGAGTGTGGTCGGTTGAATGAATGAATATCAACAGAACATTCTGAACTTAGTGGTTTATCTTACGGAACTAATATATCATACACGAAATTTATATCTATTCTCATTAACAATTTATCAGGTTCAATATTAATAGTCACACACTATATACCTGACAGCCAAAGATAAACCAATAATAACTAATAACAATTAATTATAATTTTTTATTCTAAATCTCTATGAAGATCATTACAGAAGCTGTTCGCATAAGTTTTAGACGATTTTGATTAGCGATATTAAAAAATCTTTTGTTGCTAAATAAATAACTGCAATTGTACTGATTTTAGAAGTCAAAATTAAAGTCTGCGTCGTGAGAAGTTTGTTTTTATTCAAAATGGCGTTTTTAAAGAAGCAGTGGTTCGACTTCTAAATCTGTTTTGTGTTTTATCTCTACGGCTATTTTAAAGAAAAGTTACAGCTGTTTAAACATCAGTGACAGATGTCAAAACAAAACGGAAGTAGCGACTTTGGAACAGGAAGTTGTGAATTTAAAGCCTTTTAAAGAGCATTTTTTGGACAAAAGTTTTTAAATTTTCATGAAGATTAATTTAAACATTTTACTAGTATTTCTAATAATTAGCAACTTGGCAATTATAAAGTTTTGAAGCAAGAAAGTGTAGGGAATTTTAAACACGTATTTTAATTTTTTATTAGTTAAAGTTGTTTTCATAAACTTCAAATGCGTTTTTCTCAGAACGGTATTTTTAATAAAATGTTGAAACTTGAAATGTGATTTCTCAAAAAGTTCTTAAAATATTTTGTTGAAAATTATTATGAATGCTTTTGATAATATTTACTAGTAAATGACCTAAAAGCTTTAAATTTGGATAATTTTTAATGATGTAAAGCTCAAAGTTAGATATGAAAGTAATGAAAATTCGTTAAAAATTAAATGTGTATGATTTTGAAGGACCAAAATTTTTTACCAAATGTACATTAAGCAAAGATTTTAGGTGATTCACTAGTCTACTGTAAAAGTAATGTGTTGCATCAAAAAATATTGAAATAATTTAATTTATTAAAAAATTAGACCTTTTGAAAAAACTCGATTTTTTTACTAAATTTCCTAGGTTTATTGGAAATTTTATAAAAACTTCTCCAGGAATAAATTTTTTAAGTGCAATTCTCTATGATAATATAAAAAATAAATTTGAAAATGTAAAAACATGAACTAGTTTCTACGTTTGAAGAAAAAAGTTCTCCCAACGTAGACGGATACCTTAAGTTTTAATGTTTGATATCTACGTTTGTTTTTATCGTGCTAAAACGTTAGTGTGCCCTGTCTTGCGTCCTTTCTCTTTGGTTGTTTCTGTAGAGATAAAGCTGGCAACTTGACTGTAGAACATATCTCTCAAATATATCTAATAATATTAATACCATAAAATTTAAAGAGTCAACTTCTTCAGATTAGATCCTATATAGAAATTTTAGAGGGGAATTTCTTCTGTTTACAAATTTGCAACTTATTATATATGCCGTATACAATTACCTGTTTTTGACGCAGATTTCACCATCTTTCGGTTTGCACATGTCAACTGTTTCTATGGTGACAGCCGCTCGAAAATCGGTGGTTAATTTCTGAACCACGAGTTTCCGGTACGTTTTCGGTAAACTTGCCATTCTGAAAATTATAAAGTTAAAGAATTAAAGGCTCAGTGAAAAGAATTACAAGAGTTATTTTTAAAAATTTACTAATATTTACTTTTACAACAATTGTATGATAAACCTGCAGTTCTATTTTCTTTTTTTAATTTTTCTCCAATGTTTACTTTAATATTACAATTTACGTCTAATGTATAGTATCTAATAATTACATCTCATATATATACTTGATTTATATACCGGATGATCCAAAAATCAGAACAAACTTTAAAAATGAATAATTCGAAAACGAACAAGATGCAAAAATACGGTTTGTACCAAACGGATGAAAAAAAAAACTGGATATGTGGCAACGAAAAAATAGTTCTTTTTGCGACCAACAGATGGCGCTATAGTGCACCAAAAGGTGATTTACAAATGAAAAAAATGTTGATAACTGACAAGTAAGTTACTTTATCACCCGACCCAGCAAACGTCATATGGGGATTGAATCCTAATCGTCAAGATAGCAATCCTCAGCCAAACAAGCGAAACCAGACAAAATCAACACAAAATCTATACATACCTAGCCAGAGAGCGAAACCACAAACATTAACTTTCCTTTCCTGAAATCCAACTTAATCCTTTTTCATTTTATTTATTTTTCTCTTTTTTTATTTTTACATTTTAGTTTCCTTCCTTCCTCAGTGGCATGACAGCCCAGGATGGGCCTTAGCCTTCTCTAAAATTCCATACCAGGCAGTCCTATCTTTGGCTCTGGATTTCCAATTTGAAATTTTCAAGGATCTTATGTCTTTCTCAATGCAGTCTAACCATCTAAGTTTTGGTCGTTCTCTCATTCGGGTTCCTATTGGTTTGGCCGTAAAAACTTTTTTTGTGGATCTATTGTCATTAAGTCGAACTAGGTGTCCGGCCCATTTTAATCTTTGTAAGCTAATAAAATTAATTATATCTGGGTTTTGTATGTTCTGTATAATTCAATATTTGTTCTTCTTCTCCATATACCATTTACATTAATTCCCCTCAAAATACTTCTCAATATTTTTCTCTCAAAAACTGCTAGGGTTTCCTTGTCTCTTTCTGTCAATGCCCAGGTTTCAGCTGAGTAAGTCAAAACAGGTCTTATTAGGCATTTATACAATATTATTTTAGTCAATCTTTTAATGTACTTAGACTTTAAATATTTCTTTAATCCAAAAAAACATCGATTAGCAGCAGTAATTCTGCTATGAATTTCAACAGATATATTATTTTGTGTATTAATTTCCGAACCTAGGTATATAAACTGCTTTACAGTCTCAAATCTATAACTGCCTATTTCTAAGAAGGAGTGATTATATTCTGATTTTAAACAAGGCATATATTTGGTTTTAGTTTCATTAATGCTCAAATTCATTTTAGTTTAACACAATTAATTTCCAAACAGTACAATTAACATCAAATACAGTCCTTGGAAATAGAACAAATTTTTTACAAAAGCAGAAAAAATACAAAAATACAAAAAAGCAAATATTACATAATACAATTAAGCAACAATAATCACAAATTTCAAAATGATTTTTCATACAAATCAAAACAGTTACAAATAACACCAATTGTCGACGCGGACCAATAACACAAACATTGACAATAAATTTCCTTAAATTATTTTAATAACAAAACATAATTAATCAATAGAAACAATAGTTGCCACATAAAAAAATTATACTACAAAAATCATAGCACACACAAACATAACAGTACAAAATGTAACACAATTCGAGGATACAACAAAACAAAATACATGATTAAACATTAATAAATGATTAACACCAATTGAATATAATTTCCTTAACATTATTAACGAAAACATAATTAATCAAAGAAACAATAGTTAATAAAAAAATTATATACAAAAACTTATCTAAAGATAAATTTACAAAGAATTCCATAATGGAACACCAGCCACGTTTTGACGTTGGCGAATTACAAAGATTGTTTATATTTACATTCAAAAAATTGATCGGAAAATATTTTTTCCTAAATTCCTTAACAGGTTCACATTTATAAATAATATGATGTACTGTTCCTTCCTCTTTATAACACCAACATAAGGTTGGTTTAATAAAAAACCTACCGTAATGAATAGGAATAGCACCATGGCCAGTAAAAATTTGATTCAGATAAAAGTTTCCCTCGAGCCTAGTCGGACTAACCTTAGGGAAGAAATAATACACTCGTCTAGCTGTATCCCCATCAAGTAATCTGACAAGTAAACTTAATTATAGTTAGTTAGGACTACAGTAAATGTTCGATGTGCTATTCAGTGTGTAATTCAGAAGTACAGCTGAGAGATGAGAGATGAGTCACCACACCGTTCACAGAATTTAATAGCATTTCTTGCTCTATATCAGACACAGTTTGGTGTATGGCATCATTCATGATACTAGTGATACCGGTTGATCACGGTATGCATTTGACTACAAGAGTTCCTACAGCCAAAAGTCACAGGGTGTCAGATCGGGCGATATTGGAGGCCATGCGTCATTAAAGTAGCGACTGATAATGCGATCCTCCCCAAATGCTGTTGTAACAGGCGTTGCCCAGGAAGAGCAGTATGAGGTGGTGTTCCATACTGCATAAAGGTGACTGTTTGGAGTGCCTGTTTCGCTTGTAGTTCAGGAATAATGCTGTTCTATAACAGTGCTACATATCACTGACCAGTGAAAACAGTTTTGAAACCCGTCGGTGTTACTCCCTAGAAAAAATGCACCAATTGTGAAATCAGCAGTGAAGCCACAACATTTGTCACTTTAAGCTGTTGCGAGGTACCTCAACAAATGCATGTGGAATTTTTGTGGTCCACACTCGACAAATGTAGCTGTTAAAAGTGCCAAAGAGTGCGAAATGCGCTTCATCTGTCCAAAGCACAGTGTGAAGCCAGTCGCGACGCTCTTTCATCTTACTTAATACCAAATTCGCAAAACCTCTGTTCTGAAGAGAACCTTTGATCCAAATTTTCGGATAATCGAGAAATCATCAATAATCATCTAGTTTAATATGTAGTATCGTCATTGGTGCAATAACGTTCGATTGTTCTGGGACACGGCAGTATGACTTTCGAAATTTCGAAATGGGGGTGCGTTTTTGTTTAGAAAAGGGATGTTTGAAAGTGGGGAAGCGTATATTCATACCGAGAATTATGCTTACGAGAAGGAATTCTAAAAAGGGAATTCGGAATTCGAAAGGACGGCTTGAATACAAATGGAATGTAGGAAAATAGAAAACTCTAAAAATCCATGTTTGTAAAGAGAAAATTTTGGATGATAGTAGAAAGTGAATAAAAAGTGAAGAAGAAACCGACTTCGGTTAAAGGAGATTTTCGTTTAATCGAGGTTCTTAGTTAAATCGTTACTTGTTTTCCTTTTATATCATACTAGTTATTTTCAAATATAAGTTTTTATAAATTTAATTTTTACTATTCAATTTTGTATTTTATAAGCATTTAAACATGTCCAAAAGGCACTCGTAGTATTTGCACTCGTAGTTTGTAAAAGGACGACTTGCATAAAAAAGAAATGTGAAAAAGAAAATAAAGAGAAAATTTTGGATGATAGTAAAAAGCGAAAAAAAGTGAAGAAGAAACCGACTTCGGTTAACAGAGAGTTTTGATAATCGAGATTTGGATAATCGAGGTTCTTAGTTAAATCGTTACTTGTTTTCCTTTTATATCATACCAGTTATTTTCAAATATCAGTCTTTATAAATTTAATTTTTTGCTATTTAATTTTGTATTTTATAAGCATTTAAACATGTCCTATAGGCACTCGTAGTATCTGCACTCGTAGTTTGTAAAAGGACGACT
>CM063497.1:104193494-104240994 GCA_032207245.1 Pardosa pseudoannulata | reverse complement strand
AACAGAAAAAATATAGGGGGTGAGAGGAAACATCACAATAGAATCACCCCAGAAATTTTTCTATCAAAGTATAATATTATAAAATATTACAAGCAGAAAAAAATTAAGTGTATAAATTTTAGTGCTCAGGACATGTGACAGGGTGCCCGTGTGCTAATAAGGCACTGGCAATATATATATATATATATATATATATATATATATATATATATATATATACAACATTACATACTTGCTATATACATACATATATTTACATCTATTCTACGTGCATTTATATACATTTATAAACTTGATTATATTTTATAGTGTTCATTCCACTAGCAAAAACCGGTCTCATTAACCCTCGTGTTGCAAAAAGTAGACCGTAGCGCTCCAAAACCAAACCCAAAACCCACTAGCAAAAACAAAACAGAAAGAAATACAGGGGGCGAGAGACAAACATCACAATAGAATCATCACAGAGATTTTTAAAAGTATCCCAGAAATTTTGCTATTAAAGTATAATATAAAATATTACAAGCAGAAAAATAATTAAGTGTATAAATTTTAGTGCTCAGGACATGTGACCGGGTGCCCGTGTGCTAATAAGGCACTGGCAAATATATATATATATATATATATATATATATATATATATATATATATATATATATATACAACATTACATACTTACTATATACATACATATATTTACATCATCTATTCTACGTGCATTTATATACATTGATAAACAATAATATTTTATAGTGTTCATTCCACTAGCAAAAACCGGTCTCATTAACCCTCGTGTTGCAAAAAGTAGACCGTAGCGCTCCAAAACCAAACCCAAAACCCACTAGCAAAAACAAAACAGAAAGAAATACAGGGGGCGAGAGACAAACATCACAATAGAATCATCACAGAGATTTTTAAAAGTATCCCAGAAATTTTGCTATTAAAGTATAATATAAAATATTACAAGCAGAAAAATAATTAAGTGTATAAATTTTAGTGCTCAGGACATGTGACCGGGTGCCCGTGTGCTAATAAGGCACTGGCAATATATATATATATATATATATATATATATATATATATATACAACATTACATACTTACTATATACATACATATATTTACATCTATTCTACGTGCATTTATATACATTGATAAACTTAATAATATTTTATAGTGTTCACTCCACTAGCAAAAACCGGTCTCATTAACCCTCGTGTTGCAAAAAGTAGACCGTAGCGCTCCAAAACCAAACCCAAAACCCACTAGCAAAAACAAAACAGAAAGAAATACAGGGGGCGTTAGACAATCATCACAATAGAATCATAGCAGAAATTTTTAAAAGCATCCCAGAAATTTTGCTATCAAAGTATAAAGTCATAAAATATTACAATCAGAAAAAAATTAAGTGTATAAATTTTAGTGCTCAGGACATGTGAACGGGTGACTATGTGCTAATAAGGCACTGACAATGCACATATATTTATACCAGGGGTGGTCAAGCTTTGATAGTCTTAGCCATTTTTGAAAATTTGAAATATTTCTCAAGCCGCAATGAAATATATATTCAAAAGGTATGTAAAAAAGGTATTAAAATTTTTATACAGAAATTATATTTAATGAATGCCATTTGGAAGTTCTTCGTCCTTTAATTTTGCAAGGAAATTTTTTAATATTAGATGATTTTTTGCATTGGTGCGAATGTAATTTACAATGTGTTACACTGTTTTCATAACATTAGGATATTTTAAATATTTTGTTACTAGATATTCTCAGTGAATTATACACCGAATCGGTATGAATTGTGGAATTTGAGAATCATCTCTTAAAACGACAATAAGACTGATTTTTTTTACCAAGCATTGCAAGAGTTCCATCAGTTGTAATATTTTTTAAAAATATAATAACTCAAAATTGAAAAGGGAACTAGGGTACATTTATCTAGAGCCACAAATAATCCTTTAAAAAGCCGCATATGGCTCGCGAGCCGGAGTGGCCACCCCCGATTTATGCAAACCTATATAGATGCATTGATATACTTGATTAAATTTTATTGTGTTCAATCCAGTTACAAACACAAAATAAAATAAAATATGGGGGTACAAGCATCACAATAGAATCATCGCTTTTAAAAGTATCCTAGGAATTTTTTCTATCATTGGATAAAATCTTGAAATATTACATGCAGAAAAAATTAAGTACCACTAACAAAAGCCTTCCGTTTACAAAATAAATCTTTTTTAAAACGAAATTAATGCATAACATTTACGCCACAATCCTGCTGATTCGAATCTACAGTTGAAATATAATTACAAATAAAATATAACACTCACTTGTAGTTTGGTTTGTAAATTGCTGCCAACGGCTGATAAAACTTCCGCCCCTTTTTATTCGGTTGTAGTTGTGCCAACTGTTGTATGAAAAGAAATGCTAACCTTGAACAGATGGCTCTTTTTTTAACGTATTTTTTTTTCTTGTTATTTTATTTCCATTCCTGCAGTGGAGTGTGCGTTGGCAACGAGACTATCTGTGTTTTGGCGTGAGATAAAAAGATATCGGAAGCTTTGTGGGTGTGAATATTCTATGATGTATTTAATTTCTGATAAGGATGAATGAAAAATCTTCAATTTTTTGAGATTAGCTGTTTCATTGTTAATATAATTGGTGATACAAAAGTCAGGAGAAACTTTAAAATTGAGTAATTTAACGATGATTAAGCGGTGTACCAAGAGGGTTGCAAATGTGCATATACAACCAAAGATTTTCTTGTTTTGAAAGTGAAATATTTTATGATAATTGTGATTCTATGAAACATTAATATTGGAATTTTTATGGAACACTTGGGCTAAAAGCGGAATCCTAGTGGTGAAGATGTTATATTCATTCCAGATACGATTTGTAAGTTGTGGGAATATTTTAAGATTGCAAAATATAGTCATTAGAAATTTAGTCTGTACAAAATTATATACAGTCTGTTCATAAGAGCGTGTCGCTCATACTTCGTTAATAGATAGTGCCCAGATACCGGCTTAATTGCACGCGTTCTTCAAACATTAAAGAAGAATGCTTTATAGTTATATTATTTATTCGACTTGTTTTGCTGTGTTTAAACCAACAATTCCAAAATGAGTGATTAGCCCTCGTGTTGCAAAAAGTAGACCGTAGCGCTCCAAAAACCAAAAAACAAACCAAAATGAGTGCTGCGTATGCGATCCGTTTTGAGGTAGTGTTTCTGTGTAACCATCCAAAAGGACCAAAAATGTCTTGTGCAGCTGCAGCCCGGTACATGAGAAAGTCAGAGTCGGTCGTGCATTTTCCTGGTATATGATGCCAGTTTGAGAGTTTTGCAAATCTCTAATTTTGTTTGCTCTATGCAAAACGAAATGATTTCCTTTTACCGGTGGATTAAGTAACCAGCTGAGTGCAATGGTGTATTTCGTCCCCTCAATAGTTTGATGGTTTGTAAGACGAAGTGCCTGTTTGAATAGCCGTAATCTATTCAGCTAACAGGAGAGCTAAACACAGTTACTTTATTGACAAGAGCAACTCTAGTTTTAGCAGCTATAAGTGAGACATTAATAGAGTTATCAGTTCTTTTTAAGTAGACCACAGCAGCGAATACTTGACTCGATGTGTCACAGAATCCGTAAAGTTCGATTTTATTCGAGAATTTGATGTTCAAATATCGAGGTATATACACTGACTGGAAAGAATTTAGCTGGGACTGGACTGTATTACACCTATCTTTAATACATGTAGAAAGAGGATCGTCCCACAACAAGTCAGCCTTGAATACATAAATAAAAACCAAAAATCATATTAAATAAAAGTTTGGAAAATTCCATTTTTAAGTGATATATTGTAATAAATATAATATATATATATAAATAATATATATATATAATAAATATAATATATGTTTTATTATATTATATAACATAAATATACTATAATAAAAATACTATATCTGATTCCCAGTTTTACAATTTGCAGAAATAATTAAGATATACTAGTCATAAATTTAAATATTTTGTGAATAACAATAAAATTTTAAACTATAGATAAAATCTTGTCTCATAATTTTATAAATCATCAAAGTGTGAATAGATGAGATATAAATTTAAAATTTCCGTCTTCTATGATAATTAAAAAAACTCACTTTACTGATTTAGTATATAAATATTACAATTACATGTAGGAACAACATAATTTTATTGCATTTTGCTCTTTATGGATTGCGAAAGTGGGACAATAAGATTTTCTTCCAGTTCTTCTGTATCACAGAATTTAATGACATTACGTTATATACACTTATAGTCACTATGGAACGGCTTATTGAGAGACAATATTGCGCCAACCGGGCCCATTTAGCCATGAAGCCCTCCAGCCGTATCCCGGCGGCGGTGGGCAGATCGCAAGTATCGAGCCACCCCACTCCATACTAAACCCTTCGAAGTACCCGGCACGCGGAAGTCGCGTCGCAGGCGCCAATTATGGGTGACAGCAGCAGAGGTACGCTTAAGAGGGGAGAGAATTTGGAATATTACTGGATGCTTAGCTGACCTCTTGACGACGGTAATTAATGAGGGTGGAGCGAACCAAAGAGAAGAGGAAAAAACAACCGGGAATTTCGTTCGTTGCACCGAACCTGACGGGGAACCGACATGGCCGAATGGGAGAGACAGGAAATTTTGAGAGGCGACACTCGTGAGACGGCGTGCCTGAAAAAGGGGAACACTGAAACCTCGCATAGTTCCAGGAACCCGAGAAAGGCTTATTGAGAGACGTTGTCTTACGTAAAGTATCCATTAATTTTTAAGTGATATTCGAAATAACAGAAGAGGAAAAAGCAAGCAAGCGCAATAAACCGATTCTAAAGAATGGCGAAAGAACAGACTTTTCTCCCCTTCTTCCTCAGAGCTACGTTACCTGCAAGGGGAGTAGAATCGTCTTGGCATTCTGCCAAACGTGGGTCTTCGTATTGAGGTCGAACAGCAGCACACTTTTCTCAACCCCTTTATACATCTCCGATATAATAGAGAAAGTGCATGCCTGTAAACAAATACGGGTGCTGACTACAACTCAACTTTTCGTTGGCAAAACATTACTTGATTTCATTGTATCTTATGTATTTCTATATAGATCACGTATACAACAATTTAAGAGAAGGGGAAGGAAACATCTGGGCAAGTATTTCAAAATAGATTTTATTAGCATTTACAAAAGTATATATTTAAAAAAAAAAATTAAACACTGTACACATTCTACTAAGTATCTAACACTCAACTAAGTATCATAATTAAAGTATCACTACTTTGATTACGTTAACGGGCTCAATAAAGTATTACATAGATAAGAATCTAATTAAAATGTGCAAAACGTGATCATTTTAAGGACAAAAAATAATTACATTTATAGGTACAGTACTTCTCACAAAAGCGTAGAAAATACATTAGAAATATGAAAAAAAACTTAGTAATAATAAAAAAAATTCTTAGAGCATAAAAATTTTATATAATCTATTGCATTACAGTAAGGTTAAGGGTTTATTACCATTTTGAAAATGTTTGTTGCAAATTCTCAAAGAACTTGGAGTCCAGTCTTGCCTTTTCAAAGCTTTTATCCAAAGCATTCGAAATGTAGGATCTTTAGGAAAGCGATAAAATCGAATATATTCGCCTTTTTTGAAACGCTCAGTACAGGGATACACACAACAGCTTGTTACCATATTCAGATAATTGACAAAACTAAAACCCCAATAACAAGCAAAATCCATAGGAAATTCAAATGTTTTGCCAACGAGGAAGGTGAGCTGCAATTTTTGCTGCTCCTGACTTCATGCGCGCATTCTCTATAACAGTCTAAGTTATCTGTCCGTCCGTCCTCGATTTTATGAAACGGTTGGATCTGCAATGGATAGAGGCATCCATATTGGATTCTTGATGAGTCAGGGTTAGCAAAATTCAAAGAGAGCAAAGTTTATCTTCTTCTAAACTATCGATAGGATTCTAAAATAAATTGTTATAAATAAGCTTCATATAATAGCAAAAAATACTGTCGTCTTTAAAACGTCCGAAATTTACCCCTTCCCCCCTTTTCGAGCATTTAATGCCATTATTTCAAGCCCTATTTTCCCCGGTTAAGAGCAGGCGATTAAATTTATCAATTTATCACATAATAAATAGTTAAAAATAACATTTTTTCTAGCATTATGATGTCATTCCTTTAACCATCTGACTTAATCATTTCTTACTTTAAATTATTTAAATATCGTCTGCATTATTTTCATACGTTTTATCACTGAACTTAGATGTTGCGTAAATAATTTTCTTTTATATTTGGCTTAAATAATATATTAGATACATATGTGATAGTTTTAAAATTAATCATCGATTATTTTTTGTTGCAATGAAAATTTTATCACCGGTATTAACAAAGAGTTCTTTTCATAAATGTCTGGGATCCCGTCTCACCAAAGTCGTTTAACAGCTAACTTCGATTAATCTCTGTTTAAACGGAGAATTGAGTTCTGCCATTGGTTGGCGCCATGGGTTAACCGCGGTTAGCTCTTAAATGACTTTGGCGAGATTGGCCCTAGGTATAGCGCTGTTTAACCCCTTAACGTGCACGCTCGAGTTAACTCGGGCGTTCTAAAATGGCCAAACTGTACACACTCGAGATAATTTTAGCGGCGTTGTACTTTACGTAGCTATAATTTTCACACTCGAATTCAATCCACAATTTAAAATGATAATGTGAAAGCAAAAAAATAAAAAATAACAATCGTTTTATTGATACTTATCATTGACATAGGATTGTAAGCTATAACACTTATTTAAGTATAATATATATATATATATATATATATATATATATATATATATATGTGTGTGTGTGTGTGTGTGTGTGTGTGTGTGTAATCGTCCAGGGACCAACTAGCCCCGAACTTTACACTAAAAACTCATTTTAAAATTGCCCCTATTATTTTCCTCAGCCCGGGCATGCTGGGCTGCCAAGTGTCCCGCTAACCGTCCGTTAGAAAGAAGCACATCATTCGTCGTGGCCGAACTTAACTTTTATTTCATCCTATAAAATTGCACAGAATCCAGAGACGTCTGAACCTCACGGTGTCAGAACGCTCTCTCTCTCTAAGTAATAGTAATGCCAACCTTCTGCGAGAGACGGCTAAAACCCGTGTGTGTTTTTCTGACGTGGGAAAAATGCTGAGGTAACTATTTTAATTGCTTATAGAGAGTAACCTTTGACTGGAGCCATCTGCAAAGTGTGGCGTCTCAGAGGAGCATGCTGCTGATCATTACAGATTTTTCCTGTTAGAGTTATAACTTCCTAATTAAAATGCCAGCTATATCATTTTCTGTTTTAGGAATCATAGAAAGAATTTCGGGGTTCGGCTGAAGGAATGAAAACATCCTCGTTTAAATTGGATGGCTGGGAAATATGGTTAATATAAAGAGAAGAAATTAAGATCTAGAATAATGAATGGGGAAAAGGGATAATTTTGGAATACGCTTTAGGGCTTAGATATTGATATTATTACATACATATATATATATATATATATATATATATATATATATATATATATATATATATATATATATGTATATATATGTATGTATTTGTATATATATATGTATATATATATATATATATATATATATATATATATATATATATATATATATTGTTGTTGTACTTATTACTTACGACTTATCTTGTCAGTCGCTTTCCGACAGCGTATTCATATTCAGATTCGCTCATTTTTCAATATATATTTTACTGAAATATAATATATAATAAAATATAATTGTTAACTATTTTTTTACTAAGCTCTGGTTGTAATGACATCCTTGACTCGAGGCGTCACTTTATATTCTTTATTCTTGAAATATGAAACATAAGGGTTTCAAATTTGATACCTATTGGTGAGAGTGCAGCTATGTTTTACATAAGGTGTGCGAAACTGATTTTTCTCGCCGCACTCTCACGTTGTGGGTTGCATGCCCAAGTATTTTTTCGCAACTCCAGGAAGCGTGTGGTGGGAAAACGATTGCACTTAAACTTCACCAAGTTTTGGAGAGTTGTGATTGGTCTCCAGGAGGCGATTCAGGACCGTTCTTGGAGTCCCGATTCTTCTGGACAGAGCTGGGAATGGACGCATTGTCCACAAGACAATGGAACAAAGAACGCATCAGCACAGGATAATGGAAAAAGGCTAGGGTTGCTGGAGTAGTTCAAAGGGAAAAAAGCGTGGAATTCGGCAGATTTTTTCTTTTAGGTGTAGCACGTAGAGTGCTTCTTTTACTTTTTAATTTTTTTATATATTATTTTAACATATTTCCTTGTCTTTTGTTCTATATTTGAATACTGTAATATAGTTCAGTGACATTTTACTATAATTAAAGACGATATAAAGCAAATTTGGGTTATTAATGGCTTTGGAATAACAACAGCAATGTATTACACCACAGTACTATTCATACAAGATGCGTTAAGACAACTTTCTAAATTGTGTTTTTTACATTAAAAAAATTAATTTTTTGGACGGCCTTTTTAGAAAAAAAACTGCATTAAGGAGTTAATTTTCTATTAATACAAATATTTATACAAATAAATATTTTCTATTATACAAATATTCTATTAATACATTTCTTACCTGCCTAATAGAGCACTTTAGAATTCTGGAAAATTAAAAATTTTATTAATCCCGTCATATGGCGCGCTATATACTAGTATGTGAATAAAAGTGTTTCCGTGTTGTAGTTTTAAACCATCTGCTCATTTTTGTCCAGTGTCTTTTATTGAGTTTCGTTAAAAACTAGAAACTAAATGCAGAAGTTTTTTCAGGGTTTTCTTTTAAAGGATTCAGAAATATAAAGAGATTAAAAAAACAGAATTTTGGAAAATTTAAATGTGATTTGTCCCCTTAAAGTTGTAACTTCTCTCGCAAGTATTTTTTTTCTTGTTAAATTTATATTTAGTACCAGTGGCGTACGCAAGGGGGAGTAGGGGTTTAACCCCCCCCCTTGCGTACTGTATAAATCAATAAATTTTTAACATGCTTGTATATTGGTTTAATTATGGTGATATACTGGTTTAATAAACCATTTGTTAGTAAGTTATTTTTTCTTATTTTTGGTCAACTTCATTCGTTTTCTATAAGGCGATTTCACGCAGTAGGGCAAATTCTCAAATTATGACAATTCTGGCTCTAGTTACAAACGGAAGGGCAGTTTATTGTTTGTCTATTAGTTGTTGTAAACATGAAAATAAATGGGAAGGGCATTATAGTAGTTCGTGATGTTGCGACAAAATGCCTTATAGAGTATTCACATTTATACGCTTATTATTTAGGTAAATGTTACATAATGAGTAGTTTTTCCTGGCTTGATTAACCAGATATGGTGGTAACTGGTTGGTATATTGGTTTAATTCACTATTTGCTGGTAAATTATTTTTTTCTTATTTTTGGTCAAAATCATTGGTTTTCTATTTTCTGGCTTGATTAATCAGATATGGTGGTAGCTGGTTGGTATACTGGTTTAATTCACTATTTGTTGGTAAGTTATTTTTTCTTATTTTTGGTCAATTTCATTGGTTTTCTATAAGGCGATTTCCCGCTGTAGGGCAAATTCTCAAATTATGACAATTCTGGCTTTAGTTTCAAATAGAAGGGTAGTTTATTGTTTGTCTATTGGCTGTTGTAAACATGAAAATGAATGGGATGGGCATTATAGTAGTTAGTGACGTTGCGGCAAATTGCCTTATAGAGTATTCACATTTATACGGTTATTATTTAGGTAGATGTTACATTATGAGTAGTTTTTCCTGGTTTGATTAACCAGATCGCTTGATTAACCAGATATGGTGGTAACTGGTTGATATATTGGTTTAATTCCCTATTTGTTGGTAAGTTTTTTTTTATTATTTTTGGTCAAAATCATTGTTTTTCTATTTTCTGGCTTGATTAACCAGATATGGCGGTAACTGTTTGGTATACTGGTTTAATTCACTATTTGTTAAGTTATTTGTTTTTATTTTTGGTCAGATTCATTCGTTTTCTAATAGAGTATTTACATTTATACGGTTATTATTTAGATAGATGTTGCATTACGAGTAGTTTTATCTGGCTAGATTAACCAGATATTGTGGTAACTGGTTGGTATATTTGTTTAATTCACTATTTGTTGGTAAGTTATTTTTTATTATTTTTGGTCAAAATCATTGGTTTTCTATTTTCTGGTTTGAATAACCAGATGGCTTGATTCACCAGATATGGTGGAAACTGGTTGGTATACAGGTTTAATTCACTATTTGTTGGTAAGTTATTTTTTCTTATTTTTGGTCAGATTCATTGGTTTTCTATAGAGTATTCACATATATACGGTTATTATTTAGGTAGGTTACATGAGTATTTTTTTCTGACTTGATTAATTCCTACTTTTTAATAAAAATAAAATAGGGCAGATTTTCAATTCATGATAATTCTGTCTTTAGTTACAAACGGAAGGGCAATTTATTGTTTGTCTACAGTCTGTTGTAAACATGAAAATGAATGGGAAGGGCATTATAGTAGTTAGTGACGTTGCGATAAATTGCCTTATAGAGTATTCACATTTATACTGTTATTATTTAGGTAGATGTTACATTATGAGTAGTTCTTCCTGGTTTGATTAAAGATCAGATGGCTTGATTAACCAGATATGATGGTAACTGGTTGATATACTCGTTTAATTCACTATTTGTTGGTAAGTTTTTTTTTCTTATTTTTGGTCAAAATCATTGGTTTTCTATTTTCTGGCTTGATTAACCAGATGGCTTGTTTAACCAGATATGGTGGTAACTAGTTGGTATATTTGTTTAACTCACTATTTGTTGGTAAGTTATTTTTTCTTATTTTTTGTCAAAGTCATTGGTTTTCTATTTTCTGACTTGATTAAACAGATGGCTTGATTAAAAAGATATGGTGGAAACTGATTGCTATACTGGTTTAATTCACTATTTGTTGGTAAGTTATTTTTTCTTATTTTTGGTCAACTTCATTGGTTATCTATAAGGCGATTTCCCGCTGTAGGGCAAATTCTCAAATTATGACAATTCTGGCTTTAATTTCAAACGGAAGGGCAGTTTATTGTTTGTCTATTGGCTGTTGTAAACATGGAAATGAATGGTAAGGGCATTAAAGTAGTTTGTGACGTTGCGACAAATTACCTTATAGAGTATTCAGATTTATACGTTCTTATTTAGGTAGATGTTACATTATGAGTAGTTTTTTCTGGCTTGTTTAACAAGATGGCTTGATTAACGAGATATGGTGGTAATTGGTTGGTATATTGGTTTAATTCCCTATTTGTTGGCAAGTTATTTTTTTCTTATTTTTGGTCAAAATTATTGGTTTTCTATTTTCTGGCTTGATTAACCAGATGGCTTGTTTAACCAGATATGGTGGTAACTGGTTGGTATATTGGTTTAATTCACTATTTTTTGGTAAGTTATTTTTTCTTTTTTTTGGTCAGATTCATTGGTTTTCTATAGAGTATTTACATTTATACGGTTATTTAGGTAGATGTTACATGACGAGTAGTTTTTTCTGGCTTGATTAACCAGATATGGTGGTAACTGGTTGGTATATTGGTTTAATTCACAACTTGTTGGTAAGTTTTTTTTTTCTTATTTTTGGTCAAAATCATTGGTTTTCTATTTTCTGGCTTGATTAACCAGATATGATGGTAACTGTTTGGTATATTGGTCTAATTCACTATTTGTTGGTACTTTATTTTTTCCTACTTTTGGTCAGATTCATTAGATTTCTATACAGTATTCACATTTATGCGGTTATTATTTAGGTAGATGTTACATTATGAGTAGCTTTTCTGGCTTAATTAATTCTACTTTTTAATAAAAATAAAACATTTTACCTCTTATTATAAAAAAAAATTATGTTCTTTTACTTAAAAAAATCAAATCAAAATTTAACTAAACAATGTTCTTTAAATAAAAAGTAAAATTTCTCTAGTTGTCTAAATTAGGGAAATAATAGTGCTTTATTGCATACTAATTTATTTTAGTTGTTTCAGAAATTTATGAACCCCCCCCCTTGAAAAATTTCTGCGTACACCACTGTTTAATACGCAATTCTTATGACCTTTACACAAAAATGTATTTATAAAACATATTTATAAAATATGTAAGTGATAAAAGAGATTGTACTTCAAATAAATCAGTAACATATTTATTTTATTACAATATCAATATGTCTTCAGAAATAATACAAAATACCTGAGTTTTGAATTCTAAATGAAACCAATACATAGCAGTCATAGAAATATACATATAACTTTAAAATATCTGATACTTTTTTCAGAAGCAAAATCGAATTATTAAAAGTATTCTACACGTTGTGACCACTCAATCAAAATAGTCTTCAGTGGCTTGATATATGGAGACGACCGTACAAAAAAGTTAACAGTCTGATAAAGCTAAATTACACGTTGTTCTATCTGGCCTGAAATGCAGTCATAATCATTAATTTAAATGATTCAAATACCAATCTTGGTATACATTAGTGACTTGCGTAAAGACATATCTTCATTTTTCATGATAGTTTGACCATGACTTTTCCAATACTCTTTCCACTGTGCAAATACTGTAAATAGAAAGAAAAATATATATGAAAGGCAATGTAATAGGAAAGGAATCTTTCAATAGGATTTAGTTTCTAATCAGTTATTATTCATACTAATTACCAATCTATAATAATTAAGGTAACTTAATACACAGCATTTGGTGTTTCAAAAGACAGTAGGAAAATCTAATTTTATTACACTCTAGCGGGAATCTGAAACAAATACATTTGAACGTTAGAAACTGTTACAAAAGTTCAAGCTAGATGTTTACTACTTTTCCAATACTCTTTCCACTGTGCAAATAATGTAAATCGAAAAGAAAAATATATGAAAGGCAATGTAATAGGAAAGGAATCTTTCAAAATAATTAATTTATAACCAGTTATTATTCATACTAATTATCAATCTATAATAATTAAGGTAAATTAATGCTAAGCATTTGGTGTTTCAAAATACAAGTAGGTAAATCTAATTTTATTACACTCTATCGAGAGTCTGAAGCAAACATTTGAACGTTAGAAACTGTTACAAAAGTTCAAGCTAGATGTTTACTACTTTTAAAATACTTTTTCTTCTGTGCAAATAATGAAAAGAAAAAAGAAAAAATACATAAAAACAAAGCAATAGGAAAGGATTCTTTTAAAATAATTAATTTCTAACTTGTTATTATTCATACTAATTATCATTCTATAATAATTAGGGTAACTTAATGCACAGTATTTGGTATTTCAAAATACAAGTAGTTAAATTTAAATTTTTTACACTCTAGAGGGAATCTGAAACAAACATTTGAAAGTTAGAAACTGTTACAAAAGTTCAAGGTAAATTATTACTACTTTTCGAATAATCTTTTCACTGTACAAATACTGTAAATAGATAGAAAAAAATATAAAAAGCATCATAATAGGAAAATAATATTTTAAAATAATTTAGTTTCTAAGCAGTTATTATTTATTCTAATTATCAATCTATAATAATTAGAGTCGCTTAACACACAACATTTGGTGTTTCAAAAGACAAGTAGGAAAATCTGAAACTAAACTAATACATTTGCACGTTAGAAAATATTACAAAAGTTCAAGATATATATATGATTACTACTTTTCCAATACTCTTTTCACTGTACAAATACTGTAAATAGAAAGAAAATGTATATAAAAAGCAATGTAATAGGAAAAGAATACTTCCAAATAATTTAGTGTCTAACTAGCTATTATTCATGCTAATTATCTATCTATAATTATTAGGGTAACTTAATACACAGTATTTGTTGCTTTAAAAGACAAGTAGGTATATCTAATTTTATTGCAGTTGTCTCAGATCAATGTATATAAAATTTTTGTTTTTAATTTACGCCGAATCTTGACACAATCGTCAGTGAAAAGCCACATCCAGGCTTGTTTTCCTTTTTTCACTGAACAGGTTTTTATTATGACATCTGAATTCTGTGATTTTTATCTTGTACCTTAATTGCTGTTTTCAATTTTTCAATTATTAATTTTCAATTTAACAATTTTTTGATTTAGAATTTTTCAATTTTCAATTTTGTTTTTAATTTTCTTATACTGTTATAATCTATCTTGTATATATTTTCTATTTTAACATCTCCGTTTGTTTGATTTTTACGTGCTTTTTTTTAAATTTGTCTCTTTTATGTTATTCTCAAAACTCTTTTCCATTGTGTTTTTTTGCTTTTATTTTATCTGTTAATTTGTTTTTAATTTCGTCTTGTTTGGCGCAGTTTGTCCTTTCCAGAAATTAGCGCCACTAAATTCCAATCAGCCAACCAATCTAATTTTATTACACTCTAGCAGGAATCTGAAACAAAACAAATACATTTGAACCTTAGGAAACTCTTACAAAAGTTCAAGCTAAATGATTGCTAATTAGAGCTTCAATTAAATTATATACATACATATATGTGTGTATTGCATTATATTCTTATATGTTGCATTACGCTAACACACATTACAGTAGTATAGTAGAGTACATTTACAGTTGTAACAGTCTCATCCTTATCCCTCCATGGTATAGCGTTTAGTTCCGGGTCAACAATTCTGCTTGCTGTTTCGGGCGCCCCTTTTTCCAACGCTACGTAGCTGTATTAACCGGTAAAAATATGCATTATAACAGTAACGATCTCTTTCTCCTTAGTCTCCAGTGTATGACGTTTGGTTCCGAGCCAGCAATTGTGCAAGGAATTTTGGGCGTCCTCTTTGTCCAACGAACGCTACGTTGCTGTATTAACCGGTAAAAATATGCATTATAACAGTAACAGTCTCCTAATCCTTATCCTGAAGTGTATGACGTTTGGTACCGGGCCAACAATTGTGCAGGACGCTTCAGGCTCCTCTTTGTTCAAATCTACGTTGCTGTATTAACCGGTAAAAATATGCATTATAACAGTAACAATCTCCTTCTCCTTATCCTCCAGTGTACGACGTTTGGTTCCGAGGCAGCAACTGTGCAAGACGTTTCGGGCGTCTTCTTTGTCCAACGCTACGTCACTGTATTAACCGCTAGTAATATTCTTTACAGTATTAATGGTCTCCTTGTCACTAACCTCTGGGGTTAGTATGTCGTTTGGTTCCGGGCCAACAATCGTGCTGCCGATTTGGTCATCCCCCTTGCTGAACACTACGTTACTGTATTAACCACTAGAAATATACGTTACTATAGTAATAGTTTCCGCCCCATTATCCTCCGGAGTATGCCGTTCGGTTACTTTCCTCCCTAAGAACAGATGTTAATTGCCCTGCTTCCATCAACTCAACACAATTAAAGACAATCTTATCAAAAATAATAGTTACATATAATAATATATACATATATGTGTGTATTACATTACATTCTTATATGTTGCCTTACAGTAACACACATAACAGTAGTATATTAATATACATTTACAGTTGTAACAGTCTCCTCCTTTTCCCTCCATGGTATAGCGTTAATTCCGTGTCAACAATTTTGCTTGCGGTTTCGGGAACCTCTTTTTCCCAACGCTACTCTGCTGTATTAAGCGGTAAAAATACGCATTATAACAGTATCAGTCTCCTTTTCCTTATCCTCCAGTGTATGATGTTTGGTACCGGGCCAACAATTGTGCAGGACGTTTCGGGCATGCTCTTTGTCCAACGCTACGTTGCTCTATTAACCGGTAAAAATGTGCATTATAAAAGTAACAGTCTCCTTCTCCTTATTCTCCAGGGTATAACGTTTGGTTCAGGTTTGGCTTTGGTTTGGTTTGGAGTGCTACGGTCTACTTTTTTGCAACACGAGGGCTAATGAAACCGGGACCTACAGCTTAAAGCCGATTCCGAACGGCTACGAACATCCATGCCAAAGTGGGATTCGAACCCACGAACTCCGGTACCGAAGGACAGTACCCTAACCAATCGGCCATCGTTCGGCGACGTTTGGTTCAGGGACAGCAATTGTGCTGTGCTGGCCATTCCGGCCGTACACTTTGTCCAACGCTACGTCACTGTATTAACCGCTAGTAATGTTCTTTACAGTATTAATGGTCTCCTTCTGGCTATCCTCTGGGGTATGTTGTTTGGTTCCGGGCCAGCAATCTTGCTGATCGATTTCATCATCCTCTTTGAACAAAGCTACGTTACTATATTAACCGCTACTAATATTCTTCACAGAATTAATGGTCCCCTTCTCGCTATCCTCTGTGGTATGTCGTTTGATTGCGGGCCAGCAATCATGTGGCAGATTTCATCATGCCCTTTGAACAACGCTATGTTACTTTATTAACTGCTAGTAATATACTTTACTATAGTAATAGTCTCCGTCACATTACCCTCCAGGGTATGCCGTTCGGTTACTTTCAGCCCTAAGAACAGTAATGTTAATTGCCCTGCTTGCGTCATCTCAACACAATTAATAACAATCTTATCAAAAATAATAGTTTAGTGGGTTTGGTTTGGAATTGAGTGCTGCGGTCTACTTTTTTGCAAAACGAAGGCTGATGAGACCGGTACCTACTGCTTAACTACTATGAACATCCATACTATAGTGGTATTTGAACTCACGACCGAAGATCAGTGCCCTAACCATTCGGCCATTGTTCAGTAAGTTAAATGGTAATAATAACAATAAAAGAGACATGTACAACACTTTGGGTTTTCTTTACGTATCTCTTTTCCCAACTTTGCCAAGCTGATGCTATTTCATATTTATCTCTTCTCTGTTATACCCACAAGTGTAAACAATCTTATCTGGAACGTCTATTCTGTTGCAGCCGCTTCTTCCTTCCATCTGACTCTCTTCAATTTTATGAACTACTAAATATATTTCCGTGTTTCTATTTTGTTTTATCATTTTTATTCAAAGAGCATACGACTCACCCGTCATACAAAGTGAGCAGGAATTTAGGACTATTTACCCATAAGCTAATGTTAGTTCTTTTGCTCAAAGTCACATTTCCCTTTCATTACAACAATAACAAAATCTTTATAAATTCCGATAAAAAATAAAAAAAAATGAGTCTCACCTCTACGCCATCTATTATACCCTCAATACCCTCAAGCTTCTTTTCTTTTCCCAGGTCGTAGAGGGCCTTGATTTTTCCAGACTCTAGATTTTCGACAAGGTACTTAAAATAAGTGGGAAAACATTCTCCGTAATGCAGTAGCAAATAGCCCTGGACAGCAGCTGATCGAAAGAGAAGCTAGAAAACGGGTTAAAAGGGTAAATATTCAGAGTGTAGTCAAGTCGAATTTTAAGGTAAGTATGTAGGGTTATGTACAAGAAAAAAAGGAAATATAACAGATAATGGCGAATGCAGACTGCAGTCGAATATTTGAACTACTACAGTATTTTACCTACACAAGGACAACACAGTGTACTTTCTTAACAGTGTACTTTCTTAATAACAACAAGGATTCAAATTAATCGGGGTAAGTTTGTCCCAACTCATCGTTTTAAGTATACTGAAACTCTCGAGGTTCAGCTGTAAAATACACTAGTTTAACTTTCTAACCCAAATCTAGTTCGAAGCTGTGCCAACTCGTGGTTTATTTAAATCGTAGTTTATTTATGCGTAGTTTATTAAAATTATCTCGGGCGTTCACTCTTGAGGTGTTCGTTAAAACGGAAATCGCATCCCTTTGACTCAATACGAGTACCGTAGGGATCAATTTGTGCTTGATTTCACCAAGTGGCATCAGAAACAAGGACATCACAGTGTACTTTTTTAATAACATCACGAATTCATATTAATCGGAGTAAGTGTGTCCCTGTTTTAGGTATACTAAAACTCCTGCTGTTCAGTTATAAAATACACTAGTTTAACTTTCAAACCCAAATCTAGTTTGAAGCTGTGCCAGCTCGTGGTTTATTTAAATCGAGATGGCCAAAACAAATGCTGAAAATTAAAAATGGAAATGTGACGTAACTGACAAGTTAAAATACATTTGCGTTTTTACAAGTTAAAGGAAAACAATGTAGCTAGATGACAAAAAAGTTTTCACATTAAAAAAAAATTTATTTTTTGTGTGTTATGAAATATTATAAAATTATAGTATTGTTTATAATGTATCTTTGAGCTTTCATTACAAAATAGTCAAGTACAATTTAAATCTACCCATCTGTCTTTTCACTTAAGGCAAACTATTCAGTAACGTTTTTATTGACTTGAAGTGTATTATGTAACTCGTTTCTCCAATTGAGAACCCGGCTAGAGCGCTTAATCTGTCATAACCCATAGTACTCCTGAAAATCGCTCTGAAAACGAAATAAAACGTTTTGAATCTCTCCGCTGGAGTAGTAGTCATTAAAATAATGGCATAATAATTAGCAAAAGTTTCTACTGCTCCAAAA
Source organism: Pardosa pseudoannulata (assembly GCA_032207245.1). Classification (NCBI taxonomy): domain Eukaryota; kingdom Metazoa; phylum Arthropoda; class Arachnida; order Araneae; family Lycosidae; genus Pardosa; species Pardosa pseudoannulata. The sequence goes on along the minus strand of CM063497.1, from coordinate 104,222,522 downwards.
ACGCAATCTGTAAGTTTGTTTCTCTGATAAACTAATAGCAATAGGGTATAGATATTTTCAGATGACACGAACGATAAGTTGAATGGTAGAGCGCTTCTCTTCTGTGCCGGAGTTCAAGGGTTCGATTCCCGTTGCTGGCATGGATATTCGTAGCCATTCGGAATCGGCTTTAAGCAGTTGGTTCCCGGTCTCATTAGCCCTCATATAACAAGATAGTATATCATAGCTCTCCAAACCAAACCAAACGAGCGATAAGTTTCTGCAGGTTAACAATATCATAAAAAATTCAAGTATATTTTTCTCCTAAAATAGTGTCAACGATGTGATGACTCCAGAAGAGGTTTCGAGACTATTCAGTTTCTTCTACTGGGTTGTGAAGAATGTTCAAATTTAAACTATCATATTATTTGACAATTGATCGTGTCAAAATCTGTATATTTATTCTTTTTCCTTTGCCCTATCCTGATAATTGATGCATGTTTTAAATTGCTTTTCTGTAGTATCCGAGGGCATTTTAGAGAGAAAATTATTATTTGCCCATGTATTTAAAGAACAATAATTTGTATTAGTTACATGTAGGAAATAATTCCACCCATTCCTTTTTTCACCGAAACGGTGAACTTTGGGAGCGCAGCTCCAACGTTCTTTTCTATTAGTAAATCCGATTTCTTTCCATGTTTAGGTTGTTTTGTAAGCGATGCATGTATGAAAGGTTGTCTCTTGTTAAACAAAATGTTCTTGACCACGGTAACACCACGGAAACTAGGAAAAAGGAATACTATGTATCTTAATACTATAAATAGTGTAGATAATTGAAATTACTTTAATGAAATAAAGCTCTCCCAAAAATGACTATCTTTGAATTCTAATAACAGTTTTCTTCATGGTGCCATTTTCATGGATTAATAACACTTTTTCTTTATTACTTATCCCAGCTGTTCCCGAACGACGTCGTGATGGTACCTTTTCTTCTTCTGTAGCTCTACAGACTGCTACAGGAAAAGGCTATCTCTAAAAGTGTCTTCGATCGGGAACCATCTGCTTCCACAGTTCTCCACCGGTTAACTCCAATTTCATGTAGCATTTTCTCAACCATATAACTTTAAAAGTTTCTTCGGGAACCATCTGCTGCCACAGTTCTCCACCGGTTAACTTCCATTTCATGTAGCACTTTCTCAACCGTATCACTCTAAAAATTTCTTCGATCGTGAATCATCTATTGCTACAGTTCTTCACCGGTTAACTCCAATTTCATGTAGCATTTTCTCAACCATATAACTTTAAAAGTTTCTTCGGGAACTATCTGCTGCCACAGTTCTCTAGCGGTTGACTCCAATTTCATGTAGCACTTTCTAAACTTTATCAATCCATCTGGTGTTTGGCTTACCTATTTTTCTTTTTCCTTCAATTTTTTGAAATGTGACTTTTTTTGTTGTATTTAAATCATTGTATCGATAAATGTGCCCCAAACACCTTAATTGATATATCTTCCTATTATTCACAATAATTGGTCATCCGAGTTTGAAGTAAAGTTCATTATTGTAACGCATGAAGAAATATTTTTATGAGTATTTTTCGTTTAAATATTAAAACATTAATAAATTATTTTCCTCAGTTTTGTTCATAGCCTATCACTCATTACCAAGCATAATTATTGATTTTACTAAAATTATATAAGGACTAATCTTGGAATAGATGGTACCCCTAAAAAATAAATATTGATCATTTTTGAATTATTGAAAAATACTTACTGGATATTCCTTAGGTAGGACTTCTGCCAAGTTTTCTTTTTTGTAGTTTATAATTCTGTCGCATCCTAGTTCCTATAGCACAAAAAATAATCATATATATGTAAAATGTATATGTAATTTTTTCATGATATAGTGTATTATGTTATTCCCTCATTTACTTATTTCATCGTGTTTTAACCCATTATCTGTATCATGCACTATTTATTATTTATTACATTTTACTCTTCTGCTCAAACTCAAACAATGTAACATTTTAGCCTTTTTTATAATTTAGTTAAATTACTTTCTGTGAATGCGCTGTTATTATTTCAAAATTTGAATTAATTTTTATAATGTATTATGCATAGCAGATTCAATAGCTTCGGAAATAAAACTATTTTGTTTCGAACTACACATTTTAATTTTATTCATAAACTAAAAAAAAGGAAAAAAAGAGAAACCCCATTTAACATGGTAAAACTCTCTCCCTATGTAACTTCTTTACTTTTTTCTTAGAATAGAAAAATTACCCGGCGTGATTACTATTTTACCTTCAGCACTTTCTCTTTTTCCTCCGATGAACAAGTTGCAATTACGTGACAATCAGCAGCTTTTGCCCATTGAACCTGTGAAAAAAAAGAAGACAAAATAGGAATATTGAAAATCAACAATAAGTTAATATCTCTTCTATTCCAATTTTTTTAATCTTTTAATGAAATTTCCTAAAAATTTAAGCGATCAACTTATTTAAAATTTTTATGAACTATAAATTTCTGTCTGCTACAAGGAATCGTCTAATGACTATTCGAGCAGAATCACTATAAGTTCTCAGAAACAAAGTTGTGAATTCAATAAAACCGTCTATTTATGTTTTCTCTCCTCAGTTTGTGGCCGAACGATAACCAAATGGGTAAAGCGCTGCTCTTCGATACCAGAATTCGTAGATTCCAATTCCACCATGACATGGATGTCTGTAGCAATTCGGAATCTTCTTTAACCCTTTGAAGATCACCAACATAAATTCTTTGGAATTTAATAAAATTAGTTTATAAATGTTATCTATGAACCTTATTAATGTAAAATATATAAAAAATTTTCTTAACATTTCTTAGAGGGTTATACCTTTAGGAGGGTTTTCGGTAGAGTTAACTGATAAAACCCTCCCTTTGTACAGCGTGAATATAATACTTTTTAAAATTTTAACTATATTGTAAGAACAATAAATAAGTATCCTTAAAATAGTACAATAAATAAAAAGTTTAATAAATAGTACAATAAATAAATAGCTTAACAAATAATATAATAAATAACTAGCTTAACAGTTTGTATAATAAATAAATAACTTAAAAATAGTATCATAAATAAATAAACAAACAGTATAATAAATAAAAAGCTTAATAAACAGAATAATAAATAAATAACTTAACAAATAAAACATAATAAATAAATAGCTTAACAAACAGTATAATAAATAAACAGCTAAACAAATAGCATAATAAATAAATAGCTTAAAAATAGTTTAATAAATAAATAACTTAACAATTTATAAGTGTTGTTTGGTAGATACTTTTATTTGAAGTTATAAGTCAGAAAAATCGAATTACTGACTTTCCAGGTACGGAAAGTTTAATTACATATATTTCAAAAGAAAAAAATAAATTAAATGTAGTGCTGTCATATATTAAGGTTTAAATTGTCAAAACAAAAAAAAATTGAAAAAATCATTCACACGTCTACAAAAAGTAAAGAAAAAATTAAGATATTTAAATGTGGTCTCATTGCGAAACCACTGTCCGCTAAAGGGTTAAGCCATATGACCCAGTCTCATTAGCCCTAGTGTTGCAAAACGGTAGACCTAAGCACTCCAATCCAAACCAAATCTCCTCAGTCCCTGAGGGCAATAGAAGATTTTGCTATCTTTTCCACTAAGGCGGCAGTAAGAGAGCACTTGGTATAGAACGCTCAAGAAGTTTTTGGGATAGAGAGTATGAGCAAAAGATTACTTTGTTTCACCTTTTCGACCTCCAAGAGATGATCTGTTAGAAAAAGCTCCAGTAGTATAAAGATTATTTGTTCAGAGAGATTAAGTATTCATGACAGTTATTTTCATAAAGTTTTGTTACTTAGAATATCAAAATTTTGAAGAAGACAGGTAGATGGTGATTAATCCAATGAGTTACAGATACAACGAAAACGTTATCGTGTAATACGAATGCCATCTTCTAATAATAAAAGTTCATCTGATAGTTCACTAAAGTATATCAGAACCAGTGATTTAAATCATTGGTTGAATCCACGAGGCAACGAAGGGAAAGTTCACTACCAGTCCCCATGGACTGCTGCCAATCAAAATAAAATACTCCCTCTCATTCCTAAGGAACTGACGCTGCTTAAATGGAAGGTTTGCGAGCAATCCTCAAAGACTATCATCATCCAAACAAAAAGTCCACTACTAAACACCGTCTGAATGGAAAGTTGAATGTCAGTCACCAAGGGCTGATGATATGTTTAACGTGTTAACTGCTGTAAGTGGTGTTAGCTGTACTCTCCTCTTGGTCTTCAGCGAGCTCTATATTTGAGTAAGAAAACCCAGTTTTGAACCTGAAGTACTTTTTATAACGCTAAATTACTAGAGTTCCGGCTTTATTTAAATAATATTTTATATTAAGTAAGTAAGAGAAAAATACTCTACTGTGTATAATATAATCGGAAGAAAAATTTAAACGAGGATCATCAGCTAATCGCACTATATGATCAAGAGGAAACTTGTAATAATACTAATTACGTTTTTATAGATGAATTTAAAGGAAACACAAAGAAACTTACCGCAATATGTCCAGCGCCACCAGCTGCAGCAGTTATTAGAACTGTTTCGCCATTCATAATACGAGCGGACTAAAAAAGAAAATATTATTAAAGTTATAAGTCATTCTGTGTTTAATAATTGTCTCTCAGAAAATAAAAATTCAGTGAAATATAATCAAAAATGTCTTGAAAGTAATGACGTATACCAAGCGAAATTAATAACAATCTTTCAAACGCAGTTTAGCTCCAGTGCTAATCAATTTTATATATATAACCTCTTTTCTAATTTTCATATGCTTTAGAACAAGAGTGTCAAATTTCCAATCTTTGAGCTGTATGCGGATGCTTACGCAACACCAATTAAATGAATCATTCAATTAGTGATGAGTTATGTTTGTTTTGCTTAAGGTTTTATGAGTTTATAAACTTTAAATTAAAGCCAAAATTTTAGAAAATTTATGAATATTGCTCTTGCTCATTTTTTCAAAGCGATTGCTGAGGCTTGACTTAAAAATCCGTTTGATACTTCTAAATGTAAGTCAATCCTCATGAATTCTATATTTTCCATAGATACCATCAAGTACATTACAGATTTTCCTTGGATGCTATCAAGTACATTACAGATTTTCCTTGGATACTATCAAGTACATCGTAGATTTTCCATGGATACCATCAAGTACATTGTAGATGTTACATGGATACCATCAAGTATACTGTAGATTTTCCATGGATACCTTCAAGTACCAACAAGTGTATATGCACTAATAATCGAGGAATAATTACGATTTATTAGTTGCTATTGCAACATCCTAACAGTCAAAGATTCAGTAAAAACATCAGATTTATACTTATGTTGTCAGGCCTCTTCTTTCACTTTTTGACTTTATGGGCTTCGACTATACATTCTAAGGCTATCTGTTATGTAGTATCCACACATCTTCTCTCAGTTTCATTAGCATATAAAAAATAATTTATTTGAAAAACCCTTTCTCTCATCACATTTAAATGCCTATACTATTGTTATTGAAGACATATACAAGGCGCATCCAGAAAATAAGTTTCCTTATGTTTTTCCCTTTAAAGCAAGCGTAATTAGCCGTGTCAATTGCGCGTGTGTAACAGATCTATGACGTATTAATCATATGCCAGATGGACACGCCCCTATTCATGGCAGTAGTGGTGTAGCAGTGGTCCGAAATGGAAACTCTTAATTCCTTCTCCCGCTGCCTGCAAGGCTCAGTCAGTGATCTTGAATGCACAAAGCATTCCGCCAATTGAAATTCATCGTCAGCTCTGTCAGGTCTATGAGCCGAAACTGACACCCGAACACAAAATTCAACGTTTAAGAGCAGCACTGACATTTCTACTACAGTATCACGATGGCGGCGACGAGTTCATCGACAGGATCGTCATTGACAACGAGACTTAGATTTCACACTTTACCCCGGAAACCAAGCAACAGTCAAGGCATTAGCAATATAGTGGATCTTCGGTCAAGACCAAATTCAAGTAGACCCTGTAGGTACGGAAAGGGGTGTGCATGGTGTTCTGAGAAAGGAAGGCTGGTTACATTCACAGGCGGCAGAGTTCTAAGACAGAGGTATACAAAAGTTGATCTCACAATACGACAAGTGTCTCAATTCTTGTGATGGCTATGCTGAAAAATAGCTGAAACATTGCTGTACTGGTTGCCAATAAATATGTCCGTAAAAGTGTGAATTCTTTTTTTTTTTAAATAGGGAAATTTACTTTCTTGATGCGCCTCGTATTTACTTCTGAGTCAACCACTTTCTACTACAACTATTTTCTAGTTATCCGATCCTTTAGTAAGTGAATATTATTTCGGTTTGAATGTTAAGTGAATATTTACAGTTTTCACACTATGATGAAATAATATTTTATTATCGACAGTATTTTAACATTTTATTGACGTTATAAGACCTACGGACAACTGATAGGTGACTCCATGTTGTTTTCCCAGTTTTTTTGATTATTTGATTTATGACGAAATATTCCATTCTCGTTTGTATCTGTCATCGCCAGATGGATAAAATAGACAGTTTAACTAATGTATGCTTTGCTTCCTATAGAGACTTGTATATCTCGTAGGTTGAATACATTGCTTTATATATATGAAAACACTCCAGTTACCTTAAAACCTAAAAATATTAAAAATTTGTTTAACCTTCACCCTTTTTTAATCTCGTTTCTTTTTCACTAGGAAAATAAAATAGTAACTAGTTTCTAAATGGCGTAAGCTAAGTAGATAAAAGCTTAAAATGAATAGATCCACCTAATGAAAACACTGTTTTTCAGTACGAGAAAACAAACAGTAACTAGTTTCAAATAGATGTAAGCTAAGGAAACCCATTCGTACACTTCAAATTCAGGCTTGTAACTGCTGAGGTGCTTTTAAAAAGGTGAGAAAAGTGACAAATAATACAGAATAAGTGACTAAAAAGTGACTAAACATTAAAAAAAAAGCGATCTTTTTTTCTCCCCTTGATTACAGATACTATTATTAATAATTTTTCTATTTATTTTAACTCTAAATCAAATGATTCATGCAAGACATGATTTTAGCGTCAAATACAAAAAAGGTTAAAAATTTTGTTTAACACAACTCAACATTGCTTTTTATTCAAGAAATTCTATAAATTAGATTTGAATACATACAATACATTAATTTTATAATCACAATTTTCTGCATATATTAATGATGTTTTGAAATAGGTACATAGCTAGATTAGAGTATCTAAACAAAAATTGTGAAAAGAAAGAAAAAGAGAAATGTGTGCTTTGACGTAAATTACTTTAATGTATTAAATGTACATTTCAGGAACTTCTTTACGACTGTTTAAAATCACTAAATTCTGGGAACCATATGACTAATTACATTTTAATAAGAAAAATAAGTTAGAGCAACGCATTTCTGGTCTTTTATTAAAATATTTTATTATTAATTCAGATTTTCTTTTTTCAACAACAGACTTTTGCTGTGATACACCATGAAAAAAGTGACTAAAAGGGATCAATTGTAAAAAAAAAGTGACTAAAGGTGAGAAAAGTGACGGAATCGCAAGCCTGAAATTAGACGTAGAGCCAGAAAGTGTTATTAAAACACCATTTTTGCTACGGTAAAACAAATACAGTGATCCCTCTTTTTTTTGCGGTTAATGGGGACCAGAACCTTCCGCGAAAGCTGAAAAACCGCGAAGTAGGATTTGCTCCTAGGACTTTTCGTTTATGCGGGTACACAAATGTTTTAAACATGTAAACAGTATTTATACTTTACACATTTAAGACAAAATTACAACAATATACGAATTTATTTAAACTTGTGCTAATTAATAAGATTCATTACAAAACCTTATACAGTAATAAACATTAATCATCACTGCTTTCTGAGAGAGGAGAAGTGTCTTGTGTTGGTGGCGGAAGAGAGGTTCTCACTTGACTCGCAGAAGTTTTAAGCTCACTCGGAGACTCTTCTGCTGGAGACGCTGACGGTAGAACCACGGTGCTTTATCTTGGAGAGAAACATGGGGATAGGTAGTTGTTGTCGTCTTGTTTTTCCTTTTCCTTCGAAATCCCCCTGTACAAGGACATAACCCCGTCGACGCGATTTCTGAACTAGACAGCTCGAACCATATTGTTGTCAATGTCTTGTGCAAATTCTTGCCTTGTTGCACAATTGTTGCAGATTTTAAAAGGTAAGTCCTAGCTTTTCCTTTGGTTCTTCGTCTTCCTTTTCCTTTTCTCCCTCACTTGCAGACTTTGTCATCTCAAGAGCCCGAGGTATATTCTCTGAGTCAACTTATCTCTTTGACATGCAGGGATCCTTCTCTCTAGCGCATCAACATGAAATAACGCTCCTTTCCGCAATATGGCTGCCGACATGGTTGTATTTTTTCATTTTTATTTTTTGATGAATATTTTGGAAAAACCCGCGAAGCACTGAAGCCGCAAAACATGAAGCGCGAAGTGGCGAGGGAACACTGTAGTAACTAGTTTCTAAATGGCATAATACAAAGACACTCATTTGTGCACTTCAAATTAGACGAGAAGACTAAAATGTAATAGATCCAAATTACTTTTCATTACGAAAATAGGGAAACGAAAAAACAAACAGTAACCTCTTTCTAAATGGAATAAGTTATGTAAATCCATTCGTGCCCATCAAATTATATAAAAATATCAAAATAAAGAAGATTCACATCATTTTAATCATTACTCACGCCAAAGAAGGTGAAACCGAATCGAAATTAGGATGCACAAAGTTCTTACTTTGTCGAGACCAATTGCAGACGTTAGACCGCTGACTAACAGCACGAGGTATTCTGGTTTGGCTTCAGGTATTTCGAAAGCATCTGTAGCTTTTATATTCTGCAAAGAAACAAAGATATACATGTATATATAAGACGTTTAGATATTTAGACACACACACATACATATATATATATATATATATATATATATATATATATATATATATATATATATATATCTCAAATATATAACGGAAATTAATTTTTACTTCCTTATTCGAAGTAAAGGAAGTACTGCAATAATTTCGGTCTTCAAATTTCAATAGAAATACATATTTAGATATCGCCTGGATCAATTTTAACTAGTTTAAACATTACGTCTGTACGTACATACTAGAACACTTATTTTCAAACTTTACAGATCCACCTTGATTTGATCATCTCTGAAAGCATTTTAGCTGAACGATGACCAAATGGGTAGAGTACTGCTTTTGGATACTGAAGTAAAGTTTATGTTCTCCTAAACTATCAATTCGATTCTAAAGTAAACTGGTAAAAATATGCTTCATATCACAGCCAAAAATACTGTCGTCTTTAAAACGTTCGAAATCCACCCCTTTTCACCCTTTTCGAGCGTTTAATGCCATTATTTCAAGCGCTATTTTCCCCAGTTAAGAGCAGGCTATTAAATTTATCAATTTATCGCATAATAAATAGCTAAGGGCCAGTCTCATCAATGTCGTTTATTGGCTAACCGCTATTAACCCATGTCACCAACCAGTGTGGAACACAGTTCTCCATTTAACACATTCGCTGCCGATCACGCGCCAGCGCGTGATCAACATATAGGAAAATGCATATATGACGTCAGGTTCGGCAGCGAATGTGTTAAACAGAGATTAATCGCGATTAGCTGATAAACAACTTTGGTGACACCTCTAAAAATAACATTTTTTTTCTAGCATTATTACGTCATTTTTTTAACCATCGCATTTAATCATTTCTTATTTTAAATTATTTAAATATCGTCTGCATTATTTTCATACGTTTTATCACTGAACTTATGAAGCGGTTGGACCTGAAATGGATAGAGGCATCCATATTGGATTCTTGATGAGTTAGAGCTAGCAAAATTTAAAATGTAGTCTTTAAAACGTTCGAAATCCCCCTTCCCCCCTTTTTAATGCCATTATATGAAACCCCATTTTAAGTGTGCAGGCGATTAAAATTTATTAATTTATCACATAATAAATAGTTAAAAATAACATTTTTTACTCGCATTATAACTCCATTCCTTTAACTATCTCTTTTAATTATTTCTTATTTTCAATTATTTAAATATCGTCTGCATTATTTTTATAAGTCTTATCATGAACTTAAAAATTTCGTAAATAATTTTCTTTTATATTTAGCTTAATAATAGATTAGGTAAATATGTGATAATTTTAAATTTAATGATCGATTTTTTTGTTGCACTGAAAATTTTATTACCGGTTTTAACAGCTAATTCTACCTCCAGGGTGAAGTGGAAATGATAGTTTCATTCCTTTACTTCCATTAATTACTGCGACAAAAAAAAAATTGGGAATAACTTAACTATAGTTTCGTTGTAGAAACGAAGAAAACTTTGAATTATCTTTCTAAATGAATTCAACGTGATTCTAAACTGTATTCACATCGGGAGACTTTAGAGGAGTATGAAGATAAACAAATTATTGAATGTGTACTAGATAATTCTCATCCAAAAAACCATTTTTTTATCTGCCTATAAAGTTCTTTACAATTCTGGAAAATTAAAAAAAAATTACTAATCAAGTCATATGAGGGGCTATATGCTGGTTAAATATATAATAGAATATGTGATTAGAAATTAAATAAATAAATAATTACAATGGTGCATATTACGTAAATAATTTTCTTTTATATTTGTCTTAAATAATAGATTAGGCACATATGTGATAATTTTAAATTTAATCACCGATTATTTTTTGTTGCTTGAAAATTTTATCACCGGTAACAATTTCTTTTCATAAAAGTCTAGTAGTCTATTTCACGGACTAATAAATATCTAGCCTTTAAGTTATATATCTTTGAAAATTAAAAAGTTTGTTCTTTTGTGTGTTTGTTTTTCATACATAACCAAGCGGTTTGGAACTATCTGGGGTATTCAAACAACCCCATCGCTGATTGCTGAATCACTGATCTAGCTCGCTCACTGTTTGGGATTTAACTGTAACTATCAATCTTTGACTTCGCTTTCCGAGTATCGCTGTTGAACTTCGGCAAACTTCGGAAGATTTTCTCCGGACCCACATCTTTGAACCAATTACATTCTGAGGTGGTCAAGAGACCTGGAATGGATAGAGGCATCCATATGGGATTTTTGATGAGTTAGGGTTAGAAACATTTTATTGATCCCGTTATATAAGGGCTAACCAGGAGTGGCCAAGCTCCTTAACCCTCTAAGCGGTTCGCACGTACAATTCCGCCAAACCGATGATGTCTTCAAAGCGGTTGTCACGTACAATTTTCGACCTCCAAAAACGTTCCGAAAATGGATGTAATGTACATTTCTGCCAGTGTTTGAGGTAGGAGGGTCAGGTCGATTGTTTAGAAACTGCATCCCTCTTTGACTGACATTTATTGAGGGATGCACCCCTACTCCCTGAGGCACAAAGACGCTGATAGCTTTGCATGGCTTTGTAAATCTCTATTTAGAAGTATTTGTTTTCTGTAACAGATGTATCACTAATTGCACCACTTAAAAATCTTGCATAACTTTCGTAAAAAAATATAAATAATTCTCTCAAAGAATATTTTTATTTGTACTTTTAGAATCCATTATTTCTTATGGGATGATCTTCGAGACTTGACGAGCTTTATGTGTATTAAAAATTAACAATCTATAATATCTATTTATATATCTATTTATAACCGGAAGTAAAGGGACAGTAAAGAGGGTGGGTTTCCAGTATTCCATTCTAGTAGGCAAAGGGTGAAGTAAAAATTCATAGAACGCTTTGGCCATTGACACAATAAACCTTTAGCGTATTTTTGGGAGACTTTTTTTTATCAGTGTGTTTCACTCGGAGGGTTAATAGTCCGAGCCTGTTTTCAAAATTTGAAATTTTTCGCTAGCCGCAATTAAATACGTAGTTGAAAAGTATGTAAAAGAGGTATTAAAATTTTTTTTAGAGAAATTATATTTATTGAATGTCATTTGGAAGTTCTTCGTCCTTTAATGATTCGAGGATATTTTTGAACTGTCGATGGTATTTTGCTCTGGGCGAATGTAATTTACAATGTATCACACTGCTTTTATAACATCAGGATATTTTAAATATTTTGTAACGAGATGTTCTCCGTGAATTACACAGTGAATAGGCATGAATTGTGGAATGTCAGAATCATCTCTTAAAAGAACAATAAGGCCGATTTTTTACCCAGCATTGCCAGAACTATATCAGCAATATTTAAAAAAAAATTATAACACAAAAAGAAAATGGAACTCGGATACATTTACTGAGAGCCAGAAATAATCTTTCAAAGAGCCGCATGTAGTTTGCGAGCCTCAGGTTGGCTTCCTTTGGTCTATAAGGTAGTCACATATAGTCGCGTATCTAAGTATCACATATCACAGTTTCTGGTGGTACTATTTAAGTTCGCATTGCTACAAGACAAAGTTTGTTAGCTTGTAAAGTTTTGTAAAATTAATGTTCATATGTTTCGTAAAAGTCCGTAAAAACACATGACTAAAGAAAACAGTCATTTTTTATGGGTGTACGAGAAAGTCGAGGTAGCTGCTCGAGAAGTGTTGATTAAATAAGTCACTTTTAACCTCTTGCCTTATGAATCGAGCGACGATTGTGTGTGCCACTTTCGATAAAAGCTTTTCTCATGCGTCGTGACCAGAAGCAGTTTCATCACGGGCTAAATTGTGAGCAAACCAGTGGACATTAATAGTACTGCATTTCATCGCTTATACATTGCTCTGCATAGCAATTTGTTTCAGTTACAACAATTTCCCAAAACTTTTTGTCAAATATTGCATAAAAAAAGTCTAACTTTCCACTGTTTTCATTTAACTCACCTGTAGACGTTACTTTTATGCCAGGAGTTTCTGTATACTTCCATATCTTCGGTTGATTATTTTTTGATTGCCAAATCCATTGTTCTGATAACTGATTCCTGATATTTTCTTCTTCATTAGTATCGCTTTCATCACTAACTAAATTTTGCACACGTTTTTTTACAGGACAAACTACAATGCTATCTTCAGATGTATCCAAATCGGTATCTGTTTCAGTTTCTAAGGTGTAATCAGGACACTTTCCAGCACCGTTATTAGTATCAATTTTCCTTTTTGCCATTAGGTTAAATTTTTAGATTTTTTAAAGAATTTTTTAAGCACCAACAGTTAATTATTTATTGCATATAATATAATACTCTATTGCAATTACGCCTAAGAATAAACGACCAACTCTTATATTGCAATTGTAACAAACAATAACGCAAAAACAAAAACTTTCAAGGTCATGGTAATTGGGTTTAACGGAGTACCTAGCGAAGTGTAAGGGCTTCACTTTAACCTCCGAACGTAAGCAGAACAAAACATAAATTTAGGCCTCTGGGTAAAAAGTGATCCAAACAAAAATTTAATACACTCCAGCTCACAAGGAAGCGAGGAAGTTAGAACGTTCTCATAAAAAATTATGAGTAACAAATGCGTTTTCTAATTAGGGGATAATTAGGCTGTAACATTGACAATGACCAGTAGGTATGGTTAACAGCAATGCACGAAAAACAAAAACTTTATCGCCTAAAAGCAATAATATGTCAGATACGAGCTTTTCACTTCTGGCCAGAAAGAATCATCACGTGTGTGATACGAGGTTCTCATTTTAAGCACAGCAGTACCATCATGTCTCCCATACGTTATTTTAAGGCAAAGGGTTAAAAAAAGATTCAATAAAAAGATTCAATGTTAATAAATTAGAAAACAGATAAAATACTTACAACATATTCTGCGTAAGCATTATGGGTGGAACTTAAGTATGCTACAGAATCTCCCACTTTGAAGTTCGTCACGCCACTTCCAACTTGCATGACTTCGCCGACACCCTATAAATCAGAAACTTCATCAGTTAATTTGTAACTACGAATATATATTTCATGACATAAATAACTAGCTGCATAAAGTCCAGACTTTAGTCCAAGAAATTAAGATTCCAAAAAGACGACTATATTTAATAATTCAAATTAGAATTTAGCTTAAATTTTACTAACAACAAAAGTGAACAATTTATGGTATTTTTTCCCTATTCTTCCATAATGCCTATCGTTTGACTACGTTGGTTGTACTACGTTGGTTGTTGGTTGACTACGTTGGTGGTTATTTAAATAACCACCATCAAAATCAATCGTGTTTGGTGAATTTTGTGTAAATCTCTGGAACTTTGCATTTGAACATCGCTTGTTGGTGCATTCTATTGGTGACTTTTTAAATTTGGAGTTTTCCTTTTAGTTCATTTAAAGAAAATAGAATGAATATTAATTGAATAGAAATCAAAATTTCCATATAAATCGATCTATGAATTTTGGATCTAAAACAAATCACGCTACCTTCCCTATTATATTATTTTTTTAACTTATGTTTTAGAAAATTAAATATCTAAGCAACGTATACGATTTTAACGAAATTTGGCTAGGCGACAGAGAGGTTGCCATTACAAAATGTCGCCAATGTTGCCCTATATCATTGCTGTATCTAAAATACATTGCAATTGAAAACTGTATATATAATATGGTCTATATTAAAATATAAATCACAGTAATAAGGAATTTTATGTTTCTAATGCATTAACCGAACAATTAATATAATTTGGATCAAAGCTCATACGGGGAATACCGGTAATGAATAGTCAGATATTTTAGCAAAGAACGGCACGAAATCAATAAATTACAAACCAATACAGCTCCCGGTATCAATACTTAAAAAATATATGAAAGAAAACATAAATAAAGATTGGCAAGATTATTGGGACAATAGTGAAAAAGGAAGAGCAACCTATACTATAATGTCTAAAGTAGAACAAAAGTTACAATTCGAAAATAACATATTAAATTATTTCATAACCGGTCATGGAAGTTTCCCAACCTACTTGTACAGAATTGGAAAATTAGATTCACCAAATTGTAAATGTGGAATGATAGGCACCCCTCAGCATTACATGGAAGTAAGATGTAATCTCGTTCCGATGTTTATTAAAAAATACGAAAACGAAACACAGATCGAATATTTAAAAAAAAATAGATAAAAATCGTAATCATACTAAAAAGTTAAAAGAAATTTATAATATATTAAATTCAAATTACTCTTATATACAAAATAAATTTTAAAAATTTTAAAATGAGGGAAAATACTTGGTAAAAATAGTGATAGTGATAAAAAAAGTATTTTAAGTTAATAATTCATTAAAATGAATAATGTCGAAAGGTTCTCCCCACCCACTTAGGCTTATGCATCCATAAACTTCTTCAGTTGGATGTGGGTGTGGGTCATCTAAGTCTAGGTCTAAGTTTCTAAAGCATCAACCACTTTAATTTACGAAGTAAATTTAAAATTTTTATACCGTACTTTTTTTTTATCTAAAAACAAAAAGAAATAGTATAGACATTTTTAAATTATTAAGCTGCCATTGTATTCATTTATTTATTTTGTAACCACATATATTACATTTTTAATATGAAACCAGTTTCACTTGGCTACAGATTTAAAGAAGATTTCAAACTATTTTAAACTATCTGGGACTTTATATTACACAATCAATGAAAGCAACTTAGAAAATAAAACAACTAATTATCATAGAACGAATAAAATATTAAGTAAAATTAAATTAAAGTAAATTTTAGGACACATTTCTTACTTCAAATCCAATGTCAAAGGGAACTTTGCCATCTACGAAGTATCTTCCTTTAGTGACGTTGACGTCAGTTGCATTTATCCCTACGTACCTGCAAATTAGGTAAATCTATTAAAGACTAGCTCAGATGCTGTCCCTACGCACCTGCAAAATAGGTTAATGCATTAATGACTAGCTCAATAGCATTTATACCTACATACATAAAAAATTGTAAAATAGGTTAATCTATTGAAGACTAGTTCAGCATTTATACCTACATATCTACAAATAGATATTAATAAATAGTCTCAATAGTGTTTGTCGCTTCATACCTGGAAAGTAGGTTAATCTATTAACGACTAACTGAGAAGCGTTTATCCCCTACGTACTTACAAAATAGATTAATCTATTAACGACTAGCCTCGCTTTTACAGAACGAAACCATGTCACGGTCAGGTAGAGCAATCAGTGTTTAGTTCCCAAGCATGATTGCTCCTCAGTTTGTCTAATCACTGAAGCGATGGAAGCCTGAGCTAAACTTACCAACCCCATGGAGGGCAGAGAGCTTACCTATCATTAGAAGTTCCACAGTACGGCGATCACACCTCATGCCTTGTGGAAAACGGTTTATGTCAGGACGTTCCCGGAAAGATATCAGTCCCATTTGGGAAGCTTGGGACTTTAGGAGGTAGCCCCAATGCATGGAGACGAGTGGGAGAGATCCTTATTATCCCTAGGTCTTACTGGATACAGGCTTAAGCATTTATACACCAATATAGTAAACACAGACTCCACCAAATGGGAATAGTCAATAACCCTGTTCCCCCTAACGGCTAAAATGAGACAACTTTCCATTACCACCTAAAACTGGAAAGACTGAAATGGTACTAAATCGACGAGACTAACTTAAAGGGATTTGTGACCATATGAGTGTGGTCGGTAAATGAATGAATGTCAAAAGGATATTGTGAACTTTCGTGGGATATCTGGAGTAACAAATGTCCAGTTAGGAAATATTATTCAGAACACAAAAGTTAAATCTTTTTCCATCGGCTAATATGTGGGACAACTTTCCATTCCACCTAAAACGAGAACGACTCAAACAGTACTAAATCGACAAGACTGACTTTAAGGGCTCTGTGACTATATGAGTGTGGTCAGTAAATGAATGAATGCCAAAAGGATGTTGTGAAATTTGGTGGGATATCTGGAATAACAAATGTCCAGTTAGGAAATATTATTCGGAACACAAAAGTTAAATCTTTTTCCATCGGCTAATATGTGGGACAACTTTCCATTACTACCTAAAACGGGAACAACTCAAATGGTACTAAATCGACGATCCTAACTTGCTCTGTGTAGATGTGGTCTGTATAAAAAATGAATGCCAAAAGGATGTTGTGAAATTTGGTGGGATATCTGGAATAACAAATGTCCAGTTAGGAAATATTATTCGGAACACAAAAGTTAAATCTTTTTCCATCGGCTAATATGTGGGACAACTTTCCATTATCACCTAAAACGGGAACGACTCAAATGTTACTAAATCGACGAGACCAACTTAAAGAGCTCTGTGACTATATGAGTGGGATCGGTAAATGAATGAATGTCAAAAGGCTATTGTAAACTTTGGTGGGATATCTGGAGTAACAAATGTCCAGTTAGGAAATATTATTCAGAACAGAAAAGTTAAATCTTTTTCCATCGGCTAAAATATGGGACAACTTTCCATTACCACCTGAAAAGGGAACGACTCAAACAGTACTAAATCGGTCGACTAACCTGGAGGACTTAGTGACTAAATAGAGTGAGGTCGATTTAGTGAATGAATGTCAGAACATTGTGAATTTTGGTATTAGAACTAATTTTCTGCTAGGAAATATTAATTGCCGTAAGTAATTTAAATCTATTTTAGTTAACTATCTATCAGACTCAATATTCTCAGCCACGCCACAGACTTTATTATGCTCAACAGGCACAAATAAATAAATAATAATAAATAACTATTAATTTTAAATTTAGTATTCTAAACTTTCATGAAGATCATTAAACCCTTAACAGTTTCATTTTTTTCACGAATTCGATCCAAAAAATATCACATTATTTTATTGCATGTTTTTGTTCATTTTGCATTTGTAAGATGAAAAATGCTAATAAAAGTAATATTTCTAGCTATTTTAAGCATGTATAACAACTTACGACTTAACTACTTGTCTTTTTTTCTCTCTCACATACGCCAGACAGGGAATTAAGTTTACAGTTTTGCATATAAAAAGTACAAATATTTTCCATTACCATAACTACACAATTATTTTCGAATGCAAATACTACATTTACTTAACCTGTTTTTTCAAATATCCTATTTAGTGCGATAAATCTTTAAAGAGGGCAAGAGGCATAGTGCAAAGTTATAATCCGGACAAAAATACCTAGTCTCATTTCTAATTATTTTGCCGCTGTCATTTTTCTTCATTGAACATCCATAGCACTGGTTTGCAGATATTAGGTTTTGTCTGTAGGTGGGATTACCTGTAAAATGTCTCTTTGGTTCAGTTCCCAAAAACTCAAAGATAAAAACTCGCAGAGTAATACAAAAAAACCTATCAGAAAGCCCTTGCTTTTAAACCAAACAGAATACACTTCGAAAAATAACTTCTTGTGGACATCTATATGGCTAATTTGATATTAAAAATACAAATAGTCAGAAAGAAAAAAAAAATGGATTGCCAGTACGGCTTACGAGCAAATCATTAAAGGCACGTTAACCGCACCCGTACGGTATACGTGCAAAACAGGCAAGGGGTTAATACCATGCATTACTTTCAAAGGACAATTGAAATACAACCTATAAAATTATTATGCTACTTAACTATTTTTCTTTTATAATGAAGATGGGGGTAATTAAGATACCAAACTCTCGTCCTCAGAATAAATGGAATAAATGTGAAGCAATGAAATGCCTATACAAGATCTACTTCTCTAATATACCATAAAAATTAAGGTGTCAACTTCTTCAGATTAGATCCTACACAGAAATTTTAGAGGGGAACTTCTTTGACACTTATTTTGATAAATTTGAATAATCATTATGTGCCGTATCCAATTACCTGTTTTTGACGCAGATTTCATCGTCTTTCGGTTGGCACATGTCAACTGTTTCTATGGAGACAGCCGCTCGAAAATCGGTGGTTAATTTCTGAACCACGATTTTCCGGTACGTTTTCGGTAAACTTGCCATTCTGAAAATTAAAAAAGAAAAAATAATTAAAGTTAAACGTTCCGAGAAAAGAATAATAGGAATTATTGTTTTAAATTACTAATTTTTTATTTTTGCAAAAATTATATGTTAAACCAGCAATATTTCCCCATGTTTAGTTTAGTGTTATAATCTACTTCTAATGTATAACATGATTTTGTCTGTGATAATTACTTCTAAAATATATGTAATCTATCAAAATTATTATACTTAAAATATCTCTTAAAAATTCTCATTTTCCATTTCTCAATTATTTCAAACCCATTTTCGTACCCTATACTTAAATTATCTCTTAAAAATTCTCATTTTCCCCATCTTAATTCTTTCAAATCCATTTTCCTACCCTATACTTAAAATATCTCTTAAAAATTCTCATTTTCCCCTTCTCAATTCTTTCAAATCCATTTTCTTACCCTATACTTAAAATATCTCTTAAAAATTCTCATTTTCTACTTCTCAATTCTTTCAAATCCATTTTCCTACCCTATACTTAAAATATATCTTAAAAATTCTCACTTTCCCCTTCTCAATTCTTTCAAATCCATTTTCCTACCCTATACTTAAAATATCTCTTAAAAATTCAGGTTTGAATAATCGAAGTTCTATTGTATTTAAAAAATGAATTTGTACAGGAAAAATCAGTAGATTTACCAGGCCTTTAAAAAAGCAAATTTCTAAACATATTAAACATTTAAACTGAAAACAAGCTTAACTGTCCCAGCGAATAAAATAAACTAATTACCAGATCTACATTATTTTATTAGTAATTCTAAAACCAATTACTTCCGAAAAGTAGATAGCAACTCAAAAAACAGATAACATATTAAAAATAAATCCAGCTCGATTTCACAACCGTGAACACATTTGTATGAGAAAACGAAATTTTAAAAAAATATAAAATGAAGTAGAACAGCGTTTAATGACTACTTTTTCCTGTTAAGATAACAACGACGCGGGGAAACCATTGTAAATTACGGTATATTTAAAAACATTAACCTATCTAAAAGAGTAATTTATCTCAAAATAATTTTTTTTTTTGAATTGAAGTATTTGGAATTTCATATAAACAAAGATTAAAAATAAATAAAATTTGAATTTAGAAATTTTATTTTTGACTTTTAATTTGTTTTATATTTATGAATAATGAAATGTATGATTTTTCATTTTTGCTTTAAGCACATTTTTCCGAATGGCAGATTATTACGAAAAAATGCGTTGCATTATTTAAGTACTTTTTGGCACTAATTAATTACAAGCTAATTAAATTTATTATAAAACAGTTAATATCTTACAAGTCATATGAAATTATACTATTTATAAAAAAGAGGAGCGTGAATTTGAGTATTTAAGTTTTTTACCTTCGTTTTAAGCAAAATTTCGTGTTAAGTGTTTTTATCTTAACAAGCTTTGATTTTATATGATATATATACGACATGTATTTATATATACAGTGAACCCCGCTTAACCTTTTAGAGGACAGTGGTTTCGCAGTGAGACCACATTTAAATATCTTAATTTTTTTCTTTACTTTTTGGAGACATATGACTGATTTTTTCGATTCTTTTTGTTTTTTACAATTTAAAACTTAACATATGATAGCACTATATTTAATTTATTTTTTTCTTTTGAAATATATGTAATTAAACTTGCCTTACCAGGAAAGTCAGTAATTTGATTTTTCTCACTTAAGTCATGAGTGAGAAAAATTAAAGTATCTACCAAACAACACTTATAAATTGTTAAGTTATTTATTTATTATACTATTTTTAATTTATTTATTTATTATACTATCCTTTTGTCTTTTTAATTTTTATACTGTTTGCTAAACTATTTATTTATTATACTATTAGTTAAGCTATTTATTTATTGTACTATTTGTTAAGCTAGTTATTTATTGTACTATTTGTTAAACTATTTATTTGTTATACTATTTGTTAAGCTATTTATTTATTGTACAATTTGTTAAGTTTTTTATTTATTGTACTATTTTAAGGATACTTATTTATTGTTCTTCCGATATAATTAAAATTTTAAAAAGTTTTATATTCACACTGTACAAGGGAATGTGTTCGTCAGTTAAACTACCTCTCAAACACTCCTATACCTCTAAAGCAGGGGTAGGCAACGCGGCGCCCGCGGGCGCCATGGCGCCCCCGATCGATTTTTAATGCGCCCTCGCTGGACTAATGTAAATGTATGATAGCCAGAGCGATTTACTTACTCTTGTCAAACGGCGATATACAGCAAGTAGTCAGTTGAGTTTAGGATTGTGCATAGATTAGCAGTTTGCTAACATTGAGCTTATCTAATAACACGCACTTATTTTTTGTTAGTGTGTGATCGTATTTCGAATAGACCACGATTAGACCGAGAATTTAAGACTACCAAGTAGTCCGAAATAATTCTTTTCTTTCAAAACCCTTCATGGATAAATGTAAAAGAAAAAGAACATATCATTTTAACGATGAATGGGAACATCTATATTGTTTCGTTGATTACAAAGGGAAGTGTATTTGTTTGTTGTGTAATAATAGTGTTGCGATTCCCAAGAAAAGTAATATAGAACGGCATTTTAAGACCGTTCATACCAATTTTGATAGTGACTATCCAATGAACTCTGAAATTAGAAGAAAAAATTATTTCTTTAAAATGTTCAATAACTAACCAGCAAAGTTTTTTTACTAAACCACTGCAACAACATAAAGCAGCAACGATCGCGTCATATAAAATATCGCATTTGCTAGCTAAGAATAAAAAACCATTTACAGATGGAGAATTAGTGAAAGAAGCCATGTTAGAAGCTGCTGATTCACTTTTTGAAGAATTTAAAAATAAAAAAGAAATAGTTTCAGCTATAAACAC
This sequence comes from Pardosa pseudoannulata, assembly GCA_032207245.1. Classification (NCBI taxonomy): domain Eukaryota; kingdom Metazoa; phylum Arthropoda; class Arachnida; order Araneae; family Lycosidae; genus Pardosa; species Pardosa pseudoannulata. Next base: position 104,200,699 of record CM063497.1, on the reverse strand, counting down.
GTTGCAAGACACCCAACTTTCACACTGAATTATATGTATCATTATGTATGCCACCAACAAAATAAAGTTATAAAAAATCTGTTTTTTTTATGCCTATTTATACCTGTTGATTATCTGTAAAATATGCGCCCTCGGTGATTTTCAAATTTAGTATTGCGCCCTTAAGGACAAACAGGTTGCCGACCCCTGCTCTAAAGTATAAACCTATCAGGTATAGGAGGGTATAGCAGGGTAAGGTATAGGAGGTCCTATAAGGTATACCCCTCTAAGGAATGTTTAGAAAAAATTTCATATATTTCACATTCATGATGTTCATAGATAACATTTATAAGCTAATTTCATTAAATTCCAAAGAATTTGTGTGTGTGACCTTCAAAGGGTTAATGTGATCGCGGTTAATGTTATCAATGGCTTATTGTTATTGAAATCACTTGGTCCAAATTTTCTCTATTCATTTATATGTTAAAATTATCTTTTTATGTGATCATTACATTGGTTAATGTTATCAGTTTTCGAACCTCAGGTTAACTGGCAAAGGAATATTCACAATGTATTCAGAAAGAACCCATCCTTTTTTCCCTTCGTTGTTGTTTGAATTTTTGAAAATTCTCCTGAAATTTTTCAGAAATACGCACACCCTGCTAATGGTCAGTGGCTGTCAGATAAGTAGAAGGCAACACATTCTTATCGGAACTGAGAAAGAGTGTATTAATATTTTATGCCTTGTTGTCTTACATGCAGCTTATCGATATGGAAGCCAGAAAGCGAAATGATTTTACGTTAAAACAAAAGATCGAAATTTTAAATCCTTATGCCAGGTTGATTATGATAACGAACAATTTATCAATCAGGATTTATAAAAAAGTTTAGACAATCAACAATTGATTAATTTTTTTAATTACGCATACAATTCTTATGTTTTAAAGGATAATATACATAAATGCAGGATAATATAAGGTGTGTTTTTTCATTTTGTTTTCAAATTTAGTACGTGTGAATTAAGGGGGGGGGGTAAATTTATGTAATTTTGCATATCCTTTATTGTTATCAATCGGCATATATATATATATATATATATATATATATATATATATATATATGGTATATATATAAATATGTACACATATATATGTACATATACATATATCTATATAGATATATGTATAAATATACATACAAAGATATATATGTATATACATACATATATATATATATATATATATATATATATATATATATATATATATATATACACATGCACACACTAATATATGTATACATACAAAATATGTATGGGATAATGTTACTCGAGTCCGTAGCATGCCTTTAACACACACACATATATATTATATATATATATATATATATATATATATATATATATATATACATATACATATACATACATATACATATATATATATAATATAAGTATATATATATATACATATACATTCATATTCATATACACACATATATACATATATACATATACATATATATATACATATATATACATACATATACACATATATATACACATACATATATATACACATACATATATATACACATACATATATATATATATATATATATATATATATATATATATATATATATAATATATACAGATATATAAATACACGCATATATATACTCATATACACACATATATATATATATATATATATACATATACATATACATATATATACATATAAATATATATATACATACATACACACACATATATATACATATATATACATACATACATATATATACACATACATATATATACACATACATATATATACACATACATATATATACATATATATATACATATATACATATACACACATATATATACACACACATATATACACACACATATATATATATATTACATATGTCAAAAACATACCTAAAACATATGAATATTTCAAATAACTTTTCAAGACATGGTATAGATCAGGGGTAGGCAACGCGGCGCCCGCGGGCGCCATGGCGCCCTCGATCGATTTTTAATGCGCCCTCGCTGGACTAATGTAAATGTATGATAGCCAGAGCGATTTACTTTTGTCAAACTGCGATATACAGCAAGTAGTCAGTTGAGTTTAGGACATTCAAATGCAAGTTAGTGTTGTTGAAATCCCATCTATTGAAAAAATCATTATCACATATCCCAAATATAAAATATACTGTTGAGAGTTTAAATTTGAATAACGAAAATTTTACTGCTACATCATATTTAGAAATTATAGATAAGCTAATAGAAGAGTTTTCTTCTAGATTTGACGATTTTGCAGCATTAGAACCCGTTCTAAGATTTTTCATAAATCCATTCAATGTTACTGAAGATGATGTCCTTGAATTAGTTTCAGTGTATTTCGAGCTTCATAATATCGAAGACCTAGAATTAGAAATAATAAACTTGCAAAGTGATATTATTTTAAAAGCGCATAGTAATGATAAAATGTTTTGGAATTTAGTCGATGAAAATAAGTATCCTATTTTAAGGAAATGTGCGCTAAAAAATTATTCATATTGTGCAACATACAATTGCGAGTCTTTGTTCTCAAATATGAAAAATTTGAAATCAAAATAGCGAACAAAGCTTAATGACTCACATTTAGATAATTGTTTAAGGACCGGGAACTCTAAATATATCCCCAATTATAAGAAATTAGCTGAAAATATGGACACCCAAGTTTCACACTGAACTATATGTATCATTATGTATGACACCAACAAAATAAAGTTATAAAAAATTTTTTTTTAATGCATATTTATACCTGTTAATTATCTGTAAAATATGCGCCCTTGGTGATTTTCAAATTTAGGACAAACATTGCCGACCCCTGGTATAGATTCCGTAGAATACGTATTGCTGCTGCATCTCCCGCTCCTTGTTTGAGACAGATAAGATAACAGTACTACATACTTGAGTCACCGATAACGGAAATTTGAGAATTATAAGCGAGGATATTTAGCAAATTACTAACGGAAAAGCAGCTAAGTTTTTCACCGCTTCATTTAAAAAAAAATTACAAACAGAATCGTTATACACGGGAAATAAATTCTTTATAAAGTGATAACGCTGTTAGTAATAAGGTAAGATTAGTCTATAAAAATCCGATTAAAAAATGCAGAACCCACAAACTCCGGTTCCGAAGGCCAGCACCCTAACCAATCGGCCATCGTTCGGCAATTTGTTCGGACCTTATTAAAAAATGTATCAAATGTTGCCAAATTATAGTTACTAAATCCAATTCTAATTTGAAAAGCTTTCTATCTCCACAATCCCTTAATATCCGAACAATGGGATCTGCATAAAAATTTTCCTAGGTTGATTTTACCTCTAGATTTCAAAGATTTAATGTACTGCAAAAAAAATAAGTTTTATGTGATTAATTTTTTTATAATTGAACCTGTATGTGGAGAAGTATTTATAAATTTTAGTTAATAATATATTCAACAACATTTTGTAATGTCTACCATTCCTATAATACTTCTCAAAATTTATAAATTTTGCCATTTAGCTAACTTATTCAGAAATCGGACATTTTTGCCTTCCGAAAGTCTAGTTGAAGACAAAGAAGAGGCACAGATTTTGCAGAGTTATTGCAAGGAATCGACTAACAAACTTTCTAGGTTAGCAAACCAGTACAGTGAGCTTTGTAAAAAAGATTTTTTTATTTATAATTCAATTCGCATGTGGACAAAATTTCATAAATTTAATTTAATAATATACAAAAGCACTTTGTAATGTCCACCATCATTTTAACACTTCACGAAATTTAAAAATATTTTCTTATGCTAGCTTATATAGAAATCAAACACGTTTACCGTTTTAAAGTCTAGTGGATGATAAAGAGAAGCCGCAGGTTTTACTGCGCTGCTGGAAAGAATCCAACTAATGAGCTTTCTAGATTAGCAAACCAGTAAAGTGAGCTTTGTAAAAAGATATTTTATTTATAATTTAAGTTGTATGTGAACAAAATTTCATAAATTTAAATTAATAATATACAAAAGTACTTTGTAATGCCCACCATCATTTTAACAGTTCTCGAAATTTAAAAGTTTTTTCCTGTGCTAGCTTATGTAGAAATAAAACCCTTTCGCCGTATTAAAGTCTAGTTGATGATTAAGAAAATCCGCAGATTTTACTGCGTTGCTCTAACTAATCCAACTAATAAACTTTCTAGATAAGCAAGACATTAAAATGAGCAATGTAAAAAGATATCATTTACTTAGCAGCATACATATAATAAATTTAAGTTAACACATTATAAATTTAAGTTAATAATATACAAAGAACTTTGTAATGTCCACCATCATTTTAACAGTTCACGAAATTTAAAAATGTTTCCTATTCTATCTTATATACAAATCAAACACTTTTACCGTTAGAAAATGTAGTTGATGATTAACTGAAGCCGCAGGTTTTACTGCGCAGCTGTTAGGAATCCAACTAATTAACTTTCTAGATTAGCAAGCCAGTGCAGTGAGCATTGTACAAATTAAAACATTTTATTTATAATTCAATTTGTATGTGAACAAAATTTCATAAATATAAGTTAATAATATACAAAAGCACTTTATAACGTGTCACCATCATTTTAACAGTTCGCGAAGTTTAAAATTTTTTCCTATGCTAGCTTATATAGAAGTCCAGACACTTTTGTCGTGTTAAAGTCTAGTTGATGATAAAAAAAAAAGCCGCAGGTTTTACTGTGCTGCTGTAAGGAATCCAACTAATGAGCTTTCTAGATTAGTAAACCAGTAAATTGAGATTTGCACAAATTAAAACATTTTATTTATATTCAATTTGTATGTGAACAAAATTTCATAAATTTAAGTTAATAATATACAAAACCATTTTGTAATGTCCACCATCATTTTAACAGTTCGCAAAATTAAAAAAAAATTTTTTCCTATGCTAGCTTATATAGAAATCAAACACTTTTTCCATTAAAAAGTCTAGTTGATGATAAAGAAAAGCTACAGATTTTACTGCGCTGCTATAAGGAATCAAACTAATGAACTTTCTAGATTAGCAAGCCAGTAAAATGAGCATTGTAAAAAGATATTTTTTTTTATTATTCTATTCGTATCTGGACAAAATTTCATAAATTGAAGTTAATCATATACAAAAGCACTTTGTAATGTCCACCATCATTTTAACAGTTCGCGAAATTAAAAAAAAATTCCCTGTGCTAGCTTATATAGAAATCAAACACTTTTGCCGTTAGAAAGTCTAGTTGTTGATAAAGAAAAGCCGCAGGTTTTACAGCGTTGCTGTAAGGAATCCAACTAATGAGCTTTCTAGATTAGTAAACCAGTAAATTGAGATTTGCACAAATTGAAATATTTTATTTATAATTCAATTTGTATGTGAACAAAATTTCATAAATTTAAGTTAATAATATACAAATGCTTTCTATTGTCTACCATCATTTAACAGCTCGTGAAATTAAAAAAAATTTCCTATGCTAGCTTACATACAATCAATCTCTTTTTCCGTTAGAAAAGCTAGTTGATGATATAAAAAAAAAAATAGCCGCCGGTTTTAGTGCGCTGCTGTAAGGAATCCAACTAATGAGCTTTCTAGATTAGAAAACCAGTAAAGTGATCATTGCAAAAATATATCATTTTATTTATAATTCAATTTGTATGTGAACAAAATTTCATAAATTTAAGTTAATAATATATAAACATTTTGTAATGTCCACCATCATTTTACCACTTCACGAAATTAAAATTTTTTCCCTATGCTAGCTTATATAGAAATCGAACACTTTTGCCGTTAGAAAGTTTCGTTGATTATAAAGAAAATCAGCGAATTTTACAGCGTTGATATAGGAAATCTGACTAATGAGCTTTATAGATTAGCAAGCCAATAAAGTGAGTATTACACAAATTAAAATATTGTATTTATAATTCAATTTGTATGTGAATAAAATTTCACAAATTTAAGTTAATAATGTATAAAAGCACTTAGTAATATCCAAATTCATTTTAACAGTTCACGAAATTAAAAATATTATTAATATGCTACCTTATGTAGAAATCAAACATTTTTTCCGTTAAAAAGTCTAGTTGATTATAAAGAAAAGCCGCAGATTTTACAGCGTTGCTGTAAGGAATATAACTAATGAGCTTTCGAAATTGGTAAGCCAGTAAAGTGGGTTTTGCACAAATTAAAATATTTTATTTATAATTCAATTTATAAGTGAGCAAAATTTCATAAATTTAAGTTAATCATATACAAAAGCACTTTGTAATATCCACCATCATTTTCCCAGTTCATGAAATTTTCTTATGCTATATTATATAGAAATTAAAGACTTTTTCCGTTAAAAAGTGTATTTGATGATAAACAGAAACCGCAGGTTTTACTGCGCTGCTGTAAAGAATGCAACTAATGAGCTTTCTAGAATAGTATGCTAGTAAAGTGTGCATATAAAAAATTGAAACCTTTTATTTATAATTCAAATTGTATGTGAACAAAATTTCATAAATTTAAGTTAATAATATACAAAAGCACTTTATAATGTATACCATCATTTTAACATTTCGCGAAATTTAAAAAGTTTCCTTGTACTATCTTATATAGAAATCAAACACTTTTGCCGTTAGAAAGTTTTGTTGATTATAAAGAAAAGCCGCAGGTTTTACTGCGCTGCTGTAAGGAATCCAACTAATGAACTTTCTAGATTATCAAGAAAGTAAAATGAGCATTGTAAAAAGATATTATTTCCTTAGCAGCATAACAGCAAACAGCTATCTTTATTTATTTTAAAGTTTCACTTAACAGTAAGCTTTCATGTGATACTAAATAAATCTGTTATCACGAGGTTTTTTCTTTTCATAATTGGAATCCTATGCTGTCTCAAATGTCAGCCGCTCATTAAAGAGGTCATATTGTATTATTCAAAGTTGTTTAAATTTAATATTTGTTTTGACTCTATGCAGATCATTTAACTTAGAATAAAGTGAACTCATGAATGTGATCGCGGTTAATGTTAGTAATCACTTATTGTTATCAAAATCACTTGGTACCGATTTTCTTATTAATTTTTATGTTAAAATTATCGCTGTATGTGATCGTTACATCGGTTAATGCTATCAGTTTTCGAACCTCATAACTACCAAAGGAATATTCACAATGTATTCACAAGACCCAATCTTTTCTT
>CM063497.1:104130994-104185994 GCA_032207245.1 Pardosa pseudoannulata | reverse complement strand
CCCAGAGCATGTGGCCGGGTACCCGTATGTTTATCTGACACTGGCAATGCACATACATTTATGCAAATCTATATAAATACCTATACACTTGTTATAAACATACATGTATGTACATTTATTCCACGTTCATTTATATAAACGTATATACATACCTATACACTTATTATACTCTTATATATATTTACATTTATTCTACGTTCATTTATATAAAACCGATATGCATACCTATATACTTTATATACTCATATATATTTACATTTATTCTACGTCCATGTATACACATTGATATACATGATTAAATTTTATTAAGTTCGAAGACAAAAGATAACAAAATATCTGGGAGAAGCATCACAATAGAATCATCGCAGAAACTTTTAAAAGCATCCCAGAATTTTTTTTTTTTTTATTAAAGTATAAAATGTTAAAGTATTACAAGCAAAAAAATAATTAAGCGTGGAAAATATCACTAACAAAAGCCTTTTAAAAAATAAATCTTTTTTTAAACGTAATTAATGCATAACATTTACGCCACAATAGTGCTGATTCCAATCTACAGTTGAAAATTAATTATAAATAAAATACAACACTCACTTGTAGATGTAGTTTGGTTTATAAATTGCTGCCAACGGCTGATAAAACTTCCGCCCCTTTTTATTCAGTTGTAGTTGTGCCAGCTGTTGGGTGAAAAAGAATTCTGACCTTGAACAGATGGCGCTCTTCTGAACTTATTTGTTTTTTCCTTGTTATTTCTTTGCGAGTCGTTCAGTGGAGTGAGCGTTGGCGACGAGACTATCTGTGTTTTTGGCGTGAGATAAAAAGAAATCGGAAGCTTTTGCTGGTGTGAATATGCTATTATGTGTTTAATTTCCGATAAGGATGAATGAAGAATGTTCTATTTTTATGCTTAGCTGTTTCATTGTTAATATAACTGATAATTCAAAAATCAGTATAAACTTTAAAATTGAATAATTCGTCGATGAAAAAGTGGTGTACCAAGAGGGGTGCAAATGTGCATATACAACCAAAGATTATTTCGTTTCGAATGTGAAATATTTCATAACAATTGTTTATCTATAAAACTGTTGTTTGAAACAGACTTGGAGTTTATATGGGGCACCTAGGCTAGGTGCCAAATCCCCAGATGTTAAAATGTTACATTCATTCAAACTATTCTAAGCACAACTAGCATTTAACCCGTCATATGACGGGATCAGTAAAATTTTTAATTTTCCAGAATTGTAAAGTATTCTATGAGGCAGGTAAAAAAAATGGGGGTTTTTTGCCTGATAATTATCTGGTACAAGATCAATAATTTGTTTATCTTCATACTCCTCTAAAGTCTTCCGATACTGTGAATGCAGTTTAGAATCAGGTTAAATTAATTTAGAACAGGGTTTCTTAACATGTGGTTCATGGACCCCTTGGGGATCCGCAGACTACTCTTAATTTTTAAAATGTTTGCATCAATATTTAAAAAAAAAAAAAACTTTTTTGTCATGGGCAAAATCTGTAAGCCGTCTGTTTGCCATTTTTCAATAGAGACCCCTACAATATGAGGAAAAGAACATTCGCAAACCATATAAAATTTGGAACTTTTAGCAACACAAAGTAGCCTTTGAATTTTACTTCACTTGGAAATAAAGTGACGTTAAAATCAGTTCCGCAAAGTTCTTGCAAATTTTTAAAACAAAATATTTGTTTTACTTTTTCATTTGATTTCTTAATGCTTATTTGATTATTTGATATTTTTTGTAGCCCAAAATGTCAAAAAAAAAGAAAGTATGATGAAAATTATGAAAAATATGGATTCTGCTGCATGAAGGAATCGGACGGTGTTGAAAAGCCACAATGCTTTCTGTGTGGAAAAGTTTTGGTAAACGCCAGTATGAAACCGGCAAAATTGATAGAGCATCTCAAATCTCTTCATCCTGAAAATGCATCTAAAGATCTAGAATTTTTTACAAAGAAGAAAGCCCAGTTTTCGAAATCTGGAACATTAACCAAACTTGGATTTGGTATTCCACAAAAACCTTTGGTTGAGGCATCTTTCAGAGTTGCATATCGTATTGCCAAAAGTAAGAAACCGCATACTATTGGAAAGACATTAATTAAGCTATGTGCGCTGGAAATGGCCTTCACATTAAAAATTTTAATTTCTTCAAATTTTTTATACTATGAAATTAAATATATTAAAATAATTAAGTAATAAAACAGTTTGTTTTTTTTTTGTAATAAATGATGTTTAAGCAATTTTTTTTTAACAGAGGGGTCCGTGACATAGTTAAAATTTTTAAACTGGTCCATTGTGCCAAAAAGGTTAAAAAAACTGATTTAGAAAGATAATTCAAAGTTTTCTTAGCTACGTCGAAATTATCGTTATAAGATGGACAGCACAGATTTTAATACTGACAGTTATTATATGGCGGTATATATGAATGATGTCCAAAATTGAGAGAATCGATTGCAAACCGTGTGGTTAAGTCTAAAAAATAAACACACAAAGGTTTAAACTTCTTAATTTTTAAATATATATAACTTAAATGCTAGACATTTATTAGTTAGTGAAATAGACTTCTAGACTTTTATGAAACGAATTTGTTGTTAATAATTTTTTGTCACAGTAATTAATGGAAGAAAAGAAATGAAACTATCATTTCTATTACACCCTGGAGATAGATAGAATTTGCTAATACCTGTGACAAATTTTCATTGCAACAACAACAAAAAAAATCGACAATTACATTTAAAGTTATCACATATGTACCTAATCTATTATTTAAGCCAAATATAAGAGAAAATTATTGACGTAATATCTAAGTTCAGGGGTAAAACATGTGAAAATAATGCAGACGATATGTAAATAATTTAAAATAAGAAATGATTATATCAGATGATTAAAGGAATGACGTCATAATGCTAGAAAAATGTTATATTTATCAATTGTGTGATAAAATGATAAATTTAATCGCCTGCTATTAACCACAGAAAATAGGGCTTGAAATAATGGCATTATATGCTCGAAAAAGGGGGAAGGGGTGGATTTCGAACTTTTTAAAGACGACAGTATTTTTTGCTATGATATGAAGCATATTTATACCAATTTATTTTAGAATCTGATCGATAGTTTAGAAGATAAACTTTGTTCACTTTGAATTATGCGAGTCCTAACTCATCAGTTCCAGGTCCAACCGCTTCATAAGTTTGAGGACAGACGAACAGATAACTTATGCTATTATTATATCTTGGATGTGGGCATATTATAAGATTGCAAAGTATAGTTATTATACAAGAAGGCGTTACAAAATTACACAAAAGAAAATATTAGACAAACCCTATTTCTTAAAATTAGTAATTTAAGATAAAAAATAAATTAAAATTACAAAATGCTAATAGATAATACACGGTAGTACAATAATTTAAAATATTTACAAGTTACAATAATATAAAAACACGTTACTGCAATAATTATTTAAGAATATTTACAAGTTAATAATCGATAATATAAACACGATGTACTATAATAATTAAGAATAATCGGAAATTACGGTACTCGATACATTAAGAAAAAAATAAAGTTAAGTCTAGACCAACATTTCCCAACCTTTTTTGTTTCATGTACCATTTGGTTGCACATAATGCTAAATTGTACCACTTTGTAAAATTGAAAGTATTTCATGAAATTTGTTATTGCGAGTCAATTTTTTATTTGTATCATACATTTTATAGGGTGGCCATGTATTCCCATCACTTAATTAGACAAATTACATTGAAATACGCCTAAACGTCATGCCAGATTATAAACCCACTGTCATATGTATTTGTGGAGAGGGGGTTCAAAGTTTTTTTTTTTTTTTTAATACAGGGGGGGGGGAAAAAAGCTCTTTCTACTAATTCTGTACTAGTAAACGGTAATAATAGTTTAAGAGGTTGCTCAGAAAGTTTTTATACTCTTTATCAATGCTTAACCAAAAATTATTTAGATTGTGTCATTTGAATTCTACTTGTATGATATTTTTTGATTTAATTTTTTAAAATTTATTATGTACGTCATTACTGATTATTTTGCGCTTACCACAAACCAGCAATTCATGTACCACCAATCGTACGCGTACAACAAGTTGGGAAACTAGGCAATGGAGTTTAGACTATGCAATGATCCAGATGGAGCTAGAGTAATTGTGGAGTCCTCTATTGGCTCGGATGAATCACACGTACAAGTTGGGAAACTAGGCAATGGAGTTTAGACTATGCAATGATCCAGATGGAGCTAGAGTAATTGTGGAGTCCTCTATCGGCGAAGATGAATCATGCATACCACAAGTTGGGAAACTAGGCAATGGAGTTTAGACTATAAAATGATCCAGAAGTAGCTAGAGTAATTGTGGCATCCTCTATCGGCGCAGATGAATAACATTAAAATTAAGAAATTTGGATAAAGAGAGGAAAATTATTTATGGAATCATAGCGATGCAAGGCTGCTTGCTATTTTCTTTGTAACCATATTCTAATTTCTATAGAATTAGAAATAATCTAAAACTTAAAAAAAAGTTGATCTTTTTTTTTCTGTTGGTAATAAAATTTGATGTAATCATAAAGAGAAAAATATATTCCACCTAAACCAATTCCTTACAAAAGAATAGAGATTGTTTTGTTTGAAAAAGTGCTTCTGGTATAGCTTTTGTAAAAAGAAATGGTGTGAATCTCTAAAGAATAGGTTCCCTCTTCATCCTTCCAATAGTTTCTTGGCAAATTATTACAGGAGATATTCATTTTTTTTTCCAGATAGTACTTCAACCATATATTGATTTTAATCAATTTTTCAATAATATTGGATTCCACCTATTCTCGTTTACAGGAACTTTCTTTTCATGCTATCTTCATTTTTTAGATTACCTTTATCTTTATATCTTTTATACCTTTTTAAACTTATATCAACCCTTGATCAGTTTTAATAAAAAAAATAAATAAATAAGAATGATAGATCATATTCTTTAAAGTTTACTAAGTTGTCATTCTAAACTTAAGAAATATATTCTTTAAAGACATTGCTGATATGCACCTCCCATCAAAATTACATTCTGGGTACTCCCCTGTAAGGAATAAAGATAGAAAACTGCGGTTTACTCCAATTCGAAGGAAATGAATCTGGATTATTTATGACATAAGCAAAAAATGACTTGATTAGTTCTTAATTTACTTCTAGATGTGTTATCAGTTTTCTGTCATTAGATTTTAAGACTTTCAAGATGATGGATCAACTGGATTACCTGGGCCAAGCTCTCAAATCCAGATAATTCTTACAGTAAGGAGAGAAATTGACAACGAGCAGAGCATAAACAAATAAAAGATGAAAGATAAGGATAGAATGGTAGATTCGTGAGTTCATAACACAGTAACTAAAGAGTAGAAAGTTTAGGGATAGGAAAACACAAAAATGTTTTTGGCCAAGGACATCGGAACAGTATTGATTAGATTGTAAGACATCGCTCTGGAGCTGTCATGACTGGCTTTCCTGGGTCAGGCCCTCTAAGCCAGCACTTCTGTAACGCATGGTCATAAGAAATAACAGATAATTGCAACACGATATTGAGGACTAGATACTAGCCTTTGATTAAGAATAGGTATAATAAAAATAAAGTTCACGAGACATTCGAAGGTTCGAAGACACAAAAATATAAAAATAAAGGACATCAGTAGCATAATAAAGAAAATTTAAGTTCAATATATTAAGTGTACTTGGCAAATTTAGTTACAATCTGATTTACGTTTAACAATTTAGTAGATTGTATCAAAGGCGGTGATGCAACTGGAGCATATGGGCCGAGCCCGTCAATCCATAGGCTTCTGTCAGTAAGCACACAAATGACAACGAGCGAAATAGTAGTTTGAAAGAAGTAGTACACATTTAAAAAAGCATCTGCAGTAAATAAATACTGGAGGTTGAAGATATATGACTAGAAATGGTATTCTTAGGGAATAAGAAGATACTTTGAAGTTAAACTATAGACCATGAATTCAAAAAGTGACTTGAAGACATTGGCGTGCGGTCCATATGTGTAAGGTGTGCACTGCACACCCTGCAAAATTATGAGGGACAATAATTTTCTGCACCTATGTCTATCTATTTTTATATGGTATATAATTAATATTATTTATAATATATTCAAATATTTTGTTGATTTCCTTGCTCGTATTCCCACAGTGCGTGCGTTCAAAAGCAAACGAACATAAGAAATTTTGATGTTTACGCACTGCACACTAAATTGAAAATCACGCTTCATATGTATGAGCTACTGGAGAAAACGGCATACTATAACACTGAGGCAAGTGCAGCTATTTTTCCTGCACTTGGCATTCAGGATCATCCGAAGGTACGGTTTATTAAGCGTTGTATTAGAGCGGGAACTTACGTGCTGAAGCGATTTTGGTTTTTTAACTGATTAACTGGCCATACGATTTTGCAGACGGTTAATGTTTAAATTTATATATTGTAAGATTTTGTTTTCATGGAAATATAAAAGAAGTATTTCATCAATATAAAGTGAAATGTTTTAGTGTGGTAAAGTAATTTCGGTGTTGTATTATATTTATTGAAATAATTCGCTGAAGAACAATGTTGTTTTGTTTTAAAGAAACTAATTTTAACAGAAAAGTCCAAATTTTACCATTCCTTGTGTTTTTCAGACAGTATATAAGTTATATCTGTAACACCATATTCCTGGTTTTGTTTTGAAAAATTGTCAAGATGTTTTTCGCAGAATATGATTTCTAAATGTTAAAAACAATTAATAAATATAATTTAATCCACTGACCGAAGAAACAGTTCGTTCTATTGTGCCAGCGTGCAGCGAAATCCTCTGCACGTGGAATAGACTTTCGGTTTGTCGGCACCAATGAGTATTCGGATGAGGCACCGCAGCGGCGGGCACCATGTGGTGCTACGTTTGCTGAACATAAGTTTTTAGTGGAAGCCCGAAGCGTTGCTTTTTCGACGCCGATATAACACCATACAACAAAAAAAGACATGATTTTTACTTCAGTGATAGTAGAATTCTCGTAAGTTTAGCTGTTTTTATAGCTATAACTCGACTACTCGTAGGTAAATATTTTATTTATTGTAATCTTTAAATTTATATTCATAATAAATAACCCGTTTCAGAATGGAGAACTCAGATGTCTCAATAATTAAAGATTTATTGGAAAATCCATGTTCTCTGTACCCCCTGCATAAAAACCTACCGCACGCCACTGCTTGAAGTATTGTGGGCATATCTCTACCTATGTAATACACCAAAGAACCAGTAGTATGTTTAGCATTGACCAAAGGGATTGTGAAATTTTAAGATGTAATTTCTTCAGTATCACTGCAAGAAGTATTGGTATAATGCTACACGTGTGAAGTAGTAAAAAAACATTGACATGTTCAGCATTTATCATAACCACTGTGAAAATTTAAGGGGGCGGTTCTTTGTCACCTTAAAGAAATATTGGCATATCTCTGCATCCGTCAAGTGCAAAAGGACCATTGACGTGTTTAGCGTTGACCAAAGTGATTGTGAAATTTTAAGATGTAGGTTCTTTGGTGTCGCATGCAAAGAGTATTGAGATATCACTACATACGTCAGTTGCTACAGGACAACTGGCGTGTTCAGCATTGACCAAAGTTATTTTGAAATTCTAGAATGTGAAATTTTCAGACTCAGATTGTTTCGTGTCACATGCTAGAAGTATTGACATATCACTACATCTGTTAATCATAGGATTTCCAACAATCAGAAATGATTGTAGTACCCGGATGCACATATTTTCGTATGACTGCTAATAAAGTATCCCCTGCCCAACGTTCTACTACCTCAAGAAAAATACATCTATTTGTACCCATCTCTATTCCCTCGAAAATCCACTTACCATCAGCCCTTCTAGCCCTATTAAATTTACGTTTCCCAAATTTACTTTGATCAATTTCAACAATGATCTCCTCCCCTTAATTTTAGAAGAAGAATTTAAAATAAAATCTATACAAACCTCCCTAGAAAATCTGAAACAGTCAGTTACTGTGTTTTTTGATATTTGTAATTCGTGAACGATATACTCCATAGGTTATTTATATACCCACATATAAGTTAACATTAAAATTTTGAAGAGACTCAAATGACTCGATTTAAACCAACTTCCCATTCTCACAGATCTTTTCACTCGATGCTCATTCACGCCTTTCTTACGACATTTCGATATATATCCGTCAGTTTAGTCTCTTTCTACAAGGCGCATGGGGGATGTGCAAGTTGGACATTCATAAATTCCGGCAAGCAAACCAACACCCATGCACCATTGCAGAATTGCAAATTTCCTTGATCCCTTAAGTTCTAAAAAGTCCTAAAAAAACCTTCCCATAAGTCTTAAAAAACTCAGAGTCATACCTGAAAACATGTGCAGAAGCCATCTTCAATTTACAAAAAAGGTTTGTGAAATACTTAAGAAATTAAATTTAAAAAACGAAAAAAAAAATACCACAAGAGCACATGTGAAATGGACACGAAATGAACAAACCTCCAGATTATGGCCGAAATGGACAAAGACTTGAAATGGATGATAGAAAATACAAATCCAGCGGTCTTGGAGTATTGTTAGTTACAGGAACCAATAAGGGTCAGATATTCAAATCCCGAATTTCGTGTTCACGTTTTACGTGTCATTCCTGTGTCACGTGTCCAAATCACATGTAATTTCGTGTTCACGTGCCAACAAGAAGAACAAGGTTTACCAGAAAACTGGGTACTAAATTTGGCGACTTCGCCAAGCTTGGCGTGCCCACTGAACTGGGGCCCCCTAAACTGGGATACGGCCATATATATTATCGAAATTGATAAAATTATCCTAAAGGTCGGAGTAGAAATAAATATTGAAGACTAGAAAATTTTAAAATACCAGCAAAACCGAATCTGGAAATTGAAAGTGCTTGCTAACAAAATGAAAATATTGGAATATCGTGAATATGACGTCACAATCATGGATCGTTTTGAAGTCACGTGGTTTTCTCTTAACTTTGAAATTAATTTTAAAAATGATACACCCAGTTTTTTAATTTTTGGGACCATTTTTGAAATTAATGAGTCTGGAATTATCAGAAAAATATTAAGTTGTTCCATTCTCCCACACGTGCAAATTCCTCATTGCTGTGTCAAGGATACCAACGGCTTTCACTACATCATTGAAGTGGTAGCGAAAAATTTAATCTGCGCATTTGCGTTAATTACTGACATATACACTTGGTGTCAAATAGAAATTTCAACCTGAATCAAGACATGCAAAAATATCTATGTACTAGCAAGTACACTAAACTAAGATTACATAAGTCTTGTCAAGACCTTTTAAAAAGCAATTGCACAATCATAAATTCAAGGGCATTGGAATACATTTATATTTTGCTCACGAAGGAAAGAGGCGGAGCTAATGCTTCATTAACATAAACCTAAAAATAGGTACCAGTTGTAAAAACTTCAATGAAAGAAAATAATAAAGAAAATTAGCCAAATTAAATGGAAAATACTTTAAAAAATTTTAGAATTATCTACTGATGTCTGGAGACAGAATTTATAAAAAAAATTTTTTTTAATAGTCAAAAATTTATAACATCGAAAGACGGTGCCGAAGCAAGAGAGACAATACACCCACAGCTCGAATATTCTATCCAAATCTTAGATTGCTGCTAAAATTGATTTATCTATAATACAGTTGATTCAAGAGTTAAAAGATATTTTAAGTAAACAGTATCTCATCTGTTTTCGCGATTGGGGACAGGATTATTCAATGGAATAAGGATATTAGATCTTTTTGCAACCGACTGCGGCTGCCGCTTAGAACAATTCCGGTTCAGTACTCTAAAAAAAACTAAAAAAAAAACTTATTACTACAAGATATGTTTAACATAACAGCCACCATATTAAATCGCAAAATAGTATGTTCTGCAATTGATAGCAATATATCCATGGAAATGCTAAGAACGAGTGAAATGCTGTCTTTTAGATCAGGTATTAATATTCGTTATTAGGTGACATACAATATTCTGTTATAAGTTTTAGTTTCTGCTTTGACATACAATATTCTGTTAAAAGTTTTGGTTTCTGTTTACTTGTCGGGTTGAATTTCGGCATCAAATTAAATTTATAATTCACACTAAGAGTAGGCCTCACCAAAATCGTTTTAGGCTAACCGCGATTAATTTCTGTTTAAACTGAGAATTGTGTCCTCACTGTTGGCGCCATGGGTTAATCGAGGTTTTTAAACAACTATGATGAGATAGGCCCTAAACCTGTAATTTGCAGTTTTGTAATTGATTTTTTAAATTTATAATTTTTTCTCCCATTTTGTGTTAGGTAGCATATGAAATTTTAATAAAAAATGAAAAAATCTTAAATATTTATAAATATTATAAAATGTAAGAAAAAAGATTTTAAAACACTTAAAACTATACGTCTTTTTTTTTCCAAATTTTTTAGCGATTCCGATCTTTAATATTTGCTCTGATTGGCTTTCATGGTGAACTGGTAATTTTAAATTACTAGACTGTTTTTACGATACTTTGATATACACTAATATGTCTCTCAACCTATGTTTGTGTTATGAACTCACGAATAACTGCACTTTTAATCGTTCTTTTATTGTGTTTATTTTTCGCTCGTTGCCACTTTTTCTAAAAGTTTTATTAAATTAAATTTTTATGCTTTTTCTTATAAATTCTTATATTTAAAGTCTTTTTGATATATTTAAAATTAATTTTTACTAATGTTTCAAGATATTATGATTATTATTATTTTTATTTGTTAAATTGACGTATTTTGTTCGGATGTCCCTGGCCTTAAAAACGTTTTATATTTTCTGTCCCTAAACTCTCTACTCTCTACTTTTTTGTGTTATGAATTCATCAATCTATAGTTATCTATCCTTTATTTCCTGCTTAGTTGTTTTATTTTCTCGATCAGTACTATTCATCTCAATGAAAGAAATCGCAGGATTAAACAACTGGGACAGATCCTAGCCCTTTAATAAACAACTAAAAGAATAAAGAAGATATAGAAGGGTGGATTCCTGAGTTCATAGCCCCCAAAAAAACTAGAGAGTAGAGTGTTTAGGGATAGAAAACATGAAATATTTTTGTGGCCATGGACATCCGTACAAAATACGTGAATTTAATAATTTAAAATAACAAAAATCGTGATATGATGGAAAAATAAGAAAAAATTATTTTAAAAATAATATAACTACATAAAAAATAATAGAACACCTTTAAAAATAAGAATTTGTTAGAAAAAGTTTAAAATATTAATTTATTTAAACTTTTAGAAAATATTTCATCTTTGGGGACAGAACCGTTTATCTGAGAAGTGTGACGACCGATGGGACAGACACACTACCTTACATACCACGCCTTCAGGTGGAACCAATTACGAAATTTAATCAGAATAATACGGAATTTTATTTTTAATTTTTTCGTATACGTAAAAAGTATATTTATAAGAAATTGAGCAAAATATATGTATTGTCAAGATATACTTACTAAAACAGTGGTAAAACAAAAATGTTAATTTGTATACAGTTGACAAAACAGGTAACTGTTTCAAAGAAGAATAATAAAATTCGGAGAAAATTTGGAAAGAATTATTTTATTAAATAACTTCCAATAATATTTTGGGATGTTAACTGAAATTCCATGAATATAATGAATCTAATTTAAAAGGTACAATAAAATATAGCAAAAAATCCTTTAAAATACCTGAAAGGTAATACAGTTAGTAGTAATAAATCCCCAATTATTCATATTATCCTTATTTTATTATTCTCAATTAAGCTTGGAATATTTTTACTTACAAACCCCATTGGATATATTTTATAATGGCGCCATTTTTGTCAGTTAGCTATACAATTGAGTTTAACACAAGAACAGCGTTCTCAGACCAGGTTGGAAATAAAGCTCTAAGCATGGTAGCCTCACATTTTCTTCTCATCTCTAATTGTCCTCACAATGTGTATCTATAGATTTATATTATATTAGTATCCAATTCTCCTTGAACAACCTTTTTCTTATATATTAAATGGACGTAATACTTAAAAAGTTAGATATGGTGAACCCTTAATGGTTCACTGAAGCTAAGTTTTAATAATTTGGAGCAGATGGCTTTGTAAACTGTTGAATTACTTATAAATATAAATGACCAGTTTCTAAGTGGTTTTGATTAATTAAGTACAAGTATATAATTCTAGGTACAGATGCATTAGAGAAGCCCTGTTTTTAAGCCAAATTTGGCGGTTTTATGGGGCTATAAGTGGGTTGGTGTGATTGCCCTGACTTTGGTTGTAGGTCATGGCAGCTCCGATGTGTTCTTGCACCCCATTGGTGCATTTGATTTCTGACGTCAAAATCCAGAACTATTCGAGAAATTTGTATCTTATCTGTTCTTTTAGCTTTCATTCGCCTACGTCAGGTTGTATTTTTTTTTTCTTCTTATCATTTCTGGGATTTAGTAATTTAGTTATGGCAGGTGTAGTTATTTCGGTTCTTCCTATTTTTGGAATTGTTAAAAAGCATCACGATATTCTAGATCAAATAAGATGGTTTGGTTTGGAACACAACAGTTAATTTCTTTGCAATACGAGAATTGATAAAACTTGGTCCGTATCTTGCTTCCTAATAAAATTGTTGCTGTAAACTTGGTTCCTAATTCCATTATAAAGGCATATTCTGCATCCATTAAAGTCACCAAAAGAGCAAGGAATACAATGGAGGGAATACCTTTGTATTTTAGTAAAATCGCCAATAATTTCGCCAAATTTGCCAAGGGGCACCCTATTCTTAAGAATTACCAAAAATTGTATCATTGATGTTGTATAAATACCATAAAAATTGTTTTTAATTCTATAATTTTTTTGAAAAAAAAAATAATACAATAACGAAAATAGAGTAAACTGTGTATATCCAAAAATTATAGATAAATTTACAAGGAAATTTTTCACTCTGCTCATTTTATTCCTCTTTTTTCTAGAGATAAATGTAAAATTGCACCAAATTTACTAGTGAGGTCTTATACTTACTGAAGCTATATATTAATGTTCATCCAATACTCGTGCACACACATACTGGCTTTGTACTCCTTACATATTATTCCTACCTTCGAGAAATTATTTTGCACAAGATTTCTTGGTACTGAAAGAAAGAAGTATTTCAAACTCATAAATACAAAAAACACCTTCAATCTAAACTACACAAATCTCTACGCTACCATGAAGGCCTAAATGTACAATGAACCCGACTTTCCATGCTCACCAAATTACCCTTCTCCTAAGCATCAAATCCAACTCAGACGCTGTACAGCCCTTGCATTTGCGACGTTATGTTACCCAGACGCTCTTTCATGTGCCAGAAAAAGAAAAAAGACTCGATAGCGGACATGCAATAGCATTAATCTTTCGTTGAATGGGTTTCTTAAGTAACTCGCAAGCGCTTTTTCCTGTTAAGAAATTGCGCTTTATTTAAAAGTCGCGAAGCATCATTCATCAAGTATATATTCCAGTGATTTATATTATTCCTAATTTCTTTCTATCTAAAAATAGTGGTAGATGTACATTTATTTATAAAACTGCATTGTTTTAAAGACCATCTCACTACGGCCTATAATTTTTCAATTACAAACTTTTCTATAGTATTTCAAATGCGTACGTGGAACTTCCAGCCCTTAACGGCCAATCATTGACAAACGTCTCCTCACTTCGCGTTGATCACGTGACCAGTGTCACGTCACAAGCATGAAACGTGACAGAGAGAAGACTCTAATGTAGCCTCTACACTAGGGCGAATTGTTCACCCCCCAGTACTGGTCCTGATGGCCACCTTGAACGATGGTTTATGGGTTGCATCCAGACACTGGGCCACTAAATGAGCAGAGAACGTGGATGCATCCATAGAATCTACTGCGCACTTTGGAAGCGCATCTGGCTGCCTTTGATCTTTATGTAGCCTCCACACTATGGCCAATTGTTCACCACTTCCTGATGGCGACCTTGGACGATGGTTCACGGGTTGCATCCACACGCTGGGCCACTAAATGAGCTGAGCTCGTGGATTCGTGCATAGGGTCTACTGTGCACTTTAGTTGCGCATCTGGCTGCCTTTGATCTTTGGAGAAAAACCGCCTCCGAAGTCATTGTCCACCAAAGCTATTTTATCGTCTGCCATCATCGACCACGATAAGCCAAACCCCCTCCAGACGGTGGTCATGGCTTGCAGTGGGCCATAGTGGCCATAGTGTGGCCTTTAGAGAAAAACCGCTTCTAAAGCCATCCTTTTTTATCGCCTGCCATCGTCAACTTCGATAAGTCATACCTCCTGTAAACGGTGGTAATGGTTTGCCGTAGGCCATTGTGTGGAGGGGTCTTAAGAGATACTACTCCCTTAGGCAATAACGTTATGCTTTTTCAAGATTTTACTTGTTTAGAATGTACCACTGCCGGTGTTAAAACATCTGAACATGTGTATCTCGCTCTATTAGCTAATTTTTCTTATTAAAGTAAAAAAAAAAAAATGCACAGGGAGTGTTTCTACACGTTTTTTTATTTATATTTTTTTATTAAAATGTTTATAATAACAGTACATGTTTGTAATTACAGTATTCTATAAAAGCAACAAAAATGCTTTGATAGAATACTATAATGTAACTATGATTTATTTTTTATAGTCTCCTAACTTCCTGCTTTCTTAGATATTAATAATGCTTATTTAATATCTACACTATCTGTGCAGAAATTGAATATCAATTATGAAAATTTAACCTTCTATTTCATCTTTATCTACTACATTTTTCTAAAAATTAAAATATTTTTATGAAGATACTGTATATTAATTAAACACATGTTAAATACTTTTACATCAAAATGATTACATATCATTCAACCTATTTTGTTAGCAATAATATACTGGAACAAATAAAAAGATAACAGAACGATAAATGTTTTTTTTTCTTTAAGAACACAAAAACTAAATAATACATTTCTTTAATTATAGGAATAATATTTGAAAATTTACATAATTTATCATTATTTCAACAAAGTTCTTATAAATTGTTTCGGTCATTCAATTTCTAAAGTTCTCGTCTTTCCTTATGCTGAATCTAAGACAAAGAAATTAAAAATACAAATTTTTATTATTATAAGACTGTTGTATTAACAGCAAAATAGGAGCAAGTCATATCATCTTCAACTCTTCATTAGATAAAAAGCATAAAAACTTTACGCTTTATTATTTACTCTTTATTATGCATATAAATTAAAGTTTAATACGTACATATTATATATATATATATATATATATATATATATATATATATATATATATATATATATATATATATATATATATATATATATATATATATATATATATACATATATATATATATATATATATATATATATATACATACATATATATTATATATATACAGATATTCATAAACACACACACACACACACACACACACACATATATATATATATATATATATATATATATATATATATATATATATATATATATATATATATATATATATATTACAGGTGTAATATTAAAAATATAGCTTTTATGGAATGCATAAATGTAGCTGCAATCTACTTTTTCAATAGGCACAAGATTAATTTATTTATATGTAATCATTAATCGTATTATATCATAGACTATAAGGAAGTTTAAATGCTCTCCAATTTAAGAGAATAAGAGACATCTATGAACGGTGAAATAAAACATACAGTAGGCTGATTAACTCAGCTTATAAAATTTTATTTTATGGTTTCTTATTGTATCAACATAGGCATAGATTTTAATGGGTTGCCTCTGAACTAATGAACTTGGTATTAAAGGAGCATTAGCACTTTGTGACTGATAAATTAAAATAAGAGCTTTAAAAACATAAATAAATAAATAAAAATAAAAAAGATAACAATAGAAAAAATAATAAAAATAATAATAATGTGATAAAATGAATATAAATATAAATTAATATGTACAATATTTTTCAGAAATTACTTGTTTAGGAGGTAGTTAATTAAATGGCTATAAAAAATATAAACATAAATTAATCTTTTCTTTTTTTACAAGCTAAAAGTTACAGATTAATATAAATATAAATTAATCTGCATCTTTTAGATTGAGTAGGTTATCAGTGAGTTGTAGCTTAAATTACAATAAGGTAAAGTAGGGAGGGAGGGGTATATGGAATTGAGAAATCCAAAGTCATCCAACATTTGGACTGGGGATTTATGTCCGGGTTAAGCACAGTAGTCTCCCGAGGACGCCTAGGGAGTTCACGTGAATCATAATCAGGGATTTTAAATAAAGGCTTTAAAGGCGATGGAGCAACTGGACTCATGGGCCAAGCCCGTCTGTCCAGAGATTTTTATCAATAAGCATAAAAATTTCAACAAGAGGAAAATAAACAACTAAAAGAGTAAAGAAGAGATAGAAGGGTGGATTCGTAAGTTCATAACACAAAAATCTAAAGAACAAGAAGTTTAGGGATAGAAAATACAAAATGTTTTTGTGGCCAGGGACATCCGTACAATTAAACGCGAATTTAACAAAATTAAATAATAAAAATCATAATAAGTTGAAAAAGTTAAAAAGTTAAATCTAAAAATACCAAACATTTCAAAATTAAGAATTTATAAGAAGATACTTAAAAATTAAATTATTAAAACGTTTAGAAAAAAATATGACATCGCGAGGGACAACCATGAACCTGAAGCTTGTGAGGAATCAAGAAGCAGACACTGTACAAAGTGTGCCACGCCTACACAGCGTTAAGCTGGCCTATCATTTGAATATTTCGCTCCACCCTCGCCATTAGGGAGGAGTATTTTCAATATTTCTTCATTACCGATGGCCCATAACATTTTGAAAAATTTTGTTGGTAGATGTGACACTATCTTCACGAATCATCTCGATTCTGCAAATCCCTGTGTATTAAGATTTTTGTCAGGTACATGTCTGCTTTCCTGATCGCTCTCAGGTATTTGGAGTATCATCATTCAACGCGTTGTTTTCGCATATACATTGTTATGTGAACGATTTCCTCACCTTACAGCATTTTTCTTTCGTTTTTCGGAAGCCGCTCTAAGCGTATTAAATTCTCGTTTGGCAAACTCGTTTTTCTTGATGCAATAAATTATGTTTTTGATCTTTATTCGTTCGGAGGTTGAAGTAATGCTTTTCTTCACTGCTAGGTACTCTCTAAAAACCAATTACCTTGACCTTGACCTTGATTTAGAGTATCTGGAGACGCTGGATTTGAATGTTGGGTGCAGACCCATAGACTGGATACAGTCTTAGTACAGTTTTGTAGAGTTGAATTTTATTATTAAACCTCCAAAGCCAGAAGTTAAGATGGAACTCCTCCACACATTAGTTTCCTATTTAGAATGTTCTCAATCACTTTACAGAAGAATGTTTCACCAGCCGCTATTTTGCAGTCAGAACTATTGTCCAGAAAGTTAAGAAATTTTGTATAAGACAAAATGAAGGAATGTGAATTTGTTTGAGTGAATAAAAAGAAATTAGTTCAACAATTCACCACTAGAGGAAGATTTTTATGAATTATATATTTAGCCAACATTTACTATAGTTTAAAAAAATTATTTCAACAAGACATTTTGAACTTGATGGCCATTCTTTTCAGCTACCATTTGAAATCATAAGATAGCATGTTCTACAGTTAACTGTAGTGTGTCCGGGGAAATGCTAAGAATATCTCAAGAAATGCTGCCTTCCAGTTCGTGTATAATTCTTTGTTTATCAAGACTGATTAGATCTTTCCAATTCCTCCCCCCAAACAAAAAGTTGCATGAATTGAGATCTGGGGATCAGGTTGACCACACATTAAGAAACTGGCAGCAGATGGCACGTATTTCTGTGGAGTTATTTTTTAGAACGTTCTTAAAAGAAAATCTAATATGTTGAGGAGCTCCCTCTTTCATTAAAATTGTTCGTGAAAGACAATGCACCTTGTTAAGAACTACACTGTCTACTAATAAGTATTTTGACACCTATGCAAATGACGATATCTGCGGTCCTGAGGTACGTCACGACCTCCGCCGGTGTACATCGTGCAGGAATTAGCATCGGCATTAGTCACATGCAAGATGCCGCGCAGTTCGGAGATCTCTGATTTCAAGAAAGGTATAATTATCGGGTATCACAAATGTGGCCGATCCTTCAGGGACATATCTCGCGATCTGAAATACCCAAAATCGACAGTGGCTTATGTGATTAAGAAGTGGAAGGTGAGTAACAGGAGTCCAACCCGTAAAACTGCCACAACGTAGGAAGCACATTGTCATCCAAAATAGTGCAGTAAGCATTGAGCTTGCCATGAATATGGACCAAGGGTTCCAGTCCAAACCAGGAGAAACACCCCGGACCATAATTCCACCTCCGCCGAACTTGACTGTTGGAACAATGCATTATGACAGAAGACGTTCTCCAGGCAGACGCCAGACCCAGACCCTGCCACCCGAACAGTAAAGGGTGAACCTTGATTCGTCGCTCCAAAGAACCAGTTTCTACTGATCTACGGTCCAATTTCGATATGCTTTGCACCACATTAACCGAGCAGCGCGGTTGGACTTTTTGATCAAAGGCTTCATTGAAATAATACTCCCGGATGCCTGTTGAAACTCCTCGCGGATGAGGGCTGCGGTTCTTCCGAATTTCTGTGGACAGCACCTATCTCTCTCTCTTTCCCAGTTTCGTTGGTCTGCCGACTCGGGGCACATTCCGACAGTTCACCTTCCACTTCTTAATCACATAAGCTACTGTCGGTTTTGGGTACTTCAGATCGCTAGATATGTCCCTTAAGGATCGGCCACATTTGTGATACCCGATAATTATACCTTTTTCGAAATCAGAGAACTCCGAACTGCGAGGCATCTTGCATGCAACTAATGCCAATGCTGTTTCCAACAGGATGTATACCGGCGGAGGCTGTGACGTACCTCAGGACCGCAGATATCCATAGGTGTCCAAATACTTATTGGTAAACCGTGTATAAACTAATACTATTCAATTAATCATGTATGATCTTGAGCAATTTTTTGCACCATTTCTAATAGTCTTTCATTTCTTATAAATAATATTTTTAATTAATTATTCTTTATTATTACTTTAATTGTTAATTTTGCCTCATCATCTTTGTTAGTTTCTCTTACATTAAGTTTTTAAATTAACTTTTGCCATTATCAATTTTCTTTATACGTAATGATGTCTATAATGGGTAGTATATAATCGGATTAATAAAGGAAAAAATGTCATTGAATATAATCTATATATATAAGAATGAATTTGTGTCTGTCTGTCTGTCTGTACTCGATAGACTCAGATGCCATGCATCCAATCACCGTGAAAATTTGGGAAATTATTAGGTATATCCCTGGGAAGGTTTTTGTACATTTTTAACTTTCGAAATTCATTCCTTCCCCCTTTTTCGAGCACTTCATATTATTATTCCAAGCATTATTTTCCCCAGTTAAACGCAAACGATTAATTTTTTAATTTATCGCATCATAACTAAATGAAAGAAGCAATATTTCTCGCAATGTGACGTCATCCCAAGTAATTGTTTTAAACGCAGTTTTCCTCGATTAAAAGTAGGAGATCCAAATTTTCGTATAAACTAATACTATTCAATTAATCATGTATGATCTTGAGCAATTTTTTGCACCATTTCTAATAGTCTTTCATTTCTTATAAATAATATTTTTAATTAATTATTCTTTATTATTACTTTAATTGTTAATTTTGCCTCATCATCTTTGTTAGTTTCTCTTACATTAAGTTTTTAAATTAACTTTTGCCATTATCAATTTTCTTTATACGTAATGATGTCTATAATGGGTAGTATATAATCGGATTAATAAAGGAAAAAATGTCATTGAATATAATCTCTCTCTCTCTCTCTCTCTATATATATATAAATGAATTTGTGTCTGTCTGTCTGTCTGTCTGTACTCGATAGACTCAAAAACCATGCATCCAATCACCGTGAAAATTTGGGAAATTGTTAGGTATATCCTTAGGAAGGTTTTTGAAAATTTTTAACGTTCGAAATCCATTCTTTCCCCCTTTTTCGAGCGTTTCATGTCATTATTCCAAGCATTATTTTCCCCAGTTAAACGCAAACGATTAATTTTTTAATTTATCGCATCATAACTAAATGAAAGAAGCAATATTTCTCGCAATGTGACGTCATCCCAAGTAATTGTTTTAAACGCAGTTTTCCTCGGTTAAAAGTAGGAGATCCAAATTTTCAATTTATCACATAATAAATAGGTAAAAATGATATTTTGTATCATTATGACGTCATTCCTTTTAATATCTCCTTTATTCATTTCTTATTTTATATAACATCGTCTGCGTAGTATCAATTCTATTTGACCTGGAAATTGAGATATAAAGTGATTAACTTTCATCTCAATGTGACTCAAATTATACCATTTTTAAATGAGAACTAATTTTAAATTTAATTCTTGGTTGATTTTGACGTTACAATGAAATGTTTATCAACAATATATTCTAACAACAAAATGTACAAATTTCATTGACTCTCATGGACAAATGAAAACCTATCATTTTATATAGTTATCTTTATATTCATATGGTTGTCAGTATGAATGTGTGTTTTTGTTTCATACAAAACCATGTGATTTGTCATAAATTTCCTTAATTTTGTACAACATTTATTAATACCAACCTAATTAGCAGTGTTGCTGTCAAAACATCTGCTTCCTATTCTACCACTTAATACATCAAGATCTATTAACGTTGCTAATCAACGTACAGTAGTATAAAAACTGAGTATTGTTATAATATGCTTATAATAGAAATATATAAATATACCAATGGCTCGAACTAAAATGTGAAGAATTTAGAGAGTTATGCACGAAAAACAATCTTTGCTTAAAAGTCATATATTACGTTCACTGTAGCGAAGTACGGGCACACTTGTTAATAACTTAAAAGCTTTCATTTTACTTTCAAGGAACATTCATAAGCTTAGTTTTAATGTTCCTTCTAAAAGGGTAGAGCAATATTAAATTGTTTTTTCATTTAGAACATTAAATACTAAATAAATAAAAGTGCATTGCATTTAAGGGCATATATTCGATATTAGGTGTTATTCAATTGTTGTAAACTACTTACAACACTCCCAAGTGTTCATTATTCGTAGGGGAAACACAGTAAAATATACTCCACAAAATTAAAAGTAAATGCCTTATATTTTACCTAAAATATTTATTACATATATTATCTATTTACAGATGTTTTTACTTGATTAATATACGACGGTTGGAACTTAATAGTGGCAACTATTTTTTTACATAGGATACAAAAGTGATTCATATCACAATGTTTTACAGTAATTCAATATAGTAGCCAGCTTTGTGTATAATCCGTTGCCAACGATGTGGAAGTTGCAGAACACCTGTACCAATGCTTGTTCTATTGATAGTTCGAATGGACCGGTCTATCGACGCAAAAATTTCTGGAACAGTTCTGAAACGAATGCCACGTAGTGGTTCCTTCATCATAGGTATTAAATCAAAGTCACAAGGGCTTAGATCTGGCCCAAGTCTCATCCACCGTAATGATACGGCTTAAAAAAGCCTCTCCTTTGCGCTTAGAGCTTTCCAGGTGGGTTCGAGCAGCATCGTATCGTAGCCATTTGACGGAAATGCATCGTTCTGCATTTCCGTCAAAAGAAGTGGAAACTATCGTGAAGCAATTTTTCTCATGCCCAGGCGTTCTTTCAGAATGTACAGCACAGTCCTGTGCCTAAATCCTGTCTGTCGGGCCAGCTCACGAATCGTTAGGCGTCAATCACTGTCCATTAGAGCTGCAACAGCATGCACTTCTGCTTCTTTGACATTAGGATGACCTGGCCGATGCATGTCTGCCCCATTTTGGCGTCCTTCATTGAAGGCTTTTACCCATCTTGTTACAGTTCTGTAAGCCTCTTGAAGCCCTAGATGACATTGTCGTGCTGTACGACCTCTGGCACATTCAGTTTTTATCCGACTTCTTTGTTCTTGTTTTGAAAACATCCTGACAACACTTTAGACCGCAAGCTAATACAAGGATCAGTTCTTCCCGTCACTCCGCATGCGCATGACGTTGGAAGGACGAGTCTTTTTGCTGCGAGATAAAGTAGGTATGTATCTCGCGTATTGAATACGCGATATTCTTTGGTTATGCTGCGTAGTGTTTTTACAGTAGTGTTTCCACTATTAAATGTCCAACATTCGTATGACATTCATTACTCTATATTCATTAATATAAAATAATTCATTACAATTTTTTTGTTTAAATGTTTCTTCTTAATCAAAATATTTAATTAATTAACTGAGGCTCAAGTAACAATCATGAGTATGTTAAATCGGTTTACCTACAGGCATTCAAAGGCAAGCAGTGTGTCGGGAACGGCTCTTGGCTGGATGAACGTCGGTGCGGACTTAAACGTCGTAATGTTTTTCTTTTCAGATGTAGGCTGGGAGATCGGCCAATATTTCAGTCTGCTATCCCGGGCTCTCTGACTTGCTCACGGGCTATAGTTGTACCCAGAAACTTTTGACTCCCGACCTCAATTCCTCTTCCAACTCTTTTTCAACAACTTTATACCTCGGTTCAACGCCCTTTTTTTCTTTTTTCCAATCATTTGTTAGTAAAATTTTCCCACATCTCTATCCTCTTTGGATGTGCAGATGGGCTCATTAAAATGCCCCTCTTTGGAAAAAATCGATATTATTGCCTACTCCTGCCCCATATCTCACGGTTGAATCCCTGCCTGGGCTTGATCGCTACAATTCTGCAACTCCATCAGCTATAACTTCTCATCAGGGGACCCCCATTAAAACTCAAATTCCACAGCTGCGTCTGTATTCTTCTTAGAAATTTAATCCGCAGCTGTGTGTGCCCCCTGTTGTCTATCGTGGGAACGTACATCAGTACAACATTATTCTATTATAAGTTTTAGTCTCTGTTTTACTCTGGTTGAATTTTGACGTTAGATTAAATTTATAAGTCACACTAAACCTGCAATTTGCACTGTTGCAATAATTTTTAAATAAATTTATATTTCCAGTTCTCCAAAACTCAAAGTCCACAGTTGCGTCTATATTATTCTTAGAAATTTAGTCCACAGCTGTGTGTGCCTCTGTTGTCTATCGTGGGATCGTACATCAGTACAACATTATTCTGTTATAAGTTTTAGTCTCTGTTTTACTCTGGTTGAATTTCGACGTTAAATTAAATTTATAAGTCACACTAAACCTGCAATTTGCAATGTTGCGGTGATTTTTAAATAAATTTATATTTCTAGTTCTCCATTTTGTGTTAGATAGCAGATGAAATTCAATATATTTTAATCTTGTTATTGGACCTTCATGACATGAAGCAACAGGATTGCATGGCGCGCCATTCAGCCCTGAGATTTAGTTCAGTGAGCAGGAATAGCAGCAAATGAGAAAATACCGCAACTACGCAGGAAAAAAAGAATAGATAACGAAAAAATCATGAGTTCATGACAAAAAAAAATGTATATGATACTTTTGCTGCCGACGACATTCATTTTACGTCCGAGATTCACTCAAAAATGAGTAGTACGTTTTTCGGATCTGGTTATGCAACCAGAATTAACCTCTTGCCTTATGAACCGAGCGACGATTGTGTGTGCCACTTGCGATGAAAACTTTTTTCATGCGTCGTGACCACAAGCAGTTTCATCACTGGCTAAATTGTGAGCAAACCAGTGGACATTAATAGTACTGCATTTACTATTTAATAAAACCGCAGAATTTAATTTTTTTCCCTTTTTTTGAGGGGCGGGATTGAATATTTTAATACAATAAACGAAATTTAATTATTTGACTTGTTTTATTATTGCTTTCTCATGATTTTTATTTACATGTATTTCTTATAACTGATCTTTTATTCTTAGTATTTTAGTTTTGAATAGTAATAATACTTTTATTGCTCTCTGTTCTAAGCATATTATAACTGATATTTAAAAATTGTTTGTTGTCCAACATTTTGTTATTTTTATTGTTTTTACATATTTTACTAATACTTTATTATTTTTCAGAATTTTTGTTTGAAAAGAGTCGAAAGAATTTTATCAATTTTCGTACAGCAGATAATTTTGTTTTAATACATGTTTTACTAATAACTTTATTATTTTTCAGAATTTGTGTTTGAAAAGAGTCGAAAGAATTTTATGAATTTTCGTACAGCAGATAATTTTGTTTTAAAACATGTTTTACTAATAACTTTATTATTTTTCAGAATTTTTGTTTGAAAAGAGTCGAAAGAATGTTATCAATTTTCGTACAGCAGTTAATTTTGTTTTAATGCATGTTTTACTAACAATTTACTTTATTATTTTGCAGAATTTTTGTTTGAAAAAAGTCAAAAGAATTTTATCAGTTTTCGTACACAGGATAATTTTGTTCTATCTACGTACATTTTAATTTTTTGTGTTATATTTTGTTATCCTTAATGTAATACTTCCTTTTAAATGAACTTTTTATTTCTAGCTGTCCTATGAAGTAGTATTTTTTTGGGAGGGGGGGAGGGGGGATATAATTCAAGAAGAATTGGATTTTTAACACTTTTTGTGATTGTTTAATTTTGTCAAAAGTTCAAGAAATAGAATCTGCGTCTACGTAACAGGGCGCCACGATAACGCTTGCTATTCTTCACTTCAAGTTAGTTTCTTAATTTTAAACATGTATTTTCTCTCCTTAGCATTTCTTTTTCATCTGTCAACTTCTTTCCTCTTATTTTAAAATAAATAAAAATATAAAATCAAAACCCCCAAAAATTATTTAAATTTTAAAAATGGATGTCATCATCCTCAAAAATATTTCTCTATCCTTTCTACCCCTTTTATGTTTATCATTATTAAACTTTTTTTCTCTATTTTATGATTTAATTGCTGTCAAAGGCTTAAATTACTTCTTTTCACCTTTATGATAGAGTATATCTAATATTATTTCCAAATTAATGGGATCTTAGTTAATGATGTGAAGCAGAGTGGCGTTGGGGTAGCGCTTCGCGTTCCCACGCCGTAGGTTGGAGATTCGATCTCCGGGCTGGGTAAGGTTGACTCAGCTTTTCATCCCTTCAGTGGGCAGAGAAATTGAGGACCAAGCATGCTTGGGAACTAAACACAGTTGGTTAAGCGTAAGGCTGACCATCTAACCGGAACATATGCTTCGCACTCCAGGGCCCTTGGTCTAAGAATCGGAGATTGGTACCGTAGGCCCTGGCCTCCTACGGGCTGCTGCTCCGAGGAGGAGAGAGAGTTAATGATGTACGCCTTCATTGAATCTCAAAAATTCAAGACTGGGGATTCGACCTTGGGCCCAGGTGCCCCGATGAAAAACTGCCACATTCTAGGCAACTGTTGTCAAAAGACATAAAATAAAATAAGGCACAGAGCAACCATAACCGCTAAGATTCATGAACTTCAACTAACAAGTAATAGAATGGATACATTATGATAAAACTCGTCTAAAATTTAACCTCTCAAGCGCTTTATACGCTTCTATTTAAAGGATTCCCATGGAAATACTGCTTTAATTTAATCAGTGATTCACTTAACTTGTTAATGTTTTCTCTCTTTAAATAGTGGTATATGTATATTTATTTATAAAACTGCATTGCTTTAAACACTATCCTACTAAGGCCTATACTTTTCACATTACTTCATTTTCTCTCGAATTTCAAATATGAACTTGCAAATTGCAACCCAGCATGAAACGTAACGACCAATCGTCGACAAGCGTCTTCTCACTTAACCGCTTGACCAGAGTAACGTTACAGGTGTAAAGCGTGTCATACAGAAAAAAAAATTAAGATAGTGTTCCGATAGGCCAGTCGTCTGCAAAGTGCGGCTCCAGAGACGTATTAGGCCCTTTGGCTCCTTAAGTGCAGCTCTGGCACAAATATCCTCGGAAGGCACAATATTTTCATTTAAAAAAAATTGCTAAAACAAATCACATCCTTTTTTGATAAATTAAAATTTTTCTATAAATTGAGAACATATATAATTTTCTGTTTAATTTAAAAGATAGATAAGTAATTAACATTTTATATTGTTATAAAAATACATAAGGAACATTGAGTTTAATTTTATAGTTTTCGTAAACGTTAACACAAACCATGTACAAGGTACCGACTGAAATTGTTTGTATGTTTTCGGAGTACTCTGGTATGATACAATGGTACCACAAGCATGCAGGCGCATATTTTTTCTAAAGTAAGTATGTAGTGGGTAAGTAAGTGGTGGGTACAAATTGGCATCACAGACCAGCAGTTCCAGTGTGAACAGTTGTGTCTTATCTATCGTGTCTGCCATTGTCTAGTCTTATTAAAAAGTTGTATTTTTCAATCTAGCTGCACATCATACAGGTATTTTATATGATTTTATTACACCTGCTACACATGTTTGTGGTTCCGGTACAAAATTTGTAATCGATCTTTCAATAACTTATATTTGTCCAAATGTTGGAAGTTTTCTTTCATTTTTAATCATATTAAATTTTTGTTATTCTGATGATAAAAAAAAGAATTTTTTTTAGTGCAATTACATCTATTGTTGGAAAAAAAATCTTTTACAATAAAAATCTCTAATGGAAAAACAAAGTTCCAATATTAAGGAAATAACAAAGAATGTCTACAAGCATTACATGCAAATTCATCTCTACAAAAATCTACAATAACACAAAACATCTCATATTATAAAAGCTTCTCATTTCGCTAATATCAAACGGATGAGTACCAAAAAATGAACAATAGTGTAGGCATGCTTACCTGGGTAGTAATCCTGGATTAAGAGATCCACTAAAAAATGACAGTCATGGGACCTATAAACTACACCTATAAACCTATAAATATAACTCAAACTAGAACTTTTTATATTTTATTCCACACACAGCACGACATGTTTACAGAGGACTTTAAATTTTTTTCCTTACACAAATGCTCTCACATATACAACACAAAAAAAAACAGAACTTACAACAACTTACATAACTAAAAACTAACCAAAAAATAAAAAACAGCATTCTTTAGAACATTATCTGTTCTTCTTTTTATTGTTTTTTTTTTTTTTGAACGAGCTCAGTGGCCGAATGGTCAAAGCACGCGATCCAGACCGAAGATTGTGTGTTCGATGCTTGCCATGGCGGTTTATCCAAAGTACGTATTTTCAATGAGGAATTTTCACGTTTTCTAATTTTGATTTTAAACGATAGAAGACAAGTAAGTGAGTAGGACAGTAGCTATTTTTCTTTCATTTTGGGGCCTAATGAGTGATTTCTAATGAGTTTTATAGCGGACTCTTTAACGTCTCTCAAAAACGATACTTTTTCTCCGCCGAGTTTGTGACGTCATCGTTCATGTAAACACCGAGCAGCTATGCTGTTTATATGTTAAAAGTCGACTTTTAAATTTGTTTTTGTGTAAAGTATCGCATATAATAGAAATTTTTTGTTATGTCTGGCATCAAAAAATCATACTCTAAATATTGTATTGTTCCACTCTGTAAAAATACAACAACTAATTGCAATGAGAAGATATTTTTCAGCGTCCCGAAAGACCCACATACACGTAAAATCTGGACAACTGAGATGAAAAGGGAGGAGAAATTAAACCTCAAATTATCATATAAATCATCTCTATGGGTTTGTGAAGACCATTGTTCGGTAAATAAATGCTTGCATTTGTTTAAATATTACTAATTTAGAACAATTAAAGTATAAAAATACATCTACACCTTTAAAAGGATTGTTGATTAACCACTGCTATTTAACTTTTAAAACTGCTAATTTTCGAATATTATCACAGAGTTCAAGTACAATAAATATTTTATAAAGCATATAAATATCGAAAAACATGTAAATATCTAAAGCATATAATTATCATATAAATAACTTGGGGGAGGGGAAAGTTATGTATTTTCAATGTATTATAAATATTTTCTTCAGAGATGCATACTTTCTTGTGTATCAAATGTAACAGTGATATTTTTCGATTAAATTGGTGAGTAATTTGAAAAAAAAG
The DNA here is from genome assembly GCA_032207245.1 of Pardosa pseudoannulata. Taxonomy (NCBI): domain Eukaryota; kingdom Metazoa; phylum Arthropoda; class Arachnida; order Araneae; family Lycosidae; genus Pardosa; species Pardosa pseudoannulata. The sequence goes on along the minus strand of CM063497.1, from coordinate 104,157,832 downwards.
TATAATATTTTTAAAATACTTAATAACTATATTACTTTAAAAATTAAATTTAATTTGAGAATTTTTATACATTTTTTAATTTGACATTAATATTAAAGGCAATAAAATTGTATTACTATTTCAAAATGTATAAATAATTAAGTAAAGCCGTTTAAAGATTTTAAATTTCTTTTCATCATATTTAAAATATCTAAGAATTGATTTTGTTTTGGTATGGTTTTGGAGTGCTACGGTCTACTTTTTGCAACACGAAGGCTAATGAGACCGGTCTCACAATAAATACCTTCTCTAATTTTTATTTTAATATATTACATCTATCTCTATTCTTAAAAAGCGATGATACTACAAATGTGTATATATGATATATGTATATTTATTTGACTTGTCTATATCTACAAATAGAAGCTCTGATTAGCATGAATAAAATATTAATGCATGTTAAGTAAAATTGGATAAATATATAACTGATTTTACATACCGTTGGGTTTTAATTCTCCGTATTTCTGCTCCCATAAAATAAGTTTTTTTTTCTTTTTTTTTTCCAAGAACGAAAACATTGACATGCTGTTAATTTTCTGGAGGTTGTCTGACTGTCCTTTGGTAAATCCAGGTAGAAGAGACATTTATGACAAATTGAGGTAACTAAGCTATCTAGATCGATAAAATAAACCTTCAGGTTTAAATAAAAATAAATTTTGATAGCTAGAAAATTTCAGGATCTTGCACAAACAAAATCGGAAAATAGTGCTCGCTTAAAAGCAATAAGAAAATATTGATGAACATGAACGATGACATCACAATCAATCACGGAGCGTTTTGATGTCACGTGATTTTCGCTTAACTTTAAAATTAATTTTTTTAAACGATGGACCCAGTTTTTTACATTTTTGAGAACATTTTTGGAATCTACGATCTGGAATTATCAGAAAAATACTAAGTTGTACGAATCACCCACATGTGCAAATTCCTTATTGTCGGTAAAATTGTTCGTTGAGTAAACGATTTCGGTACTAACGAAAAGGGAAGAATTGAGGCAAAGGTCTTAAATTACTTCTATTAAACTTTATGATAGAGTATATCTAATATTATTTCTCAATTAATGGGATCTTAGTTAATGATATGAAGCACAGTGGCGTTGGGGTAGCGCTTCGCGTTCCCACGCCGCAGGTTGGAGATTCGATCTCCGGGCTGGGCAAAGTTGACTAAGCTTTCCATGCCTTCAGTGGGCAGAGAAATGGAGGACCAAGCATGCCTGGGAACTAAACACAGGAAGTTCCTCGTAAGGCCGACCATCTAACCGGAACAAATGCTGCGCACCCTAGGGCCCTTGGTCTAAAAATCGGAGATTGGCACCGTAGGCCCTGGCCCCCTACGGGCTGCTGCTCCGAGGAGGAGAGAGAGTTAATTATGTACGCCTTCATTGAATCTCAAAGATTCAAGACTGGGGATTCGACCTTGGGCCCAGGTGCCCCGATGAAAAACTGCCACATTCTAGGCAACTGTCGTCAAAAGACATACCATAAAATAAGGCACAGAGCAACCATAAGCGCTAAGGTTTATGAACTTCAACTAACGAGTAATAGAATGGTTACATTATGATAAAACTCGTCTAATATTTAACCTCTCAAGCGCTGTATACGCTTCTTTTTAAAGGATTTTTACATGAATATATCTTTAATTTAAACAGTGATTCACTTAACTTGTCAATTTTCTCTCTCTTTAAAAAGTGGTATATGTGTATCTATTTATAAAACTGCATTGCTTTAAACACCATCCTACTAAGACCTATACTTTTCACATTACTTCATTTTCTCCCGAATTTCAAATATGAACTTGCAAATTGCAACCCAGCATGAAACGTAACAACCAATCGTCGACAAGCGTCTTCTCACTTAACCGCTTGACCAGAGTAACGTTACAGGTGTAAAGCGTGTCATACAGAAAAAAAATTAAAATAGAGTGTTCCCATAGGCCAGTCGTCTGCAAAATGCAGCTCCAGAGACGTATTAGGCCCTTTGGCTCCTTAAGTGCGGCTCTGGCACAAATATCCACGGAAGGCACAATATTTTCATTTAAAAAAAATTGCTAAAACAAATCACATCCTTTTTTGATAAATTAAAATTTTTCTATAAATTGAGAACATATATAATTTTCTGTTTAATTTAAAAGATAGATAAGTAATTAACATTTTATATTGTTATAAACATACATAAGGAACAGCGATTTTAATTTTATAGTTTTCGTAAACGTTAACACAAACCATGTACAAGCTACCGACTGAAATTGTTTGTATGTTTTCGGCGTACTCTGGTATGATACAATGGTACCACAAGCATGCACGCGCATATTTTTTCTAAAGTAAGTATGTAGTGGGTACAAATTGGCGTCACAGACCAGCAGTTCCAGTGTGAACAGTTGTGTCTTATCTTTCGTGTCTGCCATTGTCTAGTCTTATTAAAAAGTTGTATTTTTCAATCTAGCTGCACATCATACTGGTATTTTATATGATTTTATTACACTTGCTACAGATGTTTGTGGTTCCGGTACAAAATTTGTAATCGATTTTTCAATAACTTCTATTCGTCCAAATGTTGGAAGTTTTCTTTCATTTTTAATCACATTAAAAATTTTGTTATTCTAGTGATAAAAAAAGAATTTTTTTTAGTGCAATTACATATATTGTTGGAACAAAACTCTTTTACAATAAAAATCTCTAATGGAAAAACAAAGTTCCAATATTAAGGAAATAACTAAGGAATGTCTACAAGCATTACATGCAGATTCATCTCTACAAAAATCTACAATAACACAAAACATGTCATATTATATAAGCTTCTCATTTCGCTAATATCAAACGGATGAGTACCAAAAAAAATGAACAATAGTGTAGGCATGCTTACCTGGGTAGTAATCCTGGATTAGGAGATCCACTAAAAAATGACAGTCATGGGACCTATAAACTACACCTATAAACCTATAAATATAACTCAAACTAGGACTTTTTATATTTTATTCCACACACAGCACGACATGTTTACAGAGGACTTTGAATATTTTTCGTTACACAAATGCTCTCACATATACAACACAAAAAAAGAGAACTCACAACAACTTACATAACTAACAACTAACCAAAAAATAAAAAACAGCATTCTTTAGAACATTATCTGTTCCTCTTTTTTTTGTTTTTTTTTTTGAACGAGCTCAGTGGCCGAATGGTCAAAGCACGCGATCCAGACCGAAGATTGTGTGTTCGATGCTTGCCAAGGCGGTTTATCCAAAGTACGTATTTTTAATGAGGAATTTTCACGTTTTCTAATTTTGATTTTAAACGATAGAAGACAAAAAAGTAAGCAGGACAGTAGCTATTTTTCTTTCATTTGGGGGCCTAATGAGTGATTTCTAATGAGTTTTATAGCGGACTCTTTAACGTCTCTCAAAAACGATACTTTTTCTCCGCCGAGTTTGTGACGTCATCGTTCATGTAAACACCGAGCGCCTATGCTGTTTACATGTTAAAAGTCGACTTTTAAATTTGTTTTTGTGTAAAGTATCGCATATAATAGAAATTTTTTTGTTATGTCTGGCATCAAAAAATCATACTCTAAATATTGTATTGTTCCACTCTGTAAAAATACAACAACTAATTGCAATGAGAAGATATTTTTCAGCGTCCCGAAAGACCCACATACACGTAAAATCTGGACAACTGAGATGAAAAGGGAGGAGAAATTAAACCTCAAATTATCATATAAATCATCTCTATGGGTTTGTGAAGACCATTGTTCGGTAAATAAATGCTTGCATTTGTTTAAATATTACTAATTTAGAACAATTAAAGTATAAAAATACATCTATACCTTTAAAAGGATTGTTGATTAACCACTGCTATTTAACTTTTAAAACTGCTAATTTTCGAATATTATCACAGAGTTCAAGTACAATAAATATTTTATAAAGCATATAAATATCGAAAAACATGTAAATATCTAAAGCATATAATTATCAAATAAATAACTTGGGGGAGGGGAAAGTTATGTATTTTCAATGTATTATAAATATTTTCTTCAGAGATGCATACTTTCTTGTGTATCAAATGTAACAGTGATATTTTTCGATTAAATTGGTGAGTAATTTGAAAAAAAAGTATAATATTTTTAAAATAATTAATAATAACATTACTTAAAAAATTAAATTTAATTTGAGAAATGTTATACATTTTTTAATTTGACATTAATATTAAAGGCAATAAAATTGTATTGTTATTTCAAAATGTAAAAATAATTAAGTAAAGCCGTGTAAAGATTTATAATTTCTTTTCATCATATTTAAAATATCTAAGAATTGATTTTGTTTTGATTTGGTTTTGGAGTGCTACGGTCTACTTTTTGCAACACGAAGGCTAATGAGACCGGTCTCACAATAAATACCTCCTCTAATTTTTATTTTAATATTACATCCGTCTCTATTTATAAAAAACGATGCTACTACAAATGTGTGTATATGATATATGTATATTTATTTGACTTGTTTGTGTTTACAAACAAAAGAGCTGTGTTTAGCATGAATAAAGTATTAATACATGTTAAGTAAAATTGGAAAAAATATAAATGATTTTACATACCTTTGGGTTTTAATTCCTCGTATTTCTGCTCCCATAAAATCCGGGTTTTTTGCTAAGAAAGAAAACATTGACATGCTGTCAATTTTCGGGAGGCTGTCTGATTGTCTTTTGGTAAATCCAGGTAGAAGAGACATTTATGACAAATTGAGATAACTAAGCTATCTAGATCGATAAACTAATTTAATAAAAATAAATTTTATAAAAATAAATAAAATTAAATTTTGATAGCTAGAAAATTTCAGGAACTTGCAAAAACAAAATCGGAAAATAGTGCGCGCTTAAAAGCAATACAAAAATATTGGTCTGCATGAACGATGACATCACAACCAATCACGGAGCGTTTTGATGTCACGTGATTTTCACTTAACTTTAAAATTAATTTTTTAAATGATGGACCCAGTTTTTTACATTTTTGAGAACATTATTGGAATCTACGAGTCTGAAACTATCAGAAAAACGCTAAGTTGTTCGAATCCCCCACATGTGCAAATTCCTCATTTAAAAATGTTTGTACAGAATGATAATTTTTAATCATTCAGCGTGTTGTTTTTCACATATACATTGTATGTTAACGATTTTTACACCTTACAGCATTTTTCTTTCAATTTTTCGGAAGCCGCTGTAAGCGTATTAAATTTTTGTCTGCCCAACTTGTGTTTTCTTCATGCACCAAATTATGTTTTTGATCTTTAATCGTTCGGAGTTTGAAGTAATACTTTTTATCACTGCTAAGTACTCCGTAAAAACCATTTACCTTGACCTTGACCTTTTTTTTTAACACCTGGCGCCATCTCTTAATACTAGTGACAACTAGCATCAATTACGCAACATGTATTATTAAAATTGTATTTTTAAAAATTTTTATTTTCATCAATTTAATAATGACAATAAATTTGTACTGGTGGCTTTAGAAAAAAAATATGTTTGGAATATTTTTATAGGCACCCCAATTAACATGGAAAAAAAATGGAAGATGAAAACCGCGAATTTAAAGTTGAGTGGACAGAGAATTTTGCGTTTATTCAAAACTTGAATGGACTTCCGACATATCTTATTTGTAAGGAAACTCGCCCATAATAAGAAGTCAAATTTAGAGACACTTTACAAGAAAGCACTCGTCATTTAGCTCTAAATATCCTACCGGTGATGCAAGGAAGAAAGCAGTAGAGGAACTTCAGAAGAGTCAAGAGTCGTTAACTTGGTGTTTAATACCTGGATTCAACCTTCGAGCAATATTAACATGGCAAGTTTTTGTTTTAAGCCAAGAGATTGCTAAGAGAGGGACTTCGAATGCATTTAAAAATTGTTTTATAAATGCATTCGAAGAGCTATTTCAGGATTTTTAGAACAAAGCAGATATCTTGAAAAGAATTGAAGAGTTGCCTTTGTCTGCTAAAACGTTTAAAGATAAAACAATTAAAATGTGTTGGAATATAACCACCCAGCATATCGAAGATCTGAAATTGGTTTCGGGTTTATCAATAGTAGTTGACGAGTCTTGTGACATAAATGATACAGAGCAAGTTTCACCTTTTGTAAAATTTATGTCTCATTCAGGCCCTAAAGAAGAACTTTTAGGATTATCGCCACTCAAAGGGAAGACGCGTGGAAAAGATATTGCAAATACTGTAATTGGGTGTATGGATAAACATCATATTCCCCTCGACACAATTATGTCGATTTCAACAGATGGGGCCAAAATTATTACCAGCGTAAAAAAAAGGGTTTGTTGCTATTTTGAAAGAAAAAATAAATCACGAAATACTTGTTTACCATTGTATCATTCAGCAAGGAGCGCTTTGTAAACAAACATTTCCGGATGAAATTTGTAAAGTTATGGAATTAGCGATTACCATTATCAACTCTATTTTAGCTAAATCTCTTAATCATTGCAAATTCAAAGAATTTTTATTTGAAATGGAGAGTGAGTACGCTGATCATTTGCTTCATAACAAGGTACTTTGGTTATCAAGAGGGAACGTTTTAAAACGTTCCTCGTCCCTTTTTCTCTAAATTGAAGCATTTCTCCTTGATAAGGGCGTTCACTATCCAGAACTAACGGACGATCAGTGTATCCAAAACTTTTATTTCATCGTAGACGTTACGTCTCATCTAAAGCAACTTAATCGTAAACTGGAATTGAAAGGAAACTTAAGGTTTTCGATGTTAGAAGAAGTAATAACATTCGAAAACTAATTATCCATTTTTGCTCAGGATTTTGAAAGGGAAACATTGTTTCACTTTCCAAGGCTGCTGATGCATCGCCTAGAAAATAATTCCTCTATTGATAAACACCATTTTGGAACAATAATTTTAAATATGAGGGAAGCATTTCTCAGCATGTTTCAGGAATTTAAAAATAACAGAGCAATTTTAGCATTTGTCAAAAATCCTCTTAATGCTACGATAACCGAGTTGAACTTTTCTCCTGTTGAAATTGACATTGGTAGCTTTGAAATACAATTGCTGGAATAAAAAACAAGGAGATATGGCACTCTAAATTCCAAAGTATTTGTTTTGAATTGGAATTATTGGAGAAGAATAAATGTAATCTTAGTTCACAACACATGTGATCTGCTTTGAATGACTTAAAGAAAGAAGACATGATCATTTGCATCGCTTGGAATAGTATGCCTGACTCTTACGATCAGCTAAAAAAGCTCGCGTTTGCTGTTTTTTTATTTTTTCGGTTCTACATATTAATGCAAACAAACTTTTTACAGCATGAACATTATCAAGAGTAAACTGACAAGTTGTCTTATTGTTGAGAACTTGGAATCAAGCCTAAAATTTTACACAAAAAACATTTTTTTTACTGTTTCTCTTTTGGTATATTCAATTGTGAGTTACAGGGTGTTAAACATGGAAGTCAACAAAGAGAAAATTTGGTAAATTTTACTGTTTTTCTTTGATAAAGACGAAAATGCAAGCCACGCGGTTGAAATTGTGAATGGTGTTTATGATGTCGATACTGTATCAGCTAATTACCTGCAATTTTGGTTTCGTCTATTTCGTTCAGACATTTTTGATGTTAAAGATGCACCTAGCACAGGCAGGCCCGTTGTCGAAAATATCGATGAAATCACAGAAATAATCGACATTAATCGGCATGTTAGTAGTCGTAGCATTCCCCAGGAGCTAAAGATCGACTATAAAACAGTTTAAAACCATTTTCTCAAAGTTGAATTCAAAAAAGAAGCTTGATGTTTGGGTGCCACACTAATTAACACCAAAAAACATGATGGATTGAATTTTCATCTGCGAAGCCTTGGTCAAACGGAGTGAAATCGACCCATTTTTTAAACGGATGGTGACTGGGATGAGAAATGGGTCAAACACGACAATATTGGGCGGAAACGATCGTGGTCAAAGCGCGGTGAAGAAACTCAAACGTTGGCCAAACCAGGACTAACTGCCAGGAAGGTTCTGCTGTGTATTTGGTGGGACTGGAAGGGAATCATTTATTATGAGTTGCTTCCATATGGCCAAACACTGAATTCAGATCTCTACTGTCAACAACTATGAAATTTAGTTTTATTTAGTGTAATAAAAGTTTACTAAACAAGCAGATTCGTCTCCCAATTATTATTTTAAATTGTTGTAATGTTCCTATTTGGCGCTTTGGCTAATACGTTTTCCGATCACTGCTGTAGTTCATGGATGTGCCTTATACTTTTTAAACTAATTAGCATTTAAAGTTCCTTTTAATCTCTATGATTTAATAGAAGCAATGAGGATTAATGATTCATTTATCAAGGAATCACTAATCCTCTTGTGTCTATTGAAAAAGATAGCAATTATATTTATGCATGTAATAAAAACTCTGTTATCAATACTTCATCTGCAAAAAAAAATTATTAAACTTGAATTTATATGCATAGAAAGGGGGTAAATAATAAAGCGTAAAGTTTTTGTGCAATTTATCTAATCAAGAATTAGAGATGAAATAATTTTAATGAAACTTTTGTGTTAATACTGCAATTTTATATTGATTAAAATTTATATCTGTATTTTCTTTGTTTTAGATTCAATGGTAGGAATGAAGAGAACTTATGAAATTTTGTGGACATAATAATCAATTTTGTACTTTTTTAGATATTCTTATTGCAATAAAAAATAGATTCAATTTTTGTTTGCTTAGTAAAAAAAGAACACATCATCTTTTTATTTGAATTTTTATATTATCTGATAGCAAATAAAAATAGCAAAATAATACTATATATTCATTTTGAGGTAAAAGCAGAACACTTTATATAATTAATACACAGAATATTCTCAGAAATATTTCAATTTATAGAAAAGTACAATATTTAAAGATCAATTAAAAGGGTAAATTTCATAATTTAAATTCAATTTCTGCACAAATAGTGTCAATATTAGATAATCATAATTAATCAAAGATATTAGAATACACATTTGTGAATTAATTATAAACTGATAAATTTGTATTAAATATATTCTATAAAACTACATAGAATATATTAGAGATTTAAGAGCTACATAACAGCATTCTAAAAAAGCAATTATGAATGGTTTTGTTTTTAATAGCTTAATCTATAAATTAAAAAAAAGTCAATAAAAACATAAAAGCACGCCTAAGCCAACTTTTTATCAAATAATTAAGAAAAAGTCACCTAAAGAGCGATGAACATAACTATTTAGTAACCAAGTTTTAGTTCCGATGCGAGTTCCAAGTTACAGAAATGTATCGCTATAGCATATATGTGTGAGCTATGGAATGTATCTTGTCTGGGTCTAACATTAGCATCTCTAGCGCATTAAGCGCTTTTATTTAGAGATGTTAGAACAATTTGTTGTGTGATTATTAAAACTGATTTACTTGTAATTTTTTTCTCTCTTTAAAATAGTGGTATAAGTATATCTGTTTATAAAACTTCATTACTTTAAATACCAGTCCACTAAGGCCTATATATTTCACCTTACCAATTTTCTCTCGAATTTCAAATATGAACATGCAAATTGCAATTCAGGACTAATTTAACGGTCAATTGTCGACAAGCGTTGTCTCACTTTAAAGCTGACCAGTGTAAAGTTACAAGCATAAGGCGTATCATACATAAAAGAAACTTTAAAAGAGAGTATTCCCATAGGCAATAACGTGACACTTCTTTAAGACAGGACTCGCTTAGAATGTAACGCTGCCGGTGTCAGACCATGTAAACTAAAGTATGGTTAACATATGGTACTTTCTCGCTAATTTCAAGATGCTTTTGTATAATGTAAAAATAAGAAATTAGAGTAGGAAGTGCTTTCGCAGTTTTTTATTCATAATTTTTACTAAGCCGTTAATTATGAAAGCGTCCGCCGATATAAACGGATATTTATAGGGTTCCTTAGACTGACGGTCTTATCCCCGATCCTAAAGATAAAGAGTAAGCAAGGTAAAATCTTCAGGTACAATTAAGTTGAATTTAGAGAAGGAATAATTTAGACATGCCGTTTATTAGAAGGTAGGTAAGGGGGAAAATGTGAGAGCTGGTGTAGTTTGTGTCCTGTGCCTGTAACAATACTAGAAGAAAATTAGTACCCTGAAAAGGAAAGTGATAATTAGCAGACACGATGCGAAACACTAGATGGAGTCTTACGAGATAAAAACATCAATACATGATGAGAAACACTTTCTGCTCCATAATAATAAAAATAGACATAATAATTTTTTAATAGCACAATACATCACTGTACCGATGTACTTTCCCACTAGTGTCAGCACGTGCATACACAACTGTGGACTAAATTTCCACGGAGAATTTAGGTGCAGCTGTTGATTCGAGATCTATTGGGGATCAGTGCGGAGGGATTATAGCTCACGGAGTGGCACAAGTGTAACGGTCAAGCCCAGGCAGAGATGTAGCTGTGAGATATAGGGAAGGGGGCTAAGCAATAATGTCAACTTTCACCAAAGGGACCATTTTAATGAGCCCACCTGCACTCCCGAAGGGGGTGCGGATGTGAGAAAATTGCACCAACAAGTTGGTGTAAAGTAATGGAAGAAAAGTGGGAAAAGAAATTGATGACGGGTTAATACAATATTAACAGGATTCCCCAGTGATGGTGTTTTTTCAGTCGGTTTACTTCGAGAGAGAAATAAGAAACCTAGGAGTATACCTTGAATGCAAATTAAGCTGCTATAAAAACACGAATTATACTAGCTAATATACTTCTAAACCTTCTTTTTAATAAAATTGTACCGATATACTTTCTCACGATGGTGAGCACGTGCATACAAGCTGTGAACAATATTTCCAAGAAGAATTTAGGTGCAACTGTTAACTTCGAGTTTTAGTGGGGAAGAGTTATAGCTTACGTTCTGGCTCAGGTGTAACGGTCAAGCCCAGGAAGGGATGTAGCTGTGAAATATGGGGGCGGGGACTAAGGAATAATGTCAACTTTCACCTAAGGGGCCATTTTAATGAGCCCGCCTGAAAACCCAAAGGGGATGCAGATGTGAGAAAATTTTACCAAGTGGTTGGGAAACAACAACAACAACAAAAAAGAGGTGTAGGACCGAGATGTAAAGTTGTGGAAAGAAAGTGGGAAAGGACTCGATTTCAGGTTTCAAGAGTTGCTGGACGTCGAAATCCTCTGAGAAAGCCAGAGAGCCAGGGCCAGCAATCTATTCCCAAACCTGCATGCGCATGATCGGCACGCCAGCATAGACGTCCAGCAAAATAACGGCCAAACACCCGCACTGACATTCAGCCTGTTGACAGCCCCAGCCTACTCCCCTGTAATTACTGGAAGTAAACTTAACCCTTTGACAATCTCATTTTTTTCAGAATTCGGTCAAAAAATATCACATTTTTTTATTGCATTTTTTTGTTTATTTTACTTTTTTAAGTAAAGATATGTTATTAAAATTAACATTTCTAATATTTTTAAGCATTTATTACAACTTTTTTTTCTTTCTATGAAAGCATCATAGAACTGAAGTTTACCTTTAGTCTCATCGATATCCAAGTTAATTTTTGGAATTCTAGTGAAAGCAAATCTAGGGGGCGGATCCGAAGAATTGTCACAATTAATTTTAAAAAAAATTGTCTTGCTTGACTGATTATATCTGTACTACTATCAGAGTCACTACTATCCAGGTCATCTAGTAAACCTTCGCTACTATCATTTACAGATTATTCAGTTTCTGATTCCGAGTCACAGTTCGAATCACAAGAAATTAGCTCCATACGCTCTGAATTATCCATTATTTAAAAGTAAAAATATATTATTCAACTCTTACATCAATAAAGTTATCAGGTGGATAGTAAAATATAACCAGAAAGCTATACACTGAAAGATAACAATTCGTCATCTGATACAAAACAAGCGAAAAAACCCGCTCTTTTGAGCCAATCAGAGTAGAAAATACAATAAACTGAAATCTATCACTCACTGGACGCCATCTATACGAATAATTTGTTACTAAAATTGGAAAAATTCGGCCAGAGCAGTGCAACCGTAATAGAATCAGATTGCCCGTATGCCGTACGGGCAAATCAGTAAAGGCCCGAAAGCTGTGCCCGTATGGCGTACGGGCAAAAACGAGAAGGGGTTAATAATATTCATAATTATTACCTGGGTCTCATAATGTTTTGTTAAGGAATACTCTTACGCGAAATGCTTTGCACCAAGCGTTTTCCTTGGCGAGTTTCTGGCGACGAGTGTGTGTTCGACTTCAAAGTTTGTGAGTACTGCAAAAGATTTTGATCTATGTAGTCGCCGTGCGCCAAGCGGGTGTTCAGCCCCAGTAATAAAGGAAGAAAGATTGTTAAGTGTTAAGTAGTTTTATTAGTTTTCTTTTGAAGTTGTCTAACAAGTAAAAATTACAATCCACTTCATAGTTATCATGCTGTCACGAACTCCTATAACGTCACCTTTACTGCAACGCTTCGATGGCAGCGCCACCAGGAATGTCAGTAGACACCAAGACCTCGAGTTGTAGAGAATGGAAAATGATTGCTTCGGAGGTCTTCGGCTTTTTTGTTATATATGCTTGTTAATTTGTATGTAAAGTTTGTAATCGTTAATACATATTATATGTGTCGTGTTTTTAAAACGTTGCAAGTGAATCAATATTGTCTTTTAATGGATACTTTTACCTACATGGATTCGAACGTGGCACCCCTAAGAGAAGAATAAGGTAAGTGATACCTTAATTTAAAGTTAGCATTTTTTCGTCATTTTGTTGATAAAAATGATACATACAAATACTATTTCAGTAGTATTGAGGAATAGCAAAACCAAATAATTGCAAATCATGTTAAATCATAATCAAGTGATATATTAATTTGTAAATATTGTACATAATAAATGTTTTAATTTAAATATTGTAACAAATGTACTTCGCCACAGCACCGTGCTGCCACCTGTACAAAAACAAACACACACGTAAGAGAAGACTAAAATCAGTTGGCCTTACGGACTTCAGAGGCGCTGCAACACTTTGAACTCCCCTGGTTCTAATTGTGTTAACTATTTTAATTATGTATATTTTGTCTGTTAAACTTTTATTTTTTTCCTTTAATTGTTTTGTGTTCAAGCTAAGATTTTATGTAATTAAACTATATTTTTGCACTGAAAAGATGTTTTCATTGAACCCCACCCTCACAATTATAGCTAAGTCACAATATTAGGTATTTTTCTTTAATTCCATAGCGTATATTTTACTGTGTTGCTCATTTGAGAACGAACACTGGTGTTTGTTTGTAAGTACATTTGAACAATCACATTACATCACATCACATTACAGCACAACACATAACAATTGGGACAAGGGATGAAGTAATAACAGCTATTGAGATAATTAAGGGGAGAAAAGTATTGTCAGCAAAGCAATGAAAGAAATCATAAATGATTTTATAGAAAACTGCAGGGTACCTATGATGAATCTGTTTTAACCTGCGAGGACGGGCGTTACCTACAGTTACACGACATCGCGCGCTGGGCCTCGGAGACCTGGTGCAATGTTTCTTAGCCAAATACCAACAAAATTGCTTTTGATGATCAACAGAAAATTTGTATTATCAAAAATGCTTTATTAAAAGTTTAAAATATATTTAGGATTATTTGAAATATTAATTTTTAAAAGTATTTTGAACTGTAAATCATTTTTTATTAGCTTTCGGAAAGCACAAACAAAAGACACATACATCTTCATACTTCATCTTTATATTTCATCGTTCTAATCAACTAACGATCATACTTCGACTATGATCCTGCAAACGTTCACAATCGTAAAAGGCCTCGAACCATCATTTCTCTTTAATTAATTTAATAACATTTGAAAAAAAAAATAAAAAATAAAATAAAAATAATATGTGCTTGCAAGGTAAAATATATACGAGGGTTGGGTCATAAATCATGGCAACACTTATCTTTGTTGTAGATATGTGAACATATCAAAAACGTATGTTTGCCGTGTTTAAGTTCTACAGGCATAGTGTGTATGCAGAACAACAGATGGCTCTGTGATAGCTGGTAGTAGCGTAGCGAGGGCTGTGAAATCAGTCAGTTGGTGAGTGTCTTGCGAGATGGAAGTAACCCGTGTTGAGCATCGTGCTTACATCAAAATAGCCGTTCTCCGAGGGAGAAATGCGATGGAATATCACAGTGAGTTAGTGGAAGACCTTTGAAATAATGCCCTACTATACCGTACAAAGAGAACGGCTATTTTGATGTAACCGCTCTGCTCAACACGGTTTATTTCAATCTCACACGACACTCAAACTGACTGATTTCACAGCCCTTGTTGTGATACTATCAGTTACCCCAGATCAATCTGTTGTTCTTCATATACACTATGCCTGCAGAACTTCCACACGATACGCATATGTTTGTGATAAAAATATAAAAAACAAACCCCTCCAAAAAATTATTAAAATTTTAAAAATGGATGTCATTTTCCGCAAAAATATTTCTCTTACCTTTCTACCACTTTTATCTTTATTATTATTAAACTTTCTTTTCTATTTTATGGTTTAATTGCTATGAAGGGTTTAAATTACTTCTTTTAACCTTTATGTAACATGTATGTTTATGTATGTTTTTTATATTATTTCTCAATTAATGGGATCTTAGTTAATGATGTACGCCTTCATTGAATCTCAAACATTCAAGACTGGGGATTCGACCTTGAGTGTATGTACCCCGATGAAAAACTACTACTGTTCGCGAGGAACAGAACCGTCTGGTAAAAAGTATTAATTCACATGGTTCGACCGCAGCACCCCATTCTAGGCAACTGCTGTCAAAAGCCATACCTTAACCTCTTGACATACAAATAAAAAGAAGTTTGAAGTGCCCGAAAGATACTATTTAGTTCATTGATAATATTTACTTCTCTTTCAACTGAACAATTGGTGAAAAATGAGAAACAGAACTTTTTATTTTGAAATTTGCATTGCTATTTAAAATTTAATGAGGCTTATATATGATGTTAATCGACAAGTAATAGTATAAAATTAGTATTTTTGTAAAGTGTAAAACATTTCAAATCATCTTCGAATAGGCAGAAGAGCTGACATTTTTTACATTTCTAACTTCATCCGCTTCTTACATTAAGGATGCATGAATCCTGACCAGTTTAATCAAAACCTAATAAAAGCACGAGTTAAATAATTAAATGATTTAATATTAGGATGCACGATGTCTCGTAGACGCTAAAGTCTGCTTTGGCCCATTAAATTACTGACGTCTCCCAGACGTCATTGTATGTCAAAGGGTTAAAATAATTCACAGCTAAATCATGAATATAAGATTCATGAATTTCTGCAAAAGAGGTAACTAATGATTACAAAGTTGAGCAGAACTTATGTTTGTTGTTAAAATAACGAGTTTTGGAACGGATAAACAGTGCTAAAATTAGTCTATCATTAAACTTCCTAAGCGCTTTATGCGCTTTTATTTAAAGAAAATTTGTAAGAACATTAACCTCGATTGTATCATTGATTCACTTTACTTGTAATTGTTTTCTCTCTTTTAATAGTGGTATACGGTTTCTGTTTAAAAAAATCTGCATTGCTTTAAACATCATTCCACTAAGGCCTATAGTTTTCACTCGAATTTCAAATAGGAACATGCAAATTGAAACTCAGGACTAACCTTAACGCTCAGTCTTCGACAGAACGATGGACGATTGGTTAGAGTGCTGGCCTTCGGAACCGAAGTTTGTGGGTTCGAATCCCACAGTGGCATGGATGTTCGTAGCCGTTCGGAATCGGCTTTAAGCTGTAGGTCCCGGCCTCATTAGCCCTCGTGTTGCAAAAAGTAAACCGTAGCACTCCAAACCAAACCAGTCTTCGACAACGTCTTCTCACTTAACCGCTGATCACGAGACCAGTGTAACGTTACTAGCATAAAGCGCGTCATACAGAAAAAACTAAGAGTATCCCCATAGGCAATAACGTTACACTTATTTAAGACGGGACTCACTTAGAAAGTAGCGCTTCCATTGTCAGACCATGTAAGCTGATAAGTATGGTTAACATATGGTAGTTTCTCGCTACTTTCAAGATGCTTTTGTATAATGTAAAAATAAATAATTAGCGTAGGAAGTGCATTCACACTTTTTTATTCATACTTTTTTTTATTAAGCCTTAATTATGAAAGCTTCCTCTGATATAAATGTACATTTATGGGGCTTCGTAGCCAGACAGCCTTATCTCCGATCCTAAAGGTAAAGAGTAAGGTAAAATCTGTAAGTACAACTAAGTTGAATTTAGAGATTCCGGTCATTAGAAGGTAGTTAAGGGGAAAACGTGAGAGCTGGTGCTGTTTGAGTCCTGTATCTTTAAAGATACTAGAAGAAAATTAGTACACTGAAAAGGAGAGTTATAATTAGTGGACATGGTTCGAAACACTAGATACTTACGAGATCTAGTGTTCTATATCTTATATATTGTATCTTACGTATCTACGTACATACGTACATAGTACGATCTTATCTTACGTATCGTATCTCTTATGAGATTAAAACATCAATACATGGTGAGAAACACCTTCTGCTCCATAATAATAAAAATAAACATAAGAATTATTTTAATAGCACAATACATTACATTACATGATATAACATTATAGCACAATGCATTACATTACATCATATAACATTACATCACATCACATTACAGCACAACATATAACATCAAAGGCATCAAAGGTGGTGATGCAACTGGACCCTATGGGCCGAGTCCGTCAATTCAGAGGCTTCTGTCAGTAAGCACAAAAATGACAACGAGCGAAAGATAAACACATAAAAGAGCAAAGAGATAGAAGGGTGGACAACATATAACAGTGGGGATAAGGGTTACTGCATAAAATCTCTGGATTAGAGAGCTCGGACTAGGAAATCTAGCTGGCCTATTAGCTTGTAGACCTTATAGCTTTGATTTTAATGCCTATAAGCTCAATGCTCTGGAGGCCGAGTAATAGTTTTGCATGTAAGGAACATAACACTTTGTGACTCCCAAATAAAAATCAGTACTTCAAAAATAATAAAATAAATATATAAAAATAAAAAATGAAATAAAATAGATAAAAAAGAAAAATCAATAAAAAATGAACCAATAAAAATTTAATAAAATGAATTTAAATATAAATATGTATAATATTTATATACAATATTTAAGTATAAATATGTACAATATTACATCTGAATTACTGATTTAGGAGGTATTTTATAATTTGACTTTTAACTTGAGAGGATTGACTTGTCATTTAGTAGAAGTTTAAGTTTCAATATTATTCTTTTACCTAGGTCAGTAATACTACAAGTGGAGAGGAAAAAGAGAACAAAGAAACCGAAAATCGGTCCAGCAAGTGGACTAGGGTTTTATTTCTGGGTAAAGCCGAGACCTTTTCGAAGGTCACAGAAAGCACAATAGTTGCCCAAGGTAGTACCGTAGGTACCTCTCTCGATGGTACCGCCCAAGGACGCCTAGGGTGTTCGCGTGGATCATAATTAGGGATATTAAATATTTCTTCATTACCGATAGTGCAAAACTTGTTGATAAATTTTGTTGGTTGGTGAAAATAGCTTCATGGATCAGCTAGACCTTACAATTCCTGTGTATTAAAATATTTCTCAGGTAACTGTCAGCTTTTCTGTCTCTCGGGGTTTTGAGGTATTTGCAGACGTTGGATTTGTGGATCCCAGACTGGAGCCGTATGAAGTCTTAATTTTGCTGAGTAGAATTTTACTGTTAAAACTTAATATTTTCCTTGTAATGTACTTACAATACAAACCCCAGTGGCTGTATCCCAGTGTACGGTACGCTATTTTGGCGATTTTTATGGCGTATTTTTGTCGCCATTTCTAGGGCGATACTTATTTTCTCCTTGTCAACTTCACCCTTTCTCTCCCGTTAAAAGATGGTAACCTCGTTCTCTCCTTTGATTTGTGTTATCGGATCCTCTTTGGAGTAACTTGCGCAATAAATGATGTGATGTCATGATGATCTAATTCTTGTTCGATCCAATTATATTAAAAGTTTAGGAGGTAAGTTTGAATTTCAACACTTTTTGCCGTTAATTTAACGGTTTTGCAGCTTGCTACATTTCAATCTGTTTTTCACCAGTGGATTGGTTAAGTTCTGCATTCTCTCCAATCGTATTTATTTCAAAAATTTTATTTGTTCTAATTTTATAGTATTTAAATTTCTTAATTAGTATTTGTTTTGCGATGGCGAACGGTCGTTGTCCCGCTGCGTGTTAGGCTTAGGTACTTGGTGTGTGCTTCGCGGAGTCGTGTTTTTCCAATAGTCGCCAAAAACAAGATGGCGGACAAGGAGCGTACCGTTCACTGGGAATTAACCAACACCAGTGTTCGATCTCAAAAGGGAAACACAGTAAATTATAAGCTATGGAATTCAAGAAAAATACCTAATATTTAAATTAAAACATTTATTATGTACAATATTTACAAATTAATACATCCCTTGATTAGTTTTTAACATGACCTGCAATTATTTGGCTTTGCTATTCATCAAAACTCTTGAAATAGAGTTCCTTATCGAAAGATTATGACACCCAGACAATAATTATGAATATTATTATGTGTACCTCCAGTAATTACAGAGGATCAGGCTGGGGCTGTCAACAGTCTAGACGTCGGTGCGTTTTAAAATGTTTTTAAATAAATTATAAATTGAACCGTTCTGATGGAAAAGTAAGGCAAAAAATTATTTAAAAATTACTTGACGTACCACGCGTACAGTCACCACAAACGTAATTAGATTAAATTAAAATTTCCACTACGCCTGCTCAGGGACTCGATCCTGAGGCATCCCGTACCGAAGCTCGTTGAGTTGACCACGGCGCCACCTATACGTTGACAGTGAAGGGTTTCAAGAGGCATTATAATAATCTCAATAAGCGAGCAATTCTGGATTTTTAGATCAAAAAAGCATTTTCTATCGGATTAAATTGCGAATCTAAACCATTCTCGAATCAACTTAATTACATACACAAAATTTCATCAAATTCAGTCCATCCTTTTAGGAGGAGTTTTATTACAAACACATGGACAGAAGAATTTTATGTATAAAGATAGGGAAATAAAAATATATTGAGAAAGGAATTATACCCTACCGTTTTATAGTACCAAATTAATTGTTCTATCTTTTAAGGGTAGCCTTGTTCAAACTTTCATAAACATTAATAGTCATACTTATATACAAAAAAAGTAATGGGAAATTAGTCAATTTCTAATGACTGTTTCTTTATATAAAGAAATCTTTTAACAACTTTGATGAAAACTACATTTCAGCATTATAAACTATTCATCTGTATTGCTTCTAGGTCCTGTTTTGAATGCATATAAAATACAAAATTAACCACCATCAGCTTCCATTTGATGGTATTTAATGGAGCACCTGACCCGTAGGGTATATCTCCAGTTAGTATGATAGCTAATTTAACATGGGAGCAGTTCAGAATGATATTATGAGTAATCAATATGCCGGTTACATAAGATAAAATGAAAATTAGAAGATAAAAAATAAGATATTAATAAATAAAAATTAATTGAAAAGAAAAAATGACTAAAATTTAATAAAAAAAAAACAAAAAATTGGGAGTAAATACGATTAAATGCGATTAAATAAGGTGAAAAGATATAAATACTGGCGTAGGTACGATAAAATACAGTAGAAACTCGCTAGGAAACGTAAAACGGATCCTGGCGAAGCTCAAAATGAAATTTCTCTGGGAAGAAGTGGGCGTGGCCTAAGCCAACTCATTATTTTAGCTTAAAATGATTGACTTTCTTGTTCTGCTATTCAGGATTTTAAAAGTTTTCCTTAAGAGTAAATTAAGAAGGGGAGGGGCCTAATATTCAAATACAAAATTAAAGAGCAAAAAAAACTATACTTATAAAAAATTATATTTGAAAATAACTGGTATGATATAAAAGAAAAACAAGTAATGATTTAACTAAGAACCTCGATTAACCGAAATCCGTTTCTTAAACACTTTCTGTTATCATCCACAATTTTCTCTTTATAAACAGGCACTTTTAAAGTTTTCTTTTTTACCACATTCCATTTGTATTCAAGCAGTCCTTTCCAAACTAAGAGTGCAGAAAAATATTTTGGAATTTCCTTTTTTTAGAATTCCTTCTCTCCAGCACAATTCTCGGAATGAGTGTACTCTTCTCCATTTTCAAACATCCCATTTCGAAATTTGGAAGGTCATACTGCCGAGTCCCAGAGCAATGGAATATTATTACACCAATAACGATACTACATATTAAACTAGATGATTATTGATGAATTCTCGATTATCTAAAGTAGGTTCGGTCCCAATTACTTCGGATAATCGAGGTTCTACTGTATTTAAAGAGAACAGAACAGTGTAACGGGCTCTGCAAGTAAAATACCTAAATTCCAACACGGACTCTATCATGAGACCAGAGTAGGATGGGAGAGCAAATATGATGTGCAAATGAATTGGGCACTTTAGAGATATCCTCTGTTTTTTCTTTTATTAATTGGGTTTTACATGTGTTTCCTAATGTGTTTTGTCAGTATACTTGTAGTCCTTGATCGATAGTTACTCCGAAATCTTCCAGAGGTAGAAGAAATGACTTACAATAGCACTTTAGCACTTTTTGCTTTACTTAGTACTTTTAGCTTTTTTTATGTAGCTTTTGTAGATGAATAACTTCGTTTTAGTGTGCAGGCGACGTCTAAGTGAAAGATAGGGTTTAAGAGTAGCAATTACAGCTTTCATTTAATTTAGCCTTAATGTCAGCCTTTATTTTATTTTATTTATTTTTAATTTTTAATTTTATTCTTATGTAACTGACATTTTGATTACTCATAATAATTCATTAAGAACCGCTATTTTGTTTACTACTGTATCTTGCTTACCGGAGATATGCCCGATTGGGCCAGACAAAGAAAGCAAATTTAGTTTGCAGGAAACTTGCAGCAGTCTTGCTTTGCAAGCCTGCAAACTTGCAGCAAGTTCAGCATTACAAGTGTTCAAGTTTGAAACAAGACTGCAGCAAGTCTACTCAAACTTCGAAGTCACCATACCTCCAACTTGCAGCAAACTTGTCATGCAAGTTACAGTACACTTGTCGTGTAAGTTTGCCGCAAACTTGTCATATCAAACTTGCAGCAAGTTTATTGCAAACCCCGATTGAGAAAAGTTGAGAAAAATTCACATAAAAGTTAAAATTTTCAACATAGGTTTAACATAACCCAATACAAGTGCATGAAAACGAAATCATTGCTTAGTGAACTAATAGAATTAACAAATCTATTTAATTTATTGGAAAATTTAGATAGTTTCAAATTACAGAGAAATGGTTCTTTAAAAAATAACCACACTTGAATAATTAAAATAATAAATGCCTTGTAAAAGATCCATAGCAGCTTGCGGAATGGCGCGTCTGCCATGTTTTCATTTTTGTCTTTGGCTGGGAAATGTTTGCGCATGCGCTCGTTATCTTAACTCTTATGCAATGATGGGAATTTTCGCTTGCTCCAAGTTTGTCATAACAACATTTCTACAGTTTTGCAGCAAAATTGCTTTGGAAAGGAGTGGTCTCTTTATGCTCCGTCTAACTTGCAGGAGTTTTGCTGCAAGTTTGTCGAGTCAAATTTGTTATGACAAAATTTTATCCAGAAAAAATCAAACTTGCTGCAAGTATGCATGCTATCTGGGGATGCTGCGAAAATGACCATTATATGGAGAACGACGACCTTATTTACTAATGTACAGATCTGCCAACTACTACGAAAAAATCGTAGTTTCTACGAATTTAGCAAGCAGTTACGATCTACTATTTTCAATATTCAACATTTGGCAGGTCTGAATGTATCTTGCTTACCGGAGATTTGCCCGACTGGTCCAAATGCTCCGAAAGTCACCATTACATTAATAACGACGATGGTGATTTTCAGAGTACCTGGCCCGGTCGGGCATATCTCCGGTAAACAAGATAGATTATTTAATAAGGGAGCGGTTCTTGATGAGTAAATATAAAAATCAAGATTTCAGTTACATACAAATAAAATAATATATTAAAAATTAATAAATTAAAATGAAGAGAAAAGAATAATAATACAGAACATTGCGAAGATTATATGAGTATATATAAAAAAATGGAATAAATGCATTTAGATAATGATAAAAGCGAGTAAATATAATACAAATGCGAATAAAAGTACCGAAAAATTGCTCAGAATCGTAAATCGAAATCAGGCGAAATACCAATGAAATTTGTCGGAATAGTAGTGGGAGGAGCCTAAGCCACCTTATTATTTTTACTTTAAATGCTTGAATTTTGTGATCTGCTGATCAGAATTAAAAAATATTTAACAATTTATCTATAAAGTGATAAAATGTAGGGGAGGAGCCTGATATTCCAAAAATTAAAATAGTTGAAGGGAGCTAAACCTCCCGAAACCAAAAAAGTGGGACGGCAGTCAAAAATGGGATAACACATTTAGAAGAAGATGTTGGAGCTCTGGACAAAACCATCGAAATGATGCTTTCGAGATAGTGCAGGGCATGAGCTCTACCGAGCGTGCCAGGCCCACAAGGTGTGGTGAGGCCAAATAGTAAAGCTAAGAGCAACGTAAAATGATCCTCTAATTTGAATATATCACTCAGTCCTCACTAGAGTGAGGAGAGCCAAGTCAAAGAGAAACAGAAGTACGAGGTCACTTTGCACAGCTCGAAGAAGATAGGAAAAATGATGTATGGCCAGTTTAAAAAATATTAAGGATTTTCTTACATTTTTATAAATATTTTTTAATTTTCTTTGGCGATTTTTTTCAGTTTCTGAATGAAGACAGCACACAAAATTAAGGATCTTTGGCAAAAGTGGTCAACGTCCTTCTTCTATTGCTAGCATCAGTGGCGTCATAATTGACAAGATTACAGTGTGCCCTCGCCACATTGCGCGTCATGTTTTGCGGCTTCAGTGCTTCGAGAGTGTTTCCAAAATATTCATCAAAAAATAAAAATAAAAATCACAACCATGTCAGCAGCCACATTGCGGAAAGGAGCTTTGTTTCATGTTGATGCGTGAGAGAGAAGGATCCTGCATGTCAAAGAGATGAGCTGAATCAGACTACATACCACGGGTTCTGTTAAAGGCGCGTAATTGGTTTTCGGTGCGACATCCACCATGGAGAGTACGAGTGGATTTATGGTTCGAGCTGTCGAGTTCAGCAACCGCGTTGACGGGGTTATGTCCTTGTACAGGGGAATTTTGAAGTAGAAGGAAAAACAAAGACAACAAATACCCATCCCCATGTTTCTCTCCAGGCTGAAGCCCCGAGCTCTATCGTCAGTGCCTCCAGCAGAAGAGTCTCAGAGGGACCTTAAAGCTTCTACGAGTCAAGTGAGAGCCTCTCCTCCTCCACCAACGCAAGACTCTTCACCTCTTTCACAAAGCATTGATGATTAATGTTTATTACTGTAAAAGGTTTTGTAATTAAACTTATTACTTAGCACTGACATGTTTAAGTAAATCCTTATTCTGTTGTAATTTTTGTCTTGAATGTGTAAAGTATAAATGCTGTTAACACATTTAAAACATTCATGTACCCCCATACACGAAAATTCCTAAGGGCAAATCCTACTTCGCGGTTTTTTAGCTTTCTGGTAGCCATTAACAGCAAAAAAGAGAGATCACTGTAAATCATTATTTAAATTTTGTGGAATTTAAAATAGAATCTATGAATAAAATTTGGAAGAGGAAGAATTTTTAATTCTTCATGAATGGCACTATTTCGAAAGTACCAAGGAGCATTTATAATTTCTCTAAGAATTAAATTTTGAATAACTGTTAGAATTTTAATGCTAGAATCTGTTGCATAGGACCACACTGGTTCTTCATAGGAAAGAATGGGACGCAAAAAGGAAGTGTAAACGAGCAGCTTAATTATAATATGCATTTTGCTATGGCGAGAGATTAGGTGATACAGAGCTCGCTTAGCATTGCGTATTTATTTTTGACAAAAAGAAAATGTTACTTTCAAGTTAAATTTTTGTCTAAAGTAGCACCTAAATACTTCACGGTATCCAACTAGGAAATACAAGCGCTATTGATGTGTATATTGATGCGTATAATTAACGTAAGACTTTCTCTGCTTGACTGTAGTGAAAGTCAAGTAGAGTTTTTTACGGAGTACCTAGCAGTGATAACATTCACTACTTCAACCTCCGAACGAATAAGGATCAAAAACATAATTTATGGAATCAAGGAAAACAAGTGGCCAAACTAGAATGTAGTAGGCTTACAGCGGTTTCCGAAAAACGAAAGTAAAAAAGCTGTAAGGTGAGAAACATAACAATGCATATGTGAAAAACAACGCATTGAATGATTAAAAGTAATCATTCTGTACCTTGACAATGAATAAACACATCAGAAAGGAATCAAAATTACACTCAGCCAGAGTAAATTAAACAAATTTGTGAAACGTAACTCAGTATAGCCATCTATTCAGGGCTGGGGGAGTTACAAAATACATGAGAATTGAGATACAGTTAAAAATATTAAAGCCTAGTAAAAATTATACGACTCCAGGAACAATTTAACACTAAATATACCGTATAACGGGTCAAATGACCCATAAATTTTATGTAAAATATGCGATGGAAAATGACTTAAAAATTCTTATTCTTTGTGTTTGCAATATATAAAAATTGACAATACACAATTTTGTTTAATTATAATAAAGTTTATTTGTCTATTTCCTTCCAATTTTCACATTTCATACATTTATAATCAGAAAAAATAAAGTCCGGTCATTTGACCGGCTATGGTAGAAATAAGTATGTATTAAGTGTTGGTATGTTTAGTGTTAATAACATATAATAACAAAAAGATATTTTTTTTTTGCTTTTATAAAATTGTAGCATTTTTAGTTGATTATCAAGGATTTTTATATTTTTAAAAAGTCAAAGACAGGACAACACACAACTGAATTTAAATAATAGCATAGCAAGATAGCTGAATGATGTGATACAAAAAATATTGGAAGAATAAATGTTAAAATCAGACAATTAAGATTTAAAATTTAGAATTTAGAAAAAAAGTCCTTGCTGTAAATGCTTGGCTGTAAACACAGTGGCTTTGCATGTAAAAGTGTTTATCCTAATTTTCCCTCTGTCAAGCCACTCAGTAATTTTGACTAGGTGTTTATTAACGGCAGTCACAGCAAATATAATATCTTTGTTTGAAGAGAAAATAGCAGTATCATCTGTGTAAATTGCAAGGTCGGTTGAAGGATGTACAGGGATGTCATTGATATAAATATAAAATAAAAAGTAGGGCCGAGAAGGGATCCCTGTGGAACGCCGCATTGGATAGGGAATTTTAAAGAAAGTTACTGGTAGACTTAAAACCTGAAACGTTCGACCAGAGAGATAAGAAAAGGGTTCAATGAGATAATTAAGGAAAGTTCAATGAGATAATTAGGGAAGTTGAAACGAATTAATGAGGACATATATCCAGATTTTGTAGAAAGCACGAGCAACATCGAGAAAAATGGCCGCAGTAGAGAGCTTATTTAGTTTATTTTTGGCGAGAATATCAGTGATGCGATAAACCTGATAAGGAGCCGAGAGATTAAAAAAAAAGCCAAATTGGTAAGGAATGATAATGTTATTTTCTTCACTATAATTATTGTTTTCACGAAGAATAAAATTTTCTGTAATTTTGCTGAGAGTATTAAGAAGATTTATTGGACTATAATTATCCCCAGAAGAGTGATCCTTTTTAGGTTTTGAAATAGGAACAATAATAGAATTTTCCTGTGGTCTACTTCTAGAGTAGGGTAAAAGCTTCTCATTTCATATATATATATATATATATATATATATATATATATATATATATAAAATATTATTTTCTGGAATACAGAATTTACTGGGGATTAAATTCTGGAATATTTCTCTGATTGCTGTTTCAATTTTTAGTGGCATGAGTGTCGTGTAATTATCGCACATCAGAGTACATATATATATATATATATATATATATATATATATATATATATATATATAACATGACTAGTCAAGGCACCATGTGTCGTGTAGTCCTCTTTTATATTTGGGTATTCACCTGTGATCAAATTTATAGTGGCATTTATTTTGGTTGCGTTGTGTAAAAATATTTTAGTACTAAATTTAACCACAGGTTCTGAGAAACTATAGACATAAAAATATGAAAATAAACTAAGAGCTAAATTAAAAGCATCTGAAACCAGCTTAAAATAAAAAGTAAATTTATTATAATGATATATAAACATCTATATACACACAATCTGATTCTAGCTTCCTAAAATTTACTTTATACACACCTTCAAATTAGGTGCCACTCTAATTTAGTTCAGACAATAATTTTATCCCTTAAGTAAACATGTAAATATAAGAGAGAGGACCTAATCTCAATTTCAAATATATGTAAAAGGGGTTAAATTTTAAATTTTAAAATTTTTTTTTTTGGGGGGTGTGGTGTATTTTTTTTTTTTTTTATTTTTTTTTTTTTTTTTTTTTTTTTTTACCTTTGTGAGTTAATATGTTGTGCCCGGAACACTGCTGGGTGAGGGCTGATCAGGATTGGGTGTGTATGGATCTTCCGTCGGTCTGGTCAGGGGCTTCCTTCTGAGTGTTTGGGGTGCGGCCGTAATATTTGATACAGGAACACTTCCCGTCGGACTTGTTTCCTCGACTGGACTCCC